>JAVXUO010002243.1:0-109753 GCA_033065855.1 Escallonia rubra | reverse complement strand
ATATAGAATCTTTGGTTCTAAAGTTTAGAGGGTACTTCGAGAAACCTTTCTAGTCACACACATTTAGTTTAGTTGTTTTTTTCTAATGGAAAATCGCGGTCGGTTGAGTTTACCCCAGTAACCTTGCATTTTGATTTGAATGATAGATTCTCAACAAATGCAATGATCATTATAGGCCTTTTTGATTTCATTTCCACATAACCATCTAGGATATGTAGTTGAGCTCTACTGACGAAAAGAAAGCTTTATTTGTCTATCTTTTTTTGGTCTGTATAAAAATCGTTGGAGGAAGCGAACGACAACTCATCTGGTGCACGTGGGCGAGGCACAAGTAATGTCCATGTCGGACCAGCAAACGAATGCATGCTTCATCCACCATAGCATATAAGACTCGAATCTAGACTCTCTGTCTTAATTTCTAAAGATTTAACTGGCGAAGGTTGAAATCTCAACACATCCCAGGTCCCAACACAGATCAACTGACTAGACCTAGACATGTACTCAACCCATAACTCAACCATAGTTGACCCAAGATGGGATTTGGTACCTCAAAAGCTTGAGGGTTGGGTTGGAATCTCTATTCACAAGTTTATCGTGGGACTAAATCTGCATGATTCTGATTCAGGTCTTTCCCATCAAGTCCAGATGCAAATATCTCACAGTCCAAAAATTTCTTTTCGGTGAGTTGGCTTATACCTATATTCAATCAACTTATGATATGTTGGTCTTTTCCACCTTAAACCTACGAAATGACTTCTTACAATCACAAAGCCAAAGTGGGAAAGATTGAGAAAGTCAAAGGAATTGCTTCTATTGTTTCTGGGTGCATGCATGTTTCTGTGCAGTCTGGATTTGACTACTGTCTTGAAGTACACCACAAACACTAGATGAAGCAGATGAAGGATGCGGGCCAATTCTAACCCCAAAATTTTTTTACATACAAAGTGTATACACAGACACAGATACATGTGTCCGCACACAAAGACGCACATAAGAAAAATAAAGAGCAATAATGTCAAAAATCAAAAAGAACGTGTTAAAAGAAAAATCAAGCATATCCAAGAGCTATACGAGTAAGATGAAGTTAATAAATAAAAAGTCATGTATTACTTCTACCCTTTGTTTTTGCTTCCTTTTCTGGTATGCAATATCTCATTGTATTCTTCGTATTTCGAGCAATAACTCTCTATTAAGAAATCCGCTTTAGATATTATATGATGACCAAACCATATTCCATATTCCAAGACCTTGGCTTTTGCACCATCAAAACTAAGCTTTGGGGATATAGGTTATTTAGTCCAAGTATTTTAGAGAAGTGAGCCTAAAGCAACAAAAAAATCCAATGACATCAAATGAAAGGAATTTCATATTTAATGGGGAACGTCCATTTTTGCACCTTTAATTTCTATG
The DNA here is from genome assembly GCA_033065855.1 of Escallonia rubra. NCBI lineage: Eukaryota > Viridiplantae > Streptophyta > Magnoliopsida > Escalloniales > Escalloniaceae > Escallonia > Escallonia rubra. The sequence goes on along the minus strand of JAVXUO010002243.1, from coordinate 108,343 downwards.
CTTGTCCATGCCTCGCTTATCGGCAAAAAGTTTTAGTAGTTTGTCTTTATTGCAAATTTTAGGGATAAAAGGGAAAACATAATTGGTTTAGGAGTAGATGCTCTCTAACAATGGCTTTGGCGTTTGCACCATTAGAACTAAACTTCATGTAGTATTGCCTCAATATGTACGGTTTTCTTCAGATCTTTGATACAAACTGTTGCAGGGAACAACCAAACTCATTGATTTGAAGCACACAACACCACAAGAAATGGAGCTCACATCACCAGAGATGGTAGCTACACGGTGGCCGTTTTTCGTGTTCCTAGGTGGGTCAATGTTCTGCCTCCTCTCAAGCAGCGTTTGCCACCTCTTTTGCTGCCACTCGCACCGCATAAACTTCCTATTGCTACAGATGGACTATGTTGGCATATCAGTCATGATAATCACCTCTTTCTTCCCTCCAATTTACTACATCTTTGAATGTGACACCCACTGGCAGTTCATCTACCTGGGTGGAATCACAATCATGGGCATTTCCACCATCATAACCTTGCTTTCACCAGTGCTTTCAACTGGCAAATTTCGCTCCTTTCGTGCCTTCCTGTTTGTTGCGATGGGACTTTTTGGCCTAATACCCGCGATCCATGCTGTCATTGTTAATTGGAGTGAGCCCCAGAGAAATATAACCTTAACATAGGAAGCGGTCATGGCATTGTCGTACCTGATCGGGACTGTGTTTTATGTTAGTCGGATCCCTGAGAGATGGAAGCCCGGGTGGTTTGACCTAGCCGGTCATAGCCACCAAATATTTCATGTTTTCGTGATCATGGGTGCATTGGCACACTACGGTGCAGCATTAATATTTCTCGAGTTTCATGGCAGGAAGGGCTGTGAAAGAGTTGCTACTTAATATTGTACAATTTTTACAAGTTTGTTGTATCAGAGTAACACATTTATCTCTCCAGACAGTTCCATCTATTCATTGTCTTGTAGATATACTCTATTCCTTTCTCAGAAAAAGGTGCATCTTTGTGTAAATAAGTTCCTGGGAAAGAAAATTAGAATTTGCTTGCTACTACTGAAACTCTTAACAGTTTCAGTAGAAATATGGGTTGCAGTTACCTGCAAGAAGTAGAAAATATTACTTGTGTACACACAATGCCCCTCGGGAAGAATTACATTGAAATCAGGTATTCATGGTATGGACAGAAGTAGAGAATCACTATGATGCCTACAAATGCCACGGCATAAGTTGGCCAAAAAGTAGATAAAAACGCAACTTTAAATGTGTCATCTTGTACTGCATATGAAGGCTGCGGTGGTGGTGACATATCTTCGTTGGTAGTACATCTTCTCTCCAGTGGCACTCCACAGAGAAGAGAATTTCCCTCGTAGCTACGTTCATCAAACGTTGCAAATTGAGCCTTACTGTCAGGTGTCCTACCTGATAAGTTATTGTAAGCAACTGTGAAGACCGATAAATAGTTCAACTCAACCAATTGCGGGGGAATGTGACCGCTCAAGTTATTGTGAGATAGGTCCAAGCTTTCTATTTGCCTCAGGTTAGAGAAAGACTCGGGGATTGGTCCGGTTAAATGGTTGTGTGACAAGTTTAGAGCATGAATGTCACTTAGGTTTCCGATTTCATGAGGAACTGGACCTGTCAATTTGTTCCATGAGAGATCGATACCGGACATGAAGTTCAAAATGTTTCCTTTGTATGTCTCTGACCGGCTCTTCGTTATAAACTCCACTTCTTCTTTAACATCTGATTCATATATGACAAGAGAAACCGATTCAATTTGGTCCACATTGACCTGATTTTCATATGAATACGAAAATGAGGGTGTAAGCTTATAAATTGCTTTCATTTCGCCTCTAAACAGTGGATTGAATGCTTTTTTGTCACCAACTTTTATGCCAAGCAAGCAAGAAGGTATTGGCCCAGAAAGTTCATTGCGGGAAAGGTCAATTATGCTGATGTTTCTGAGATCACACAGTTGGAGAGGAATGGGGCCTTCAAAGTTGTTTCCTCCCAAGAGAAGAACCCTCAAGTTTGAGAATGAGTTTATCCAACCAGGAATCTCTCCTGATAATTTGTTATCCCTCACATCGAATGTCACAAGAGAGGAACTGGAAACCAACGATGGGAAGCTTGGTAAGGGGCCTCTAAACTCATTTTGGTGCAAATGTAAAAACCTCAGGGATGACTGGTTCAAACATGAATGTACACCACCACTTAAGTTGTTCCAAGAAAGGTCTAAAAATCTTAGTTCATCGCTTTTGCAGAGACCGGACGGTATAGATCCCTCTAAAGCATTTTTTGACAAAGCGAGGGAAACTAATGGCAAGTCGCCAATCCAATCAGGAACTTTGCCCGTGAACGAGTTGTCACTTAAATCCAACGTCCATAGCTCGGAACTGTTCATAATTCCACGTGGGATCTCTCCAGAGAAAGAATTGCTGTCTAAAAATAGAGCATTGAGAATTGGGAGGTTTGACCTCGATGGAAGCGGTTGACCTTGCAAGTTATTGCTTGACAGTTTCAGATAACACAGTGAGACACAACCTGTGACTAAATGCTCGGGTAGTTGGCCAGTAAAGTTATTATGCGATAAATCCAATGTACCCAAGTCTGTCAAATTGCCCAATGATGGAGGAATGCTACCTTGAAACCAATTGCTAGACAAGTTCAAAGCCATCAAATTAGGAAATGCGGAACTTATGAGGGATGGAATCTCTCCTTGGATATGGTTACTAGAGACATCAAACCAAACCATATCGAGGTGAGTAGAGTTCAAATCCAAGGTGAGAGGGCCCGTCAAGGAATTATCTGCAAGATTAAGATATTTCAATCTTGTATTATTTGCAACCAACCACATTGGAACCATTCTTCGAATGTTGTTGTGGCTTAAATCTACCACTCTCAGCTCGAACTGATTCAGAAGAAAGCTAGGTAGAACTCCACTTTTGTCGTTGAATGTACAGTTGGATAAATGAAAGACTTTTAGTTGAAATAGAGGTGTCCAAGGTGGATTTTCCGTCTCCACCTTTAGACCATTGTTGTCACTGATAAGTTCAAAGACCTCAAGTTTGGAATTGTTGGCCAATGAACTAAGAGAAAATGGTCCTTCAAAGCGGTTATGTGAAAGGGAAACATACTCAAGTGACTTGAGGATAGGGAAGAAAGTTGAAGGAATGGCTCCTTCAAATCTATTTTGGGAAAGTTCAAGCAGCCGGAGTGATGTGAAATTCATGAGACTTGAAGGGAGATTTCCTTCAAAACCGTTGTTGCTTAAATCCAACTCCTGAAGGTTCACCAACTTGCAGAGTCCTGTAAATTTTCTTCGTGCGTGTTAACTTGCAGTATTAACTTAAAAATCACGAGTCATATATGGTTCTACGATTTTGGATCAAAGTCTTGGCTTATGCATCAAACTCAAAAGCAATTACAGTAAAGTTCTAGTCTTTCCCGGGTTTGTTTCTGAATTCAAGTATAACAAGATCGTCATTTAAATACAGTGTAGGATAAGACACATCATAATAATTCCTCAGTTATTTTGCCATGCCCGTGCAGGAAAACAATGGAAATCAAGAAATTGAGGCTTAAGGCTTGGTAACACTAATTCATCAATAATACCCCCCCCCCCCCCAACCCAGGAAAAAAAAAAAAGAAATCAAGGTGAGCAGTTCTAGCTTATAGTTAATAGGCTCCCTTGCATCACATGTTTATGGAATCCATGAAATGATTTGAGTATAACATCCACAGAGAGCAGTTCTAGCTTCAACAGATTCATAAAATCCATGAAAGATGCTACAGAAGTACTTCAATGGGTCATGTGCGAGCTCTAACAGGACAAATTAAAGTAGACAAGGACTTCCAAAAGTACTCTAGGTTTTGCAACGTGATCGGATTAACGTTGAAAATTTTGAACCCAATTTGAATACTATCTAGAGCATATTAATTTTGAAATAAAATTCTGAACGGAATGCAGATCACAATTCTTTGATAACTTACCTCGGAGAGGTAATAAGCCATTTAGTCGATTGTTTGTCAAAGACAAGGCCTTCAAAGAGGTAAGATCCCAAATGGACGGCGGAATCTCCATTAAATCATTATATCCAAGATGCAACATCTCCAAATTGGTCAAATTAGTTAGCTCTGTACAGCAAAGGAGAATGACCAAAGTATTGTGCGTTAACTTGACAATGTACAAGTACATACAGCAGAGGCTAATGCATAATCTGTAGAGTCGAGGTTTACCTTTGAAACTGTGAGAGTTGTTTAAATAATTATTATAGCCAAGGTTTAGAGACCTCAAGGATTGCATGGCATCCAAAGACGGTATTTCTGTGAAGGAGTTCCAACTCAAATCCAAAACTTCTAACTTTCTCAGATTAAGCACCCCTTCGAAACCTGTGTCAGCATTAAGACTAGAATTCAGCAGTACTTGGAGTGCGGGCTTGGTGCAGAGTAATGAACTAATATCTATTTTCAAGGGACAGAGGGATATATTAATCTATCGCATTAAGAAGTCGGTTTCTGTAGTTGCTTATTAAGTTCCTTATTAGCAGTTATAGCCTTTACCTTATGCTTTTAGGAGAATACATTTGGATGGCAAATTGCAATCAGGGACCATGTGTTACTGAGTTTGGAGGTAGCGTTTATCATCAGCAAATCTAGTTGCATGTTGAATAACCCTTCAAGCATCCATTCTTTATGTGGTTGTTGGAAATTTCTCACTAGTAAACTATCTTCCTCGAATTGATAGAGTTTTAGTCGTTCTTGTGAATGTGTCTAATTTTGCATTTTTATTACTTGTAGTTTGCCTGAATGGATCTCTATTGTTTAACAGTCGTGTAAATGCTGATCGAAAGTTGAGCAGAGATTTTGTCCTCCTTGACGGTGCTTTGCAAGATTCGGGGTATGACATTATAGCAGCGTCCATCGTATCTTTGGAACCAGTATATCTATGGAACAATGCCATCTTACTCAAGTAGATCTTGAACTTGCCAACTTGTTTATTTGATAAACAAGAAACTTTGATCATATGTGCTTATATTTTGTTGATCTTAATTACATATTAGGTGTTGTACTAAAAGGATGATTTGTATGAGTTGTACCTTTTTACAAATGAGATGGCATCTTCTTGGACATTACTATTACAAGTTCTTGTACTTTGAAATTGCTTTAGTGCTAGCTCATTTGTTGAATACCGAAAGTTGTAACTGAAAATAAGTACATAATTTTTTTTTCCAAAAGAAGATTTATCTTCGGAAGTTTAAAAGCGCTCTAAAAGATCTAAAACAACGCCAAAAAGCGTCCTAATAGGGTTTTGTGTGGTGCAGTTTATAATACGCTTATTTGCGCCCTTTTAGGCTTTATCCTTATTGAGGCGCTTGTGTGCGTTGTAATATCTTGTTGTAAAAACCTCTAATAGGGTGACGTTAGGATGCCATCCAAAGCGACCTTACTTTAAAAGCGCCCTTATATGATACTTGTAAGGATGCTTACAGCTTACTTTAATTTGTTGTAGTGGATGTTAAGTTACCATCTGCTCTAAAAGATTAAGTTATTAGAGAATGGATAGAACAATGTTATCATGCTTAATACGGTCATGACAGTGTTAGGTTTGGTGGGCAGCAGTTTTACTGCAAACATGGAGGCGGCGGGTTGGATGGTAGTGGTGGGTTCGGTAGTCGAGGAAGAGGGCGGTGGCCAAGGAAGGGGGCGGTGGTCGATGCTTCTCTTTTTAAGAGAAAAGATCTAGATTTTTTTTATGCTTCAATATCATTTCCATTTTAATTTATTTTCTTTATGTGTTTGACAAATGTATCCATAAATTGGGACCTAAATGAAGGAGGTTTGTTATCAATCTGGTTAAAAAATCATATGAGGTACTCACTTGCTGTCTAAATTAGGAGCCGGGTTTAAGTATCAAATTTTAAAGTTTAGTCCTAAATTAAAACTTTAAGGTAGTCTCAAGGTACTAAATTAAAGTGTATTTAACCCATGATATTAACAAGGATTAATTATCATTGTTCACTTGCTGGATGTTCCTATATTTGTTGTACATGGATAGTCAATACCCATTAATTATCATATGTATTTAGCTTTCTGCACCTTAGAAACTGTATAAGGCTACCATTCATATTGCTCAAGATATGCATTGGCTTCCAATCTAGGGAGTGAGCCGAAGCATCTAAATAATGATGTGCTTTGAACATTATTATGATGTAAAAGATTATACGTGCGACGCACGTGAACAATAATTAACTAGTTAAAATAAAATATCGAAAGGAATGCATCAAAAGTTTTTGATAACTTACCTCGGAGAGGTAATAAGCCATTTAGTATATTGTTGCTCAAATACAAGCCCTTCAAAGAGGTAAGAGCCCAAATAGACGCGGGAATCTCCATTAAACCGTAACCATCAAGATGCAACATCTCCAAATTGGTCAAGTTAGTTAGCTCTGTACAGCATAGGAGAATGACCAAAGTATTGTGCGTTAACTTGGCAATGTACAAGTACATACAGCAGAGGCTAATGCATAATCTGTAGAGTCGAGGTTTACCTTTGAAACTGTGAGAGTTGTTTGAATAAATATTATTGCCAAGGTCTAGAGACCTCAAGGATTGCAGGGCATCCAAAGATGGTATTTCTGTTAAGGAGTTACCACTCAAATCCAAAACTTCTAACTTGCTCACATTAAGTACTCCTCTGAAACCTGTGTCAACATTATCAGCATTAAGAGTTTAAACGGTGCTTGTACTGTTGTCTTGATCACCGATGAATAATATCTCTTTTCAAGGGATGGAGGGATGAGTGGGAGGTTACTGACCCGTCAAGGCGTTATCGGCCAAGCTCACATTTTGCAGGTCTTGGAAAGGAAGGAACAAAGAGGCGTCGAGGGACGGGCCATTGCGAGAAAAGCGTGCTTCCCTAAGGGAGAGTCGGCTGATTCGCTTGGTGGCGTTGTCACAAACCACCCTTTCCCACTTGCAACAGTCCCTCTCCTCACCACCACCCCATGAAGAAAGAGCACTATACCCTGTAGGGCCGTCAAATGCATCTTTGAGTTTCATTAGCCCAGCCCTTTCATCTTCCCAGCAACCCAAGCTTCCATAACTCTGAAGCTCAATCATCACCATTCCTAGCAAGAAGAACATCCTCGTACATTTGGTCAGAGGGTGCTCCATTACTAAAACTAGCTAGAGAGCAACTTTGATTTCAAGTACTTTCCGTTTCATATAAATCCTTTTACACGTAACAATAAATATTATGATATACTTTGAATATTAACATGTTATAAAATAAGTAAAATAATATCATCAAATTATAGAATGAAGTCGAGACTTTGTCTTAAAAGATTGATTCGCGCCTTCATAAAATGGTTACTCTATGCAATGGATTCTACGACATGTAATCACCTCTAGGATAACCTCTCATACTATCTCTATTTGATATACATACACTAAAAAAAAACATCAGAGTTTATTTCAGAATTTTGAAGTAATGAGTGTTGGTGTGTGTCACCTGAGACACATATATAGAAAGATGGAGGACAGAACTTGGAGTCAACGTTTAACTTTAGTGGAGTCAACGTCTGGCCTTAGTGGAGCCAAGGAAAGGAGAAAAAGTTCGCAGCCAAAGTGGACTTTCCACCGCCCAAGGTGGCCGGGAAAAGGAAGCCACACGTCTTGACTCCTCTTTAAGGAGTCAAGACGTGTGGCTTCCGTCTTCTTTTAGATGAGCTTCTTGTATAATGTGTCTTTAAGTTACTTTGACCGGTAGCTCTCTTCGTTGTACTGACTGATACTCTATGTTTTGTCTGCAGTTCGCTTTTCGTTAGTATATATCTCTTAAGTTCACTCTAAAAATAGAAAAAAGAGTCCAAAACGAGAGGTAAATCCAGCCCCACGTGTTTCAAAACATATAACAGTGTTCCACGTGTTTCAAAACATATACTCAAAAAAGAAAGGGGAGACGGAAATTAATATATCAGCGATGTGTCACACAGATTTAACCTTTTTAAGGATAAATGAGTAAGAACTTATTGAAATATGTGATAAAGTGAATACTCTTTTAATCAATTCTCCTGATGAACAAGAGAATAAAATTCCCAAAGGATTTGCAAAGGGAAACTACATACGTGACCCAGGAAAGGTGGCATTTGGTCTCTAACTACGGCTTGTGAAATCGTGACAGGGTCATCTTTTGCTTTTGCTTTCGCTTCATGCGGATCCTCATATATACTTGAAATCAATAATGCCGACTTATACTCACCCCGTCCTTAACATCTCTAATCAGAGTTGTTTTCGCTAGTTGACGCTAAATGGCCATGCGTCGTGCCTGGATATTCTCTTGTGCTAGCAACATACCTAAGTTCCATAGATGCGGCTCAATCCCACACACATATAAGTGGCATCCATTAGAGAATGTACTGCAGCATACCAAAGAATGTGCTGCAGGTGCAACTTTCATCTCAAGTACTTTCTCGATGGGTTCTCTAATCGACTCTTTAATTTGTTACGTACTAATATCAACCCTAGGTATAATGAGGAAGCCCTACCATATCAACCCTAGGTATAATGTTGATACATATATTTGGGCAATTCTGAGTCTTAAACAAAAATGACAGAACCCTTCTGGAGCTATGCAAAGGAGGCTGGCTATTTGTCTACCATTTAAGTCTTTTCTACTACCGGCAAAATAAGTTCCTGCTCCCTTTCTTTACGCCATCATTATGATCCCATTAAGTGATAGCTTATTTTGACTATATCTGATGTGATTTGGTTAATGCCTGTATTTTTATCAGGAGAGTTTTTCTTTGATGTCAATAGTATTATTATATGTTCTGTACCGTTCTTATTAACCTTTCAATCTCTAAAAGGATTGCAAGATTTTCAATCTCCAAATACTTGTCTGTATTTGATTTTCATGTGAAAATCGTGATGGTGGTGAAACATAAGTTTACCAATTATATTCATTTTAGTTACCCGTCTATTTTGTACTTCATTTCAAGTTCATTAGGCACAAACACAAGTAATTGATTGTGGGGCTGGATAAATAATAAGTTGAGAGAGAAAAAGAAAAACTGGTTTTTCATTAGTTAACTTCTTGTTTTCTTCATAAAAAGTGGTTACTTGCCTTGAAACGGTCAGGACACGCATTACAGTGTGGTCCCATGAAAGAGATGTGCGAGGTTGTGTGGTGCATGGACATGACAAGCCTTGACGGGACCACGTATGAGAAACACGGACATGGAAAGTTTTAACGGACCGCGTGTGAAACAAGGACATGGCAAGTCTTGATGGACCACATATGAAACACGACTCCCAAATTATAAATGGTCTAGTGTTTAGGGACAAAATGCTTGATACGATCAATGATGATTTTAGAATAGCCTCATAATTCTTTTTCCTTAGTGCTTGAGGGCTTTCCAATGCTATTTTAAGTTACATCAAACTTAGTTTTACAACTAATTAGGCCACGCATAAATAATACAATGAATAAAGAAGATTTACCTTCATAATGTATGCAGTTGAGCGTAACAGTCGAGTGATTACACTTTGAATGTATAGAGCACTTGATTCAGATTGAATACGCTTTGAGGACTTTCTAGATGAGACAAACAGTTGGTCTGATTTTCTACCGTAACCTAATATAAACCTGTTAACTTAAGGCAAACGAAGGTGTAATAACGTAAACTATGTGATAGTTTGTGCTTGGTCCTGAATAGGATTAATTTAGACGACATCGATGGTCTTTATAGTCAAGCTGTAATTATTTGACCTTTGTTCAATCCAATCTGGAGCTGCCATTTGTTTTTAGGCATGCTTACTGTGGCTTTGTTTACGCCAACCGTTCAAGAAGATAAAATATAAAGTTCACACGGCTACATGCGTGCCTCATTTCCTACCCTTTTGAGTGAACCAGCCTTGACACTTGTTGGGCCAAAAGAGGACCTTGTCTTGCCTTTTTTACTATATTTTCATTCACCTACGCTTTTTACACCTCCTGGTGGACACCTAACATAATGAAAATTTTGGGGCCCTATGTGAAGGTGCCATATGTCTTTTTCCTATGCTAAGAACTTGTCATGCATCGCTTAACCACTGTTATATTTGATTTAATAGTGTGATATTGGAAGTCAGCAACTTGCCCTCACTTGCGATAGGGCGAACCAGCGCCAAGTGAGAATTGTACTTTAGGTCGATTTCTAATTGATTGATAACGTAATATCTTTTGTGCCTTCAGCTATATTAGTCTCACCTAGGAAGATATGTTTTAGCTTTTCTTGGTATAAACAGAGTTATATGGGCTTTGTACCAACAATGGACTTTACGACATATAACCTCCAGGACAACCTTTCGTACTATCTTTATTTGATATATATACACTAAAAACATCAGAGTTTATAACAGAATTTTGAAGTGAATTTTGAAGTAATGAGTGTTGGTGTGTGTTAACGTTTGGCTTTAGTGGAGTCAAAGTCTGGCCTTAGTGGAGCCAAGGAAAGGAGAAAAAGGCAGCAGCCAAAGTGGACTTTCCACCGCCAAAGGTGGCCGGGAAAAGGAAGAAGGAGTCAAGATGTGTGGCTTCCGTTTTCTTTTAGACGAGCTTCTTGTATAATGTGTCTTTAAGTTACTTTGACAGGTAACTCTCTTCGTTGTACTGACTGTTCTGTCTGTAGTTCGCTTTTCGTTGGTATATGTTTTTTAAGTTCATTAAAAAAAAAAAAAAAGTGTTCCACGTGTTTCAAAATACATACCGAACAAAGAAAGAGGAGATGGAAATTAATATATCAGTGAGATGTCACACTTTTAACAATAAATGAGTAAGAACTTACTGAAATATGTGATAAAGCGAATACTCTTCTAATCGGTTCCCTTATGAACAAGAGAATAAATTTCCCTAAGGATTTGCAAAGGGGAACTACATATGTGACCCAGGAAATGTGGCATTTGGTCTCTAACTACGGCTTGTGAAATCATGACAAGGTCACCTTTTGTTTTTGTCTTCGCTTTATGCTAATCCCCAGACCTGAAATCAATAATGTCGACTTATACTCACCGCGTCCCTAACATCTCTAATCAGAGTTGTTTTCGCTGGTTGACGCTAAATGGCCATGCGTCATGCCTAGATATTCTCTTGTGCTAGCGACATACACCTAAGTTCCATAGAGGTGGCTCAATCCCACACACATATAAGTGGCATCCATCGGAGAATGTAATGCAGCATACCAAAGAATGTGCTTCAGGTGCAACTTTCATCTCAAGTACTTTCTCAATGTTTTCTCTAAGCGACTCTTTCATTTGTTACATACTAATGGTTTTAATTGTTTCTTTGGAAGGTAAAGTTTGTCCTTGTCAATGGATGTTAAAAATTCTGTAAATGGCAAAAGAAAATTTTAAAGTTTATATCCCAATCATTAGGTCAAAGGGTGATCGACCAATGTCAAGATAAACATGGGGGCATAAAATAAAATTATGGAGTATGCAGTGTTTTTCAATATGGAGTCATCTGATTTAACCTTGATGTTAAAGTACTTTGTCTGAAATGTTAAGTGTATTAACACAATGTTGCAACTTTATAGCCACTATTATCTACATGACCGATGAAACCACATATATGATCGATAGGAAGAATCTTAGCCACTATTCATTGTAGTTATATGAGCGGGTTTGTGGACTCTTACTACGACGCAAGTTGCTAAAATTTATTTTATTCAATATACTGCATTTCCGTTGTTGAAGTTCAAAAAAAAAAAAAAAAAACTAAAGGGCAAATTCAAAAACTGTATCCTAAATTTTACATTTTGTACAGCTTTAGTACCCAAGTTCGAAGGTGCGCCAAAGAAGTACACAACTTTGAAAGAGCATACCAAATCAGTACCTCGACCGACGGACGACGGATGATGTTAGAAAGTAAGAGGGATATGACTGTCATTGTTTAAAAAATGACATAAAGTTGTCCCTATGGCCACGTGAGCTGTTCTTTTTTACATTTCCAATGTACTTTTTAATAATTCCAATACAAATTAATTTTTTCTCCTTTCTCTCTCTTCTTCTTTTTCTTTCTCTTTTCTTCTCTCTCTCTCACACACATCACCTACTTTCTCTTCCTCTTTCTTCTTCTTCTCTCTCTCTCTCTCTCTTCTTCTTCTTCTTTTTCTTTCTTTCTCACATATAGACCCATCACCCACTTTTTCTCTCTCTTTTTTTCCTTCTTCTTCTCGTCTCTCTCCTTTTTCTTTCTTTCTTTCTCCCCCTCTCTCTCTATCTCACACACATGTAGACCCATCACCCACTCTCTCTATTTTTTTCTTCCTTTTCTTCTCCTTTCTCTTTCTCTTTCTCTTTCCCTTCTTTTCTCTCTCTCTCTCACACACACACATGCAAACCCATCACCCACTTTCTTTCTCTCTCTTTTCTTTTTTTTCTTCTCCTTTCTCTTTCTCTTCTTCTCTCTCTCTCTCTCACACACACACATGCACACCCATCACGTACGTTATATATATATGGGAGTTGATCCGTTGAGAGCGTTAGCAAAATAGGAGATCTTGCAAACGCGATCTGGCCGTCCATCCTGAAAGATGGACGGCCCAGATCGCGTCTTTTTCGAATACTGTCAGTTGTCCGCTATACTGTATAGCGGATGGCCTTTTTTACCTTTTTGCCCTCCGCACCGTTCGCTATACTGTATCCCAGACGACATTGAAGTCCTGACACTGGACAACAAAAAGGCATCCGATATACAGTGTCGCGGACGTCCCCTAGGCTGACACCTGTCAGGTCCTGTCCCGTCGCCCGCCACGTCCCTGACAGGTATACAGCGTCCGCTATACAATGTGGCGGACATAATCGTCTGCGATACAGTGTAGCGGACGTGTACTTGATATTCGGAAAATAGTAACTACGACACTCTTCTCCATTGTTTATACTCACAAATTTCCCCAGCAGCGTTGGCAAGCAGATCTGCACAATTCCTTCTTAAGAACACCTTTAATACCCTAATAGATCACGTAAGTTCACAAAATCCATACTTTTTTTGTTTGTAATTGATAGTTGTGATGAATATTGCGTTTTATATATGTATGTATTTTTTCATGTGCTAGCGTTTGTAAAATTCGATTCCTTATATGTATATATACCTATTATACATATGAGTGTATATGCTAACATTGTATGTATTATGCATGTGCTTGCGTCGTATTTTTGCGAGCGATTATCAAAATCCAAACTGTAAAATCCAAACTGAGAAGGTTTTTTCATAATTTCAGTTGCAAAAAATGGAATTTAACCCTGGATGCGAAGATCCATCCGTGTTATACGACCAAGCCAACCATATCAGTAAGCTCATATGGGATGGTGGAGTAAGATACATTATTTATCAGCTTTCTTATTCTTACGAACAATTGTATATCGTTTGTTTTGCTTAAATTATAAGTGTTAATTCGTAGGAAAGAGAACTTCTCACCACCGTAGAAGTATCTCGCGAGTTCACATAATGGAAACTGAACACCGCCCAGAAGAGGATACTGCGTGGAATTGGGTTTGGGATTTTCACGCATGGACAGATATTTCAACAGCTTGACCAGGCCTTGATAGGTGCCCTTATTGAGAGGTGGAGAAGTGAAACGAATACGTTTCACTTCTCGCTCGGAGAGATGAAAATTACCCTAGAAGATGTAGGGTTCATCTTAGGGTTACCGGTGACGGGGCGGCCGGTAATTGCTCCTCCATCAGAAGCAACGAATAAGAGAACCGCTAGGGACTTCTTCACTTCGATACCCCAAGATCAATTTAGCAGTGGTGGTATAAAGTTGAAGTGGTTGGTAGATACCTACGGGGTTTTGCCAGAAAACTATACGGGCCGCGAGCTTGTGCTTTACACAAAAGCCTTCCTCTGGTGGGTGATGGGGGCAATTTTATTCCCAACAACGTCGAAGAACACGGCCAACGTGAAATATTTACCGTTGTTGGGTAACCTGTCGGATGTTGGGGATTATGCCTGGGGTGCAGCGGTTCTTTCGTATCTGTACCGAGCATTGCACAAGGTAACGAGGCCCGACGCCAAAGCCATATGTGCATGTCTCTCGCTATTGTAGGTATATCATATAAATCATGTCTTCGTTATTGTTTTTTTTTTTGTTGAATCGACGATATCAATATAAGTTGCCCGTGTCTCAGGTGTGGTCTGATGAACACCTTGCTCCCGGTGCACCAACGCATAGGGATGGAACCGATAAAGTGTGGCCTCAGTTGCGTGCTTGGGAGTACATCCAGAGGGATAGCCTATTATGCACACACACTGGCGAGTGGCGAGGCACACCCATATTGCCCATCATATTTACACCCGAAAGCACACCCAGACACCAGCGAGGGAATACCCCACTAGCGATGCGCACAAACATACACACACTGCCTATAACACACACTGCTTATCACACACACAGACATGCGCACACACCAACGACCATCATCGGCAACACACGCACATGCAAAAACACCCCTACCCCTCACCCTCAGTAACCACCACCAACAATGCCCACACACTGCCTATGACACACACGAGCAAGTAATTCACCCACCCATGGATGACCACCACCGGGGATCCTTGCAAACGCACATTGCCCATCACACGCACGCACGCACGCATGCACAATCCATCATCAGCGTCCCATGCCCCTTATCCATGCATACATACGCATGCACACACCGAGCCATACCTACAACCCTTAGTTGAGACCCATGTATTGTATCACCCAACATTGCCCTTAAGCTAGCTAGAGATGTCAATGGGCCGGTTGTAATATCCCGAACTTCGGGAGCTGTTTTAAATAGTCATTCGTGACCCGTAAAAAAATAAATAAATAAACGGTCGCTAATTTTGAGCAATGCTCGGGTACTAGTACAGTGTGGGAGCTTAAAATAATTTTGGGGCAAAATTATAATTTATAAAAATTTTGGGGGCATTTTTCGTAATTTTGGAAAAACTTTAGGGGCATAGTTGTAAATTAATTTTTTTAGTGATGAAAAATAATAAAATGAGTGGTAGTGTATATTTTAGTGATGTTTAATCAAATTAATCATGATTAGACTAACTTTGGGGATTAATTGCAATTATAAAAAGTTTGGGGTTATTTTGTAATTATGGAGATTTTTGGGGTTTGATTTGCAATTTTTGGAAAATTGGCATGAGGTGTCAAATGTCCAGAGGAAATCATTTTAGGAGTGCCACCTCTTACTATTTGGTATGATGACTAATGCAAAGTAGATAAGGATTCTTAACGGAATTAAAGAAAATAAAAGAATGAAGAGAATAAAGAAAAAAAAATTTCGGAAAGCAAACAAAGAAAGGAAGAAACAGAGAAGAGGAACCAGAAATAGAGAAGAAATAGAAGACGGAGAAGAGAAGGAAAGCAAGGGAAGGGGAAAGAAGGAAAAGAAAGTTTTGGAGAGAAACTATTGAAGGTAACCTTCCTCTTTTGATTTTAGTGTGTGTTTTTAGTATGTGTGTGTGTTTTTGCACTGTGAAGTGTGAAGTGGGTGTGTCGTGTGTGAACCTGAGGGTGTTTCAGTGTGTGTAAGGTTTGGGTTTGGGATTATGGGGGTGTGTTGGGTGTAATTGTGTATGTGAGGAGTATATATGTGTGTATTTTAGGTATGCGAAGGTGTTTTAGTGTTTGTTTAGGTTGTAGTGGAGTGGGTTTGTCATGGAAATGGGTTTGTAAGTGTTTTAACAGGGCTGCCGAAGGACAGGGACGGTGAACAGTGATTGCAGCTGGGTTTAATATTTTTTTGAACTCAAAAGTGTCGCTAAATATTATTTATTCCAGCAGTTTCTTTACTAATTTTTAGAACATGTTTAAAAATTTATTTGGACAAAGTGACAAACTGTAACCCCTATTATTTTTACAAGACCTACGACCTGGAATGTTTTCAGAAGTTTTGGTGCCCGTGAAAGACGCTAAACTAGGTATCGGTTGATAAGAATTATCGAATTATTTGACATAGAAAATTAAGTTCTTTTAATCAAAAAATATTAAGGAAACCTTATTTTACTGAAATGTTACCTGTTCTAAAATTTCGGGCCATTCTGAGGCCGATAGGTATTTTTCGCGAAACCGACCTTTTAGTGCTCGGTCCGGACACTGGTTCGGGATTTTCGGGCAATTTTTTTAAAAAATACTTTTTAGTACAGAAATGATATAAGGATGCTTAAAATAGCGTTTGAAGATATTTTGGGATTTTTTCGATGCCGAAAACCCCTAGGGGTGTTTTGGTAATTTACCACCCCGAAGGGGCATTTTGGTAATTTTACCTATAAGAGGTATTTTGAAGTAAATTTACATATGGTAAGGATATTTTAGTGATTTGGCTTACATAAAGATCATTTTGATGATTTAAGTGTAACGGGGGGTATTTTGATAATTTGTCACCCCGAAGGGGTATTTTGGTAATTTGACCTAAGAAATGTATTTTTGTGTAAATTGACATACAATTGGGTTATTTGGGTGATTTTACTTACGTGAAGGCCGTTTGGGTGATTTAAGTCCGAGAAGGGCATTTTGGTAATTTTGTGCTTAGGGGAATTTTGGTAATTTTACATACGCAGTGAGGGAGGTTCATTTTAGGATCATGTGTGAGTCTGTATTAAGTTATAATATTGTTCTGCAGACTATTATCTGATGATTTGATCATCTCACCTAGGTTAAAATTAAGGACTTCCGGTTAGATAATTTGGCTGCGGATCCAGGTAAGGGATTCTATCTGAACGCTGGGTAAGGACTTTCGACCAAACCCTTATTCTGATAACCCATACTCGTAAGTAGACCTGGCAAAATGTTGCCCGTACCCGGTCCAAAATGCCAGGTACGGGTAGCTATTTTCATTACCCGCAGAAATATGACCCGTACCCGAACCGACCAAAAAATTTCGGGTAAATCCAGTGTTATAAAAAGCGCGCCTAGGCGCGCGCCTAGGCGAGGCGCAGCTAGGCTCACCCATCGCGCCTCGCCTAGGCCTAGGCGCAGCGCGTTCAAGAAGGCGCGCGCCTCTTGCGCCTAGGCGCCCAGGCGCGCCTAGTGAAGCGGCGGTGGAGGCGCAAGGCTGGGCGCATGCCTGTAGCCATTTGATTTTCTTCACATGGGCTGTTGATTTTCTTTTTCCTTTTGTCTTTACTCTTTACCAAATCAAAACCCCCAAATCAGTTCCTGATTCATGGGTACCCGACCCGGATTTACCGTAAATCCGGGTCGGGTACGGATTACCTGGGCTACCCGGTTTTTTCTCTATAAATACACTAATCGTCTTCTAGGGTTTTGAAATCTTTTGTTGTTTCTTTTCTCTCTACGCCGCTTCTGCCGTCCCTCTCTCTCTCTCTCTCTCTTTCTCGAATCGATTGACGGCCGGCTAACCCACATGAAGTTGACGGCAGCTACTCCACCACCAGATCTGCCACGGCTTCACCTTCACCGTCACGCTCGACGGCAGCTACTCCACCATCAGATCTGCCATGGCTTCACCGTCACGCTCGACGGTAGCTACTCCACCAGATCTGCCACGGCTTCACCGTCACGCTCCGCCGCTAGACCTGCCATAGCTTCATGGCACAACTTCGTCGCCACCGTAGATCAGGAAAGAGAAATTCTTGAAGAGTTGAAGTTATGGCGGAGATCGAGGTCCGATCGTGGTCTGATCAGGAATTTTTTTTTTCCAAGATCTGCTTGTATTACTTTTCCAGATCTGTCTATTGTTTGTGATATGAGAATATGAGATCATTCGGTTTGAGAATTGAGATGGTGGTTTTCAGAATTGATATGGTTCCAGAATTGAGATGGTCGGTCATGGAACCAACTGATAATCGTAGAAATTAACCTAGTAATTGGTGGTTGTAGTAATAAAAAAGAAGAAAAAAATATTCTAATGTTAATAAAAAAATTAAAAGTGAAATAAATTACGCGCGGATAATACCCTACCCGCCAGGGTAGGGTACGGATCCCAGATAATCGTACCCAAAAAAACCCGGGTATAAATTATCCGAACCGTTTTTATCCGGATCCGACCGGGTATTACCCGTACCCGTGCGGGTCGAACCGTTTGCCAGGTCTACTCGTAAGTACTTATTTGATCTACTTATGGCTATTGCCAAACTTTGAATTATGTCTTGATATTAGCATGTTATTGCCCAGAAAACCCTAATATTGAACCTGAATCGATTATTTGGAAATCTTGTGATGCTCGCCTGTTATTGCATGCCGAGCAAATCTGATAATTGTTGTATCCGTTCTTTCGAATTGTTGTGCCTAAATCCGAAAAATATTCGCAATCGTTTTACTGTTTATTTATGATTTTCTTCGGGAATTTCGAATGATGACTTATACGGTATGTTATGGTTATTAAAAATCCGATCTGGTTCTGATGAACTGAGCTCATTGATATTTTTAATTTTTCTGTGTTGACCTGAGTTTCTGTTATGAGGGGGGCATTATAAGGTTAGTCTGAATCCTGCATGGAATGCATGCTAGTACCCAAGTGGATTAGTAATTATTCTGGTACGTCATGCAGGTGTACACTCTGTTAGCTTGCCGGAATGGCATTGCTATTGCCCAGGATCAACGTTGATTTTTTTGTTTTCTCTGCTCTGTATATTGTCGTGACTGCTACGGACATGACTGGAAAGTATTCTCTGAAATAATTTGTGCTCGTGTTGAAATTTTTGAGAAAATCTTCAGTGTATTTTGGAAAGAACTGTCTCAGATGATCTGTGTACATTTTGAAATCTTTTGGAAAACCATCATTGTATCTTGGAATTGATGACTTTGAAAAGGATCTTTTGTTGATTATATTTGGCGATTTTGGTATCTTATTTATGATGAATTTTGATCCTATTTGGAAATCATTGAGTTGTGACCGTTTGAATTATTTTGGAAATCTCCGTTAGTTGGATTTTTGAAGTCGTCTTGTAATTCTTTTATTGGTCCTTGAACGACCTTACTGAGCTCTCAAAAGCTCACTCTTCGTTTGACTCCCTTCTGCAGGTGATGATAAGCTGTAGCAGGTTCGGGAATGGGTAAGAGTCGGTGTGAGGTTCCGGTAAGCCCGCCACTATAGTGTAGTGTGACCCCTGCGCGGGTCTGTACTGTCGATTCATTTTACCAGGTTATTGAGGACCTAGGTTTTAATAGTTAAGTTTGAACTGCTATGGAAATCTTGTATTTTAAGGAATTTGGATCGGTGTTGGATCGGACGCTTTAAAGTATGTGTTGGTGAATAGATTTGACAGGTTTGATGTAATCTAGTAGGTTAACGACCCGGGAGTTCGGGGCGGCGGAGCTCTGGATTTCTGGGGCGTTACACCGGCCCAGCACGATCCCAACGGGCTAGAGGAGAAAACGGACCAGACGGGGCTTCGGGCCACAAAAAACCGGGTTGGGGGATATCAGGGCCCGGTCCAAGCCTAAGCCCTAAGCCCTAACTTTAGGGCTGGGCTTGGGCCAGACCTAGGCCTGAATATTGTTTTTATAAATCTTTTTATTTATGTTTTGGAAAAAATGTACCCACTAAATTTTGCTATAACCTCCTTTGCTCCAAGTTGATTACATATTTTAAGGACGAGTGTAAAACTAGAATATAATTGCTAAAAATTACTCTTGTTAAGAAAAATGTAATCTACATATATCAAGTTATATTTATCAAAGCTACTTCACACTACATGTGCCTTGTTACATTAACTACATACAATTTATTTTCTTCTAAAAACAATATGAACGGTAAATTACTACAAGAAAACCATACTTTTCCATATATGTGGAAAGTGCTCAAAATGGTAACACATAAATAGTCTTAACCAAAAAAAAAAAAAAGTAAACCCGAAAAGTAATAAATATACAATTAAAGCCACAACAAGCTAGCATTAAGAGAAACAAAAAACAAAACCATAGATGACAAAACAAATTTTTTAACAGAAATATTAAATGAATGCCCACTTAGAAATCATCAAAAACACATCGCTGTCATCACGCACCCACATCATGACACACCCACATTTCACTGCGTATGTTAAAAAAAACACTGATCAGATGAACTCAATAACATTTTCAAAACTATTAATTTAACCAAATAGATTCAAAAAGTCAAAAGATGAAAATATAATAAGATGGAACTTAAAAAGAAAAGGAAAAAAATCATTAGGGGCCGACACTAGGGCCGGGCCGGGCCACGCCAAAAAGGGCTTTTTAGGGTCAGGACGACCCCATTTCCCAAATCATTCGGCCTGACCCTGGCCCTTAGCCCTATAGACCAGGGCCGTACTGTTCACCCTTTAAGGCAGGCCAACCCGACCCTTTTGACACCTCTCAAGCTAGCTTTTTCCCGCTGCTATAATAGTTATTATATATCCCTTAACACACAAATATAGAGACCGAAACCCATAACTGTCGATCCAGGGGCATGATCTGTACCACCCATGAAAGTTTTCAAGCTCCGCACTGCCAGCTACTGCGGCTACTATCATCGGTGCCTTAGGCCCCTTAGCCGTAAGCACACATAACAAACACACATGTTTGGGCTCTCTTGCACCTTTTTTTGTGGTTGCAGTGGTTGTTTTTTGATTTGTAAGGTGGTGGTTATAAAAATGGATGGTTAAGATGGTATTGAAAATAAGGTGGTACTAGGCCTGTGATGGGTTTAGATCTATAGCGATGGATTTGTTTTTAATTGTGGTGGTAAGGCAGAGGTGGTTATGGTATAGATCGGCAGTTGTGGTTTCATTTTTAGTGTTATCTACAGGGACAGTGGTAGTTGTCACTAATTCTGTTAAGAATGAAAAAGTGTAGCTTAATGTGATTTCGATAGATAGAATGCTGGCTATAATAAAGGCGAAACTGAGACGAGCAGAATGTAATTAACCCTTTTAAGTATGAACATAGTCAAGATAACATTTGCTTTGATGTTCATCAATTTTGACCTTGAATTTCATGTAAAGTCTAGTTTCTTTATATCAATTGCAGTGGTCTCCTAACAAGTATTATCCTAATGTAAGAATTGAAATTCGAAAAGAAATAACATATATACTAAAATAAGGTAGAGCATCTTGCGGTAAAGCGTTTTTTGTACTTTCAATTTTTTCCATGTAGTTTGGAATGCAATGGGGCGGGTCGGATGAGAATCTTATAATACTCATACATGTCCAGCTAGTCCTGAAACCCCATTCCACCCTGCCTCGTCCTGCCACCGAGTCAAAAAATTGCACTACCATACTTGATCCTAATCTGGTTTAAAAAACTCACAATACAACAAATTTGGCCTGTAAAGGACGCCTATTAAGGGACGCTTTATCAAAAGTGTCCTAAAAAGTAGAATATGGGACACTAAACTAACAAGCTTCCCTTTTTTCGGGTAGCCGTAAGGGAGCTATACTCAAAACGACGGCGTTTCGATTTACGCGGGGTCCTAAATTTTCAGCAGCGAACAACAAAAAGGAGAGTGGATGAAAACACCACCTCTCCTCTTCAGCAGCCGTAAGGGAGCTATACTCAAAACGACTGCATTTCATTTAGTGAGCTTTTCCACTTCCATTTCCATTTCCATTTCAGTCTCTCTCCACTCGTCTTCCATCCATTAACAACATCCATTGCCAAGATGACGAATCCAAGGAAATTGAAGACCTAAGGGTAACTTGCTCCTCCTTTTCTCTATCATACCTATTATTTGATTTATTGTGTATTTGGGGGGAAATCGAATAGGAAAAAGCCGAAAGGAATAAGAATTGTTTTGCAATTAGGGCTTCTAGTTCTCATTGCAGTTCTATTGGGGAGGCGTTTGCAACGAGGGCTTCAGTTCTCAGACAGTTTTTTTTCCTGCCCCGCTGAACCTTCCCTTCTAAGGGCGACGAACACGGCTCAAGAGTAGTGTCTATACAAAGCCCAGTCAAGTTAGCCTTCCATCCGGATTCTGCTTAAAGTCACTCTCTGTGGTTTTGAGGTTATGCCTTTTTCTAAGGTTCTAGTTGCAGTGAATGGAGAAATTGGATTTGCTTGCTTAAGCGGATCCGCCGACCCCTTCTAATTCATCTTTCCCTTGGATTCTGTATGGTGATTTTAAGATCCTTTCTATACTTGACTTGAGATGGCTGTGAATTTGAAGGAGTTGCAGATTTTGAAAATAAATGGAAATTTCATGTTTGTTTGAATACTGTTAATTCAGCTACTTTTAGATATCCTGTAGGCTGTAATTTAATTTTTAAGCCAAAATGGACAGGGGAAATGCAAGAAGACTGTAATGTATTTTTGAGAATTATTGCGCCTTGCAAATTAAAAAGAGGTTTTAGTGTTAAACAAACACAACATTAATATCTTTCTCTTTCCACTCGATACTTGATTCCTGATACGATAGTTCCATGAAATAATAAAAAGATATGACAATTCTGTTGGAGTGGGTTAATCCCATTCATTTGTTAATTTTCTTTGCTTCTGTTTCAAATACTCCAGGTCCCATGATATGCTGTTATGTTTGTGATTTTTAGATACTGTTAATAGGCTTAACAAGTTTATTTAAGGAACTCTGGTCATTTATCGAATGATCACACCAGATTTAGCCTAAGTTAAGTTCTTTGGCACCTCATTCTCTGTTATTCAGTATTCTGCTTGAAACTTTTATGCTTATTGTCGATTGTAGGCTTTCCTTACAGTTTCAATAAATCAATTAGTTTGGAATATATCTAAAGTAACAGTGCAGCTACCTTTTATTTGGAAGTTCAAAATAACCAAGACATGTTTGGTCAAAGAGCTAGCTAGGTAACGAGTTGACTGGAGAAATGAATCCTTCAAAAGATGGATAATTGTTGTGGTCTCTGTGGATTACCATTTTTCTGATTTTCCAGGAAGGCAAGAACAATTAGCAACCAATCTTGCGCATACTCAAATGTTTGAAGTTGCGTTATACTGCCGAGCCATGATGTTGTGCTTTAGCTAGCCAGTTCGTCTTCTGTCTTTCTTTGTTATATCTATAAAAGGCATTTTTATTCTCGAAAAACAAAAACTGTTCAGAAATACTCATTTTCTTGAAAAGCAAAGTGTGGCAAGTAAAATTTGCTGGGATAACTGGGAGACTGGATAGTGCTTAGGCAAAACATAGTGTCCACTTTTTCTTGCCTTTTGCTAACATGCCAATATGAAAGCTTGATTAGTACTATAGGTGATTAAAGTTTTATTAGATATTATGCGAGCAAAACCTTTATTGCTAACAACATCTGTATATACTCCTGCAGATTTCTTCTTTAGGAATTAATGTTTGTTTGTTTTTGTTCTTAAAAGACATATAAAAGTAGTTACTTTGTCATATGGTCTTGAATACGTACATACTGATTAGCTTTTCGTTAAGATAGATCTGATCAAAGTAAGTGAAAATTTTGATCTTTTACGAAACGAAGTTGATGTTTAGAAAGGATCTATTGCACCATAACATCTAATTAAACTAAATAGTCATCTAGAATATGCATGTATGCTAATCACCTAAAACCAATTTTACCTTAATCAATTTTTTTGGCTGGTTGTCCAATTGTTTTCTTATTACTGCCGTAGTATTTGCCTTAGTGGTCGGCATCTCGTATATAGGTATTTTGACAGTAGTTTGTTTTGAGCATATTAGCTTGGGTAACAGTTGCCCAATTGAAATATCTGCTGATGTATCCTTTAGACAAATTAGTGGCTCAAAATTCTATGTTTCTTTCAAAGTTGCTGATTATTGTAAGCTGAAAGTTTTTACAGACTAGTGATGTTCATGTTATTTAGCTAAGCAATGGTGTTCAACATTGTAAATGAGATTTCAAGTACTCTTATCAACGGGTAAAGCGGTCTAACTTATATCAATTATTTATAATTTTACTACTTTTAGAAGCACAGCACTCTAATTTCTTTCACTTCAACCTGCACCAGACCTTTCTCTATGCAATCTGCAAACGCTTTAAACAGAGAAATGGCTCATGGACTTGCGTTTCAATTAATTATTTTTTTGTCTTTGTTCCAAGAAAGATTTGATCTCCCTTGTAGTTCCGAAGGGTGGTTCTTACAATCATTTGGAAAGAAATTTAGGAATTGGAAGGCCAAGATAAAGAAGGATCCGACATTGTCATACGATGATCACATTAAGAGAAAACCAGCTCGAGTCAAGCTGGTTCAGTGGAAGAATCTTGTGCGCATTCGGGTACTCAAAAGGCCGTGGTACGTACCTTTAATGTTCAATTCCTCAGTAATCACTTCTTATGAATATGGGGTATGCTACATGTTTGACATGCAGTTTGGCATGAACCTGAGTAGTAATTCTAGACTGCATGTTGAATGTAAAAAGTATGAATATGACCTCTTAATTGTCTCTTTGTCTGCATAATTGCTTCAAATGTCACAATGACTCTTTTAAATGCTCAAGTCTCAGACAGGAAATATAGGGGGTATGAGTATTAGCTCCATGCATGACATGTCTGATCTTAGATGAACCCAAGAAGCATTTCCGGTGGTTCAGTTTTTTTACATGGGTACATAAGCATGTTTTCCTCGATCACTTTTATAGACATGATGAAAGAATCTAATCATGTTGAAACTATGAAACACTTGTTCACTTGAGGCTTTTGGAAGCTGCACCAAACCTGTCTATGTATTAAATCGAGTCTCAGGAGTTTTGAAGCCTGAAGCGGACCGTTGTCTAGACTTTGAAGTCCTAGCTTTTTTTTTACCCTTGGAATGGCATCACTGGTGTTGTTGCTAAGTGTTTGGGCAAGTCAACAGGAATGCGACGTAGTACCATTAACATCCTTACTCTATCATTGACACCGATGCAACTAATCGTTAACCTTAAACTAAGTTATTTTAAGCCATCATACCAGTATTTAGTGTGAGTTTTCTATGAAGAAACCTCCATGGACATGGTGTTTTGCTAACTAAAAAGGTTTAGCTCTATCGTCATTTTTTGTGTTTCGAAGGGTTGGTTCTTTCGTGCATATCTTATGACCAATTGAGATGCTTGTGCTCTTGCTATTGTGGAGCAGTGCATTTATGTGTTGTGGACTCGAGCTCTTCTAAAGTTGCCAATGTAGAATCGATGAAATTTGTCATTAGAAAGTGCAAAAGTAAACTTCTAATACATATACACAATCAAATAATAGGTACATGTTTGAATTTGCAGGTGGAATTAGAGAGCGTTGATGGCATGTGATCGGTGACTTAAATGGTGAGGAGATAACTATATTTTGCTGTAGGATGGACATTGGATAGTTTGTTAGTCACAAGGCCTGTTTTGATTGTTACTATTCTAGGCACTTAGAACTAGTGGTTACCTCTAAATTTAGGGGTGGCAAAATGGGTTGGTGGGTTGGGTTTGCGTGAGGATTAAACGGGTTGGGTATAAATGGGTGATTTACCCATTTTGACCCATTTAGTTGTGGGTCAGATGGGTCATTCCTTGATTGGGTTGGTTTCGCCCATTTGACCCAGTAATGACCCATATCTAATTTCACAGTCTCTCCGCCCAACAGTCAACAAGCCATAACCACAATCAACCTTCACTTTCTCTGTCTCTCCTTATTATCTCCTCACTTGTTTTCTCTCATCAGCCACCATGCCACCCAACAACCACCACTCCATACCCACCAAAATCAAAGTTAGCCACCACCACCACCATCACAGAATCCCAAGCCACCACCAATTTCAGTAAAAACTCACCTCCAATATCACTATTGCCAGTCATCTCCGCCTTCTCCACCACTACATTATTGTAGTCTCCACCATCGATCCCTTTTCTACTGCCCACAACGAGTGGTCCGTGACCACCACCACCACCCACACCCATTAATTCCACAATCGCAAAGACAACCACAACCACCACTGCCTCAATATCGCAACCAAAACCACCACCGGCGCAATATCACCACCACCACACACACCCACTACTTCCACCACCGTCCCGCCATTGTTGCCTTCATCACACCCACAACAACCACCACTGCGGCGCCACCGCCTCCATTTCAGATGCAAACGTCACACCCATTTCAGATGCAAACGTCACACCCATTTCAGATCCAAACGTCACTTGTTGAAGATTGATCATCCTTCCCCCAGAAAACCACATATTTGGTTCAGCCTGTATATATAGGCATTCGTAGACACTGAGCTCTGTAAAATTCTAGTAGAATTCCAGATATGAGCAAAGATCCATGCCTTCACCGAAATCAGTATGTGACGGTGTCGCTGCAGTGACATTGGTGGTGATGAAGCAGCTGATGTTGGCGGATAACGAGGGAGTGGCGACAGATGAGTGGAGGTGAGTGGCCGTCACGGGTGAGTGGAGATGATGACGGTGTTGGGTGAGGAAGTGGCAGCGAGCGACGGCGGCCTTGGTGGTTTGCTTCCGGAAGAAAGAGAATAAATGGATGGGTGTGGGATTGAGTTATGTCGAGAGTCATAAGTCAAACAAGTAAAAAAGCATTGGTGGGTAAATGGGCACTCATTTATAAATCAAAAAAACCAATGGGTTGGTGGGTTTTAAAATCTTTGACCTATTTATACCCAATTATATAAATGGATGGAATAATATCAGTTTGGTCCCTTGTAGTTTACCTGCTTTTTTAATTTAGTCCTTATACTGCTAAATTCTAAAAATTGATCATCATACTATGCTCCGTCATCAATTTAACCCCTCTATTAGCATTTCTGATAAAAATATAGGGACATTTTCGTCATAGCTGCTTTCCTTCACCACCCAAGTCCCTCTACTCTCTCTCTCTCTCATCTCTTCGGATGCCACCGACCCTCACCACCCAACAGCCATTGTCCCACCACACCTACCACGGCATCACCCAAAACATTGACCCAGCGATGGTGGCGATGGAGGAGGAGGTGGCGGTGTAAGAGGAGGAGGTGATTGTCAAGCACGGAGAGGATCGATGCCGGAATCCGTGCCGAGCTCTAGCGACCGTTTGATATGTTGGATATAAAAGTTTTTTATTATTCAAGTTTCATCCAATCCAAAACCCACAAAAGCACATGTTCGTATGTTTCCAAGCTCTTTGTGTTACGTCAATTACTGCATACATGCTGTATTCGGAGAAAATTAGAAAGTTTTGTGTAATGGGTGAGTTCTAATGGTTGTGATTATGCCACATACTAAGTGGGAAAAGAGTATCGCACTCTAGGTGTTTGACAAAATGCTTCAATCTCACTCCACGCACATGTGCTTTACAAGTAGAGATATCTGGGTTTTCTTTGGATTTCTACTCGAGTATCTGTGGTGGTTTAAAGCTCAAGATTGGGGGTTTTGTTTGGGTCGTGGAGGTGAAATCTGAATTTTGGCATGGCGGTTTATTTTTTTTTGGGTGGTTTACTGTTTGAATGGCATGCTGTTTTGAGCAGTTGGGAGCTTGTTTTTAAGCTTGGAGTAGTTGAACAGCTGGGTGGAATTTGCTAGTTAACTGGTTCAAGATTTTGTGATATGAAGTTCTTGGTGCAACATTGGTTATATGCATGACGGGTGTGGATGCAGTGATGGGGGTTGGATTTGTTTAGGGAAGGAATGTACAGCAACGATGGCAGGGCACTGGTGGTTGCAGGCGGCATTGTAGCCGAGAAAGGGTGTTACGTGCTTAAAAAGCATAAAATGACAAATTTACCCTTCAATTTAACGGGAAAAATTAACGGAATGACTAAAATGACGCGGAAAGTAGTACAAGGACGGGTTTCAAGAAAATAGGAGTTCACGGATTGATTTAGAAAACGGGGCAAAGTATGAGGGACTAAAATGGAATTATCCCTAAATGGATGGGTTTGGGTAACTTTTAAGTGGGCGGATTTGGGAGGATAAACGGGTTTGGGTTGTGATTGCCATCCCTACCTCTAATTTTGGAGTCAATGTAATTCTTCACTTGAGACATTTGGATGATATGAAGACTTTGGATGTTATCCTTCAATTGAGTTGGTTTTTAACTTCTTATGGTTGCAACGTGTATGAACTAAATTGGGTTACGTTGGTCATGTTTTGATGTGGTACATATTGGAATTGGTGACGTAGGTATTAAGGTATATAAATATTTCTAATTTGGTAAAATAAAAACAGGAATATGTTATGACACTAACAAGTGTCCCAAGAGTTACTGGAATGCTCTTTAGCGTCGCTATAGGGTATATTGGAGTCTTTTGATTGAGCACTTTATAGGACGCTAAGCGTCTCAAAAGAGTTATTGGGATGCTTTTTAGCGTCACTATAGGGCATATTGTAGTCTTTCAGTTAAGCACTTTATAGGACGCGTATTTACGTCTTGTTAGGCCTTATCTTTATTGAGGTGCTTGTGGGCGTTGACATAATTTATTGTGACCGCCTTTAATGGGGCGGGGTTACGACGCTATTCAAAGCGACCTTGTGTTAAAAGCGTCCCTATATGATATACTTGAAAGGGTGCTACGAGGCGTCCTTACAGTCCAGTTTTGTTGTAGTGCCAATCGTACCCCGTCGATACTATAGCAAGTCCGAAATTTTGTAGCAAAAGTCATATATGTATCCGTAATATCCTCATATCCGACAACAATTGAGAACATACCGGAAATTACATGCCTGTCAACATGTTGACAAGCTAAACCGTGATTACCCAATTTTGTAGCGAAAGTCAGGATAGGCATGACCCATGGATCCCACAGTTATACATGTTTACAATTCAATTGCCACGGAAAATTACATGCTTGGAGGACACTGTTGAAAAGCTAACAGGTTCCGACATGAAGGTGGGAAATTACAATTCAATTGTTTTCCATATTCTTGTATTCAGTTCCAAAATTTGATCGTGTACTTTTATCATTTTTTTCAGTTTTTCGTTTTTACTTTTTTTAGTTAATCTTGTACGTTTACCATTTTCATTTTCATTTTCAGTAACTTTCTTGAATCCATTCTTGTATGTTTAGCATTTCCTACACTATTTGTACCCATATTTTCCCATTTTAACCCTACTTTTAACCTACCAATTTATTTTTATACCCTCTAAATCTTCTCATTAACTCCTCCATACCAGCCTTTTAACATTTCCCAATAAGTTCGTCTGACCGACTTCCCATTTCTGCAGACTTCCCCTCTCTCTTTCATTACTTTTCTCTTCTTCTCTCTCTTCTCTCAATCTCGCCGCTACTCACAGTGACTCCCCCCACGGCGGCCAAACCTTCATCCCCCCCACGGCGACCAAACCTTCACTCCCCCCACGGCGACAAACCACCTACATGGCTCCACCTCACCATCCACCTAACAGTGCACGAAACACCCTCCGTCCACCATCTCCACCAGTGGCGGAACTACGTTCACCTCCTCACTTGGTCTGTGAGACTGTGACTTGCCCTACGCCGGCCAACCGGACAGGTAGGCGGACTAGCAGACCCCACCAT
The DNA here is from genome assembly GCA_033065855.1 of Escallonia rubra. NCBI lineage: Eukaryota > Viridiplantae > Streptophyta > Magnoliopsida > Escalloniales > Escalloniaceae > Escallonia > Escallonia rubra. The sequence continues at coordinate 78,940 of JAVXUO010002243.1, read as the reverse complement.
CGCAGACACCACTTGGCCATTTACCGGCGACGGGCAACGACGATGGAAGGCCAGCTCAAATCTGGAATGAATTGAGGCGCCGACTGCCGGGGTGGTCTCTTCTCTGTGAATCGAATTTACCGGCGACGGGCAACGACGATGGAAGGCCAGCTCAAATCTGGAATGAATTGAGGCGCCGACTGCCGGGGTGGTCTCGTCAGATCTGGAACCGTCAACCGGAGAAGCAGCGACTGCCGGGGTGGTCTCTTCTCTGTGAATCGAATTTTTTTATACGTTTGAGAATTGCTCCTTAAGACCAAGCAATTGGAATATGTATTCGTGTAGACATTTGTGTATGCATCAACATATATCTGTAAACATTTTTGCAATGCGTGAATTATCAAGTTGGATTTGCTTACAATTTAGAGTAGTTTGCTTTATGCTGAATTGTGTTTGCTAAGGCCGAAGTACTGGGTGGGTGATGTTTTAGCTAGAAACCCTTATTCTCAACCAGAAGTCTCTGCGAAAAATCTTTGTATACCTCATCAATGTTGAAATTATCAAGCCCAAATTCATATGACAGTTGTACACCCTCTGTGCAGCGTTAGCGTTTCACTTCCACCGGAAACAAAAGAAGCTTAAATAGTTAAAAGAAGCTATGTTGCAATTGCTATAGCTATTGGTAGATTGCACAGACTTTGCATACTTTACCAACGAGAAACGTTGTTTTGAAAAATTAGGGTAGGTCAGCGGGTCGGGGCAGATCAACGCAAGTTGTAAACAGTTACAATTTCGCGGGCCAAAGTAGCGTGACACATAAGGCCACGAATAAAAAATGAAAACACATACAGGCTAAAAAGCGAGTGAACATTCTAGTTTGACGCTATCAAGCATTGTCATAATACATATAAAAATTCATAATAAAGCATACCCAAATTAAAATCATAAAACATACTGGCCATAGCTCTATGACAATCAATAAGTAGCTGTAACCCAATAATCACATTCAATGGCGGCGATTAGTAGCAGCCATATGATCCCTCCATATATGATCAGCCAACCCATCCCTGAAGTTGGCCATGTGGTTACACCCTGCCTGAGACAAGTCGGGAGCTGCAAAAGTAGTTGCCTCATCCCCAAGTACGCGAGTCCCTTCTGCCATGTACTCGTTGAAAAGAGGGTCGTCTGGCGTATTCAGGCGGATGAAGTTATGCAAAACAAAACAAGCGTTGACGATACTGTTTTGCCTGATCAGGTTGTAGTTCGACATTAACTTTAAAATTGGAAACCTGGCCTTTAGAGCTCCGAAGCATCGTTCAATAACATTACGCAAAGATGCGTGTCTGTAGTTAAACATTTCCCTAGGTCCTCTCGGTGCATTCCTTGCTCCCTCAAAGTCGTGAAGGTGGTAGCGCTCGCCACGAAATGGGGCTAAATAACCATCCACGTTACTGTATCCACTGTCGACGACGTAATATTTATCTGCAAACCAAAATTCGTGTATCGTCACATTTTATTTTGATGATAAGTAATGAGAATATAATCATAATGTGGTAACTCATTTTCTTACTCGGAGGGGGTCGAGGGAATTCAACCTCCGCTGATGTGATGACCTCGGCATGAACTCTTGAATCATTCGCACTTCCCTCCCATCCCACATTGACAAATGTGAACATCATGTTAAAGTTACATGCAGCCATCACGTTTTGGGATATATTCCCTTTTCTTGAACGAGATGCATTCATCTTCGACTTGGGGACAACGGCCGCCACAATTGTACCGTCAATCGCACCAATGCAATCCTGTAGAAACATTGCCAGATTAAATCACGTTAGTAAGCGGCCCAACATTAATCTGAATTACGAAAACCATATCCATAACTGAAGGTTATACCTTGAAGTACGGGTAGTACTTCGAACTGTTTCGTATGTGTGGATCGACGCCGTCAGTAGCCTGCGGCCTTATGATTAACATTCCAAGATAACCCAAAGCCCGAGCAACACGCTTAATGGTTCGTCGTATGGTATCAATGGAGCGTTGAAACCGTTCACTCAGTTGACGCATTCGTTGTGTGTGACTAACACAATTCAAGAAAATGCCCAAAGCCTCTTCAACACCGACGTGAGTGTGTGCGTCATCAATAAGCCATCCGTTATTCCTAAGAGTCGCTGCCAACGTTCTAAACGCATCTGGATACATCCTCATTACATTATACATTCTAGACGGATGACCATTTAATAATTCTTGCACATGATCACTCCCAGAGAGTACAGATGTATACATAGGCCTTGGGACCCTATCTAATGCTGCACATCTCCGTTCTATTTCCTCTAACATGTAAATGTCATGAAGGCCATCATCCGACGATGACGTGTCACCATTATCCCATGTAGCATTGGCTTGCGAAGATGACATTGCAGTATAATAATTATGAGAATGGTAACTTCAATAACCTGTTACTAAATGAACAATATATTTGTCAAGCATATTGTTTACACATACATGCATCCTAATATAAGATAGAACATTGCATAAATTTCAAAGAGTCAATGTTAATATATGGTAAAAACCATAATCTATCACACCGATGGTTCCAAAATTGCCACTGATACACAACAGTGGACTTGCCCAACACAAGTGTTCAGGTAGTAAAAGTAGCGGAAACTCACACATAGCATGACTTGCGAAAAACACAGTTCATCGTTACCAAAAATAGATACTAGGGAACCAAAGATGCCAACCACTGCAAACGGCGATAATTAGGCATTTCAATGAATATGATGCAGTTATCCCGCTCTTTAAAACATTTCGATGCAGCCACGTATTGCTCACCAGGAATCGCAATTTGATTGAGCTCCCGCATGCACGTCGTCGTGCTGTACACATCATCGACCGAGTCTTGTTGGAATCTGGAGTTGCCCTCTCGCTGATATTTATGTGCTCTGGCCTTGGAGCACTCCGTCCAAGCATCAAGTGCAATGTCCATTTTCACCGACTTGGACTCCTTGCTAGAACGCGCGGTATCGGGGGTACCCTCTGACCTACGTTTCGTCCCCACATCCGTAACATGAATATCATCATCAAGGTCAATAGTAGCACCCCTCCTACTAGAACCTCCGACATACTCATTGTATTGCACATTCTCCTCAGCACTATTCAAAGGTCGCTGCGTTGATGAACGTGCCAATTTACCGGTAGCCGTGGACTCTGCGAAAATCAAGACAAGATTGTCGTAATTTGCACACCCCTTCCCTCGGAACTGCTTGGCCCCTTTGTTCGCCTACATAAAATTTGGTTATACGGTATAGTTACTATGGTTATAAGGTATAGTTAAGATGAGTGTAGTACCATTAAATAATTATCCCAAACGTCGTCCAGAGCAGTGCATGTCTGGGTTGCGTGATCCCATCCAAAGCCAGTGTGATCCCGTAACTTGGTAAACTCGCGATACTTCGCACGCAGCCTATTGTACTTTGACTTTAACTGTGACCGTTTGAACATAGTGCCGACCCCGGCAAACATGTCATTCGCAATCTCACCCCACTGTTTCGGGTTAAATATGGAAGACTGATGGGGATGTTTCTGTTTCAGCTCCGCCATTAAATTGACAAATAATGTTTCTACACGCAAAGGCCACAAAGCTTCTTCGGCTTTTTCTTCGGCGGTAAGTCCATCTCGAAGACCAGAAATGTCCACAAACGAATCGGCCATCTACAATTATGCACGTAAACATATTTACACGTCTCATTTGTCCGGTCTCATGTCATGTAGCTACTTTACATCATGCAATAGTATATGATAACGTCACATTGTATTTAATTGCTCTAATTGAACGACAGTGGGTCGGCTTCAACAGAAACACGGGCTATACAGACGTGCATGTCTAATGTAAATATGTAAGACAACAGTATACAGTACGCAATGATTAATGAAGATACTCAACATGTCTGCAGCATACAAGAGTCTAATAACAATCTTCACAATAAGTGTTCAAAACACATTGAAGCATATAACATTACAGTACATGTCTCATTAACAACAAATGACAGCTAAAAGGATGCGGGTTCACTTCTTGGGCCACTATTGGCCCTCATCCATGCCATCGGAGGCATTGGGGGGAAGGGTGCTAGAGACTCGTCGTGCAATTGTGTTTTGATTGGTCCACCAAATCCTTGCGAATGAATTGCTAGGTCTGCCATGGGAGACACTGCCGGAAAGGGTTGTTCAGGAGGTTCAACATGTCTTTCCCAACGAGATTTGTAAAGTACATAAGCAGTACTGGCTTCACTACGTTTACGGTATTTTTTAAAAACGCAGTTACGAAATCCCGACACTTGCAGTTGACATTCTTCCCATGTGTCGTAAATGCCGGGCACTCGACCGACAAATACAACGTACCAGCTTGGCATTTAATATCCCTATCATAAAAAAGGACATATACGACATGAGATTCATTAGATTTTAATGTTATGATCAAACCGTAATGCATGGATGTTGCCTAATCTTAGATCCAGAGAGCGGAGAGAATTAAATCAAATTTTGTTAGCATTACCTAGACCTGATAATCCAAGATCAAATCAGATCATATGGACTCAACATCCCAGTGGCAGCTTTACCACTAACATAGCATGGGAAGCAATAAGAACCAAAGCACCTGAGAGCCCTTGGTGGAAATTAGTCAACTATCAAGTTCTGAACAACAATGGCTCAACTGATGGGCGCATGAGGCACTATATAAATACCATGACAGCTAAACTAGCCCTAGCCCTCTGGTGAAAATTTAACTCCAAACCATTACAAGAAAGCTATCATCTTATAGGCTGAGAGCTGAATGCCATTTTAGGGTTGCATGTGACTAGTGAAGAAAATATAGCAAGTGACTAGTGAAGAAAATATAGCGCAAGAAGATTGTAGGAACTCCCACAACCTCAGCAGTCACAACAAACTGATTTTGGACTCTGCTTTGAGATCAGGTAAGCAACACAAACACCCATATCCCTTCGATTACTTGCTGCATAACCATAACTTGGTGGTGGAAGGAAAGAGTGAAAGGAAAAAAAGGAAGAAACTCTTATAAATTCCTATGCACTGTTCGTACTCATACTTGGCATCAGTTATTTGAGCACTGCATTTCAATGCATTAACATTTGCTTCTTCTTACCTTATTGGGCTGTAGTATGACCCATACAAGAACAACAATGGCTCAACTGAAGGAGAAAAGGAAAAATGACCCATACAGGAATATACTACCTAGGTCAATTTTGCAAACATGTATTATCATAACTGTAGTATTATATACACCATATGGAGATTTGTAATAATCGATGTGTGCTTTAATCTAACCCACCTCATCATTAATAACCATATACAAGATAACATAATATAAGATCAAATCTATACACTTTTTAGGTCCTATTTGATATATTTTTTTTATGTTATACAAGATCTTCTGCAACATTTTCATTATACTAATAGACTAAATTAAGGTTCAATTACTTATATTGATTAAATCAAATTGTTTTTCTAGGTCCAAGATGAATAGCTTATTAGGTATGGTGCAATAGTCGAGACTCAAGAGACACACACACTTGCACGCATATATAAATACATATATTTCTTCCCAGGCATTCCCCAAAAATACCGATTTATTTCTTTCCTACAGTGGAGTCCGTTTGCACTTTCTGTGTATATAAGTCTTTTACTACATATAATTATATGTTAAATGAGACCATATATATATATATATATATAGACAAAAAAATGGCTGAAATAACGATGTGGGAAGTAAAGTGAATGCAGTTGAGTTGGGAAGTTAGAACCGAAAATCTTTACAATTTTCCGTGCCATTCATGGGTCTGAATCTGAGGTCCCAACATTTGAGCTTTGATTATTCTTTATTTCAAGAAAGAATTTTAGAAGCAGTCATCGTGCCACCCAGAAATGGAAACCCACCACCGTCGGTGAGTGGCCCACCCCACGAAGACAACCCACGACCACCCACAACCACACCGGCGCACCCAAGGCCGCCAACCGCACCAAGTGCCACCCAGAAATGGAAACGGAGGGTACCATCTTCAATCAATCAACCCACAAACAAAACTCAAAGAGAAAACAGAAACAGCAAGGAGAGTAGCAGATCGATCGACAGAAGAATAAAGTGAGAAATTGGGGAAAACCTTTGACAACTGTGCAGGCGATAGGACGTCGTTCTCTCCGGTCACGGATCGTTCGGTGCTTGTTAGGGAGATGATAGGTACTCGGCAGGAGGAAAGATGCTCCGTTTTGACAGATCTGCTGGATGGAAGGGAAATACGTTGACGAACTGGAGATGGCGTCTCCGTCTTCTCTGTGACGTGTCTCCGGCAGCTAAGGGGAGACTCGACCGCAGCTTCAATTTCTTCGGCAGCTTGAGCTTGAGAAATGGAGTGAGAGAGAGTTGTTGGGGATCTGCTCATTGAAAATGGAGATGTGCAATGAATCAGGCAGAGAGGGACGGGGAGAGAGGACAGCTTCACGTGACTAGGCTAGGCTTCGTAGAGCTTGTAAGAGAGAACAGTGAACAGTGCAACCATGCCTTGTTTCTTCAGAGTATTCTCTGACAAGAGTTGCGGCGTTTTGGAAAAAGGTGAAAACACCTCAAAGGTGTTTTCACGTTTTCAGCACTGTTCATTGTTTTTGGATCCGATACAAATACAAAAAATGGTAAAAGTACACGAAATATTCCCGTTTTTTGTAATCATTACAAAAAACGGAAAACAAATACTCTAAACGTACGGGCCCTACATACCTGTCAACATGTTGACAAGCTAAACCGTGATTACCCAATTTTGTAGCGAAAGTCGGGATAGGCATGACCCACGGATCTCACAGTTATGCATGTTTACAATTCAATTGCCACGGAAAATTACATGCTTGGAGGACACTGTTGAAAAGCTAACAGGTTCCGACATGAAGGTGGGAAATTACAATTCAATTGCCACGGAAAATTACATGCTTTGACTAAAAGATTCCCCGAGCCACAGGTATTGACAAATTTCGCTCCTTTTCTTGTTTGTTGCGATCATTGTCAATTGGAGTGAGCCTCAGAGAAATATAACCCTAGCATACGAAGCGGTCATGGCATTGTCGTACCTGATTGGGACTATGTTTTATGTTAGCCGGATTCCTGAGAGATGGAAGCCCGGGTGGTTTGACCTAGTCGGTCACAGTCACCAAATATTTCATGTTCTCGTGATCATGGGTGCATTGGCACACTACGGTGCTGCATTAATATTTCTCGAGTTTCGTGGCAGGAAGGGGTGTGACAGAGTTTCTACTTAATATTGTACAATTTTCACAAGTTTGTTGTATCAGAGTATCTCCAGACAGTTCCATCTATTCATTGTCTTGTAGATATACTCTATTCCTTTCTCAGAAAAAGGTGCATCTTTGTGTAAATAAGTTCCTGGGAAAGAAAATTAGAATTTGCTTGCTGCTACTGAAACTCTCAACAGTTTCAGTAGACATATGGGTTACAGTTACTTGCAAGAAGTAGAAAATATTACTTGGGGAGAATTACACTGAAATTAGGAATTCATGGTATGGACAGAAGTAGAGAATCACTATGATGCCTACAAATGCCACTGCATAAGTTGGCCAAAAAGTAGATAAAAATGCAACTTTAAATGTGTCATCTTGTACTGCATGTGAAGGGTGAGGTGGTGGTGACATCTCTTCATTGGTTGTACATCTTCTCTCCAGTGGCACTCCACAGAGAAGAGAATTTCCCTCGTAGCTATGTTCATCAAATGTTGCAAATTGAGCCTTCCTGTCAGGTGTCCTACCTGATAAGTTATTGTAAGCAACTGTGAAGACCGATAAATAGTTCAACTCAACCAATTTCGGGGGAATTTGACCGCTCAAGCTATTGCGAGATAGGTCCAAGCTTTCTATTTGACTGAGGTTAGAGAAAGACTCGGGGATTTGTCCGATTAAATGGTTGTGTGACAAGTTTAGAGCATGAATATCGCTTAGGTATCCGATTTCATGAGGAACTGGACCCGTCAATTTGTTCAATGAGAGATCGATACCAGACATGAATTGCAAAATGTTTCCTTTGTATGTCTCTAACCGGCTCTTCGTTATAAACTGCACTTCTTCTTTCAAATCTGTTTCAATTATTATACCAAGAGTACCAGGCTGGTCCACACCGAGTTGATTTTCATATGAATAATAACGTGAGGGATCAAACACCGAACTTCCCTCCATTTCGGCTCTAAACGGGTCATCGAATGATTTTCTGTCACCAAGTTTTATGCCATGCAAGCAAGAAGGTATTGGCCCAGAAAGTTCATTGTGGGAAAGGTCAATTATTCTAATGTTTCCGAGATCACACAGTTGGGGAGGAATGGGGCCTTCAAAGCTGTTTGCTCCCAAGAGAAGAACCCTCAAGTTTGAGAATGAGTTTATCCAACCAGGAATCTTTCCTTGTAATTTGTTATCCCTCACATCGAATGTCACAAGAGAGGAAGCGGAAACCAACGATGGGGAGTTTGGTAAGGGGCCTCTAAACTCATTTCGTTGCAAATGTAAAAACCTCAGGGATGACAGGTTTTTCAAACATGAAGGGACACCACCACTTAAGTTGTTCTCAGAAAGGTCTAAAAAGTTTAGTTCCTTGCTTTTGCAGAAGCCGGACGGTATAGGTCCTTCCAAAGTATTATTTGACAAAGCGAGGGAAAATAATGACAAGTCTCCAATTCAATCAGGAACTTTGCCCGAGAACGAGTTGTCGCTTAAATCCAACTGCGTTAGATGCGAACTGTTCATAATTCCACGTGGGATCTCTCCAGAGAAAGAATTGCTGTCTAAAAATAGAGCAAAGAGATTTGTGACGTTGGACTTTGATGGAAGCGGTTGACCTTGCAAGCAATTGTTTGACAGTTTCAGATACATCAGTGAAGCGTAATCAGTGAAGGGTAGTTGGCCAGAAAAGTTGTTATTCGATAAGTCCAACACCTTCAAATCTCCCAATGATGGAGGGATGCTACCTTGAAACGAATTGCTAGACAAGTTCAAATACTTCAAATTAGGAAATGCGGAACTTATGAGGGATGGAAGCTCTCCTTGGATATGATTACTAGAGATATCAATCCAATACATACCGAGGTGAGTAGAGTTCAAATCCAGCGTGAGAGGGTCTGTCAAGGAATTATTTGCAAGTTCAAGAAATTCCAATCTTGTATTATTTGCAACCAACCACATTGGAATCATTCCTGAAATGCTATTGTGGCTTAAATCAATCGTTCTCAGCTCGAACTGATTCAGAAGAAAGCTAGGGAGAACTCTACTTTTGTCGTTGAGTTTACAATTGGATAAACGAAAGACTTTGAGTTGAAATAGAGGTGTCCAAGGTGGATTTTCGGTGTCCACCTTTAGACCATTGTTGTCACAAACAAGTTCAAAGACCTCAAGTTTGGAATTGTTGGCTAATGAACTAAATGAAAATGTTCCTTCAAAGAGGTTATGTGAAAGGGAAACAAACTCAAGTGACTTGAGAACTGGGAAGAGATTTGAAGGAATGGCCCCTTCAAATTTATTATTGGAAAGTTCAAGCAGCCGGAGGGATGTGAAGTTCATGAGACACGAAGGAAGATTTCCTTCAAAACCGTTGTCGCTTAAATCCAACTCCTGAAGGTTCACCAACTTGCAGAATCCTGTAAATTTTCTTTGTGCGTGTTAACTTGCAGTATTAACTGAAAAATCACGAGTCATATATGGTTCTATGATTTTGAATCAAAGTCTTGGCTTATGCATCAAACTCAAAAGCAATTATAGTAAAGTTCTAGTCTTTCTCGGGTTTGTTTCTGAATTCAAGTATAACAAGATCGCTATCAAAATACAGTTAAGGATAAGACACATCATAGTAATTCCTCAGTTATTCTGCCATGCCAGTGCAGGAAAACTTTGGAAATCAAGAAATTGAGGCTTAGGGCTCGGTAACACTAATCCATCAATACTACCCCCCCCCCCACCCCCCACACCAAAAAAGAAAAAAAGGAAATCGAGGTGAGCGGTTCTAGCTTATAGTTAATCGGCTCCCTTGCATCACATGTTTATGGAATCCATGAAATGATTCGAGTATAACATTCACAGAGAGCAGTTCTAGCTTCAAAAGATTCATAAAATCCATGAAAGATGCTACAGAAGTACTTCAATGGGTCATGTGCGAGCTCTAACAGGACAAATTAAAGTAGACAAGGACTTCCAAAAGTACTCTAGGTTTTGCAACGTGATCGGATTAACGTTGAAAATTTTGAACCCAATTTGAATACTATCTAGAGCATATTAATTTTGAAATAAAATTCTGAACGGAATGTAGATCACAATTCTTTGATAACTTACCTCGGAGAGGTAATAAGCCATTTAGTCCATTCCCACTCAAAGACAAGGCCTTCAAAGACGTAAGATCCCAAATGGATGAGGGAATCTCCATTAAAACATTACCACCAAGATGCAACATCTCCAAGTTGGTCAAATTAGTTAGCTCTGTACAGCAATGGAGAATGACCAAAGTATTGTGCGTTAACTTGGCAATGTACAAGTACATACAGCAGAGGCTAATGCATAATCTGTAGAGTCGAGGTTTACCTTTGAAACTGTGAGAGTTGTTTGAATAAATATTATTGCCAAGGTCTAGAGACCTCAAGGATTGCAGGGCATCCAAAGATGGTATTTCTGTTAAGGAGTTACCACTCAAATCCAAAACTTCTAACTTGCTCACATTAAGTACTCCTCTGAAACCTAACATTATCAGCATTAAGAGTTTAAACGGTGCTTGTACTGTTGTCTTGATCACCGATGAATAATATCTCTTTTCAAGGGACGGAGGGATGAGCGGGAGGTTACTGACCTGTCAAGGAGTCACTGGCCAAGCTCAAATTTTGCAGTTCTTGGAAAGGAGCGAACAAGGAGGCCTCAGGGGACCAGAGATTGCGGAATTCGCTTGCATAACTCAGGGAGAGTCCGCTCACTCGCTTGGTGGCGTTGTCACAAACCACGCCTTCCCACTTGCAACAGTCCCTCTCCTCACCACCACCCCGTGAAGAAAGAACACTAGATCCTATAGGGTCGTCAAATAATGCATCTTTGAGTTTTATTAGCCCTGCCCTTTCATCTTCCCAGCAACCCAAGCTTCCATAACTCTGAAGCTCAATCATCACCATTCCTAGCAAGAAGAACATCCTCGTACATTTGGTCAGAGGGTGCTCCATTACTAAAACTAGCTAGAGAGCAACTTTGATTTCAAGTACTTTCCGTTTCATATAAATCCTTTTACACGTAACAATAAATATTATGATATACTTTGAATATTAACATATTATAAAATAAGTAGAATAATATTATCAAACTATAAAATCAAGTCGAGACTTTGTCTTAAAGGTTGATTCGCGCCTTCAAAAATCAGTTATTCTATGCAATGGATTCTACGACATGTAACCACCGCTAGGAAAACCTCTCATACTATCTCTATTTGATATACATGCACTAAAAAAAACATCAGAGTTTATTACAGAATTTTGAAGTGAATTTTGAAGTAATGAGTTTTGGTGTGTGTCATCTGAGACACATATATAGAGAGAGATGGAGGACAGTGTTGCAGCTAAAAACTGGATCGGGAACAGCACCAGAAATCAGGCCTGCAAAAGAGAACACGGAGTTACCGCCGGGTGGGGTTCCGGCGGGGGAACGCTCCGATGCTTAAGTCAGAGAAGGCTAACGATGTAGAACTCTGAAGAAGCAGTAAAGACACAATGTGTATATGTGTGAGCTTCGCTTTACCTGGGGGGGCTTGACCCCCTTATATAGTGGTAGCAAGTGGAGTCCAATTAGAACTGGGCTTCGGTCAACTCTAATTAGAATCTCATTAGGATCCTAGAGGATACCATATTAGTCTCTGCTGATAGAGTCAGATCTTCTTTAGGATTCTGCCCGTTGACTGATATGGTAAGTGCCATATCAGTAGTGAGTCAGCACGGGTTACGTGTCATCACTGCCACGTGTCGTCCGTAGATTGGAGGGATATTTTTAGCTATATCATATGCCCCCTGCTTTTACCAGCGTTAGTGAAGCGGGTAGAAGCACACTTTTTCCACTGGTGATAGCGAAATATGCCAAAAACAGAATTGAATCTATTTGTCAATATTTCAAAATTTCAAAGAGTATTCTGCTCGGACGAGATTCTGTTCGGACATGAATCTGTTTGGATATGATTCTGTTCGGAGAGGATTCTGCTCGGACATGGTTCTGTTCGGACAGGATTCTGCTCGGGCAGACTTCTGTTCGGCCATTGTCACTCTGCTCGGGCAGAGTGTTCGGACGAGATTCTGCTCGGGCATAATTCTGCTCGGCCGTTGTCACTCTGCTCGGGCAGAGTGTTCGGACGAGATTCTGCTCGGGCATAATTCTGTTCGGCCGTTGTCACTCTGTTCGGGCAGAGTGTTCGGACGAGATTCTGCTCGGGCATAATTCTGCTCGGCCGTTGTCACTCTGCTCGGGCAGAGTGTTCGGACGAGATTCTGCTCGGGCTGAATTCCGCTTGGCCGTTGTCACTCTGCTCGGGCAGAGTGTTCGGACGAGATTCTGCTCGGGCATAATTCTGCTCGGCCGTTGTCACTCTGCTCGGGCAGAGTGTTCGGACGAGATTCTGCTCGGGCAGATTCTGTTCGGCCGTCGTCACTTTGCTCGGGCAGAGTGTTCGGACGAGATTCTGCTCGGGCACAATTTTGCTCGGACGAGATTCTGCTCGGGCACCTTCTTGGTTCCTTCCACGGTCTCCTTCATTAATGTTTTTGAGCGGGAAAAAGTTTTCAAGCTTCTCTACTCTTCAGCTTGTGACACGTGTGCGATAAATGAACCGTTGCGTTTTTCAAGAAACGGTTATTGTGGTTCTCTATAAAAAGAGAATGTTCACCTCATTTGACTTTCACTCGAAAATTCTTGGAAGCACACTACTCTCTGCAAGTAAGTTTTTTCTTCTCCTCTTTCTGTTCAGCACCTGAAGTTTTTTCATAGTTTCATAGCTTCAGTAGAAATCATGTCCGAAACCTCTGCGTCCGATCCATCTCTTCAAGGGAATATAACTTTGAGTAGTAGATCTTCTTCAAATTCAGAACGAGTTTCAACTTCAAGTCGTGAAGTTGGAACTTCGAATCCAACATTGGCTTTAGTGAAGCCCAGGAAAGGAGAAAAATGTAGCAGCCAAAGTGGACTTTCCAGGGGCTAAGGGGACCAGGAAACGGTAGCCATACGCCTCTCCTCTGGAGTCAAGACGTGTGGCTTCCGTCTTCTTTTAGATGAGCTTCTTGTGGAACCCGTTTAATTTTTTGGCTTCAAAAATGGCGGCTGGCATCTTCAAGGATAAGGCAGAAGAGCTCCACCTTCAGCTGGATACTGGGCTTGGACGTATGTGGGCTGATTTCATATTTGGCCCATCTGCACGTGAGCTTGGACTTTGTCTTTCGGATCCTACAGCTGGACCTATTTACGTGGGGCAGACTGATGGCCCAAATGCACAGGAGCTCACATTGCACACTCCTGCATTTCATGAATTTATTTCAACTGGTTGTGGGCTACTTGATCAATATGGTACCTTTACTGCAAATAATCATGGTGGGCTTCAAGAATCTACGCTCTCGGATTTAGCCAACGCTAACGTGGAGCTTGGACCGTTGGCTGAAATTGCCACTGAATCATCTTCTTTGGACGTTGCCTCGTTTGCTAAGGCCGTTGGCCGTACCTGTCTTTCACCGGTATTTTCACCACACTTAAGCTCTTCGTCTGAGGACTCCGTTATGGAAGAGGATTCAACACCAGTTGTCGTTACCACCCAAGCTCTCATCCTCCGCAGCACATTCCCGTAAACGCTCACACGAGATGTTGAACCTTTCTTCGGAACTCCGGGTTCACTTTAAGAAGCTGAAACCTTCGCCCTCTACTCAGAATATACTTCAGCTTGGTGTATCATCGAGCACTTCCTCAGCATCGTCCGGCACCAGCCAGCAGAAGCGGATATCCCGAGCGCCAGAAACAGATCCTACGCAGCGCTTCAAGCGACTTCGTATACTGGCAGTACAGACTGCGGACGAGCCTCCGGGTACGCATACACGTCATTGCTCTTATTATCTGCCTCGTATATTAGTGCTCAGTAATCTATTCATTGATTATATTTTGCGGGGTGATGGGTTTTCTAAATTCTGGGCTTGGGTGATGATTCTTTGTCTTGGCTCGCAAAGTGCCAGAATTATGAGTGTCAATCCTTTTTGGCGTATTTGGTTTGTACGGCACTTGGTGTGTGCCGTTGGTCTTCGCTTGGCTTTGGTGGTTGGGCCTTACCAACCACGGGGTCCATGATGATCCTCAGCTGAAATTGTGGGGGTATCGGTCCGACCGCCACAGTTCGTACAGCGATTCGTCTGATCAAGCTCTACAAACCTGATATTGTTTTTCTTATGGAAACTAAGGCTAGTTATAAGTTGGTTGCTTCTAAATTTCTTAAATTCGGGTTTTCTTGTTTTGTGGGATCGGACCCTATCGGTCGTAGTGGCGGGCTTTGGCTTGGTTGGCTAGGCCCGATTTCCTTAACAATTCATCATGTTAGCGTGAACTGTATCCTATCTTCCTTAGTTAACCTAGCCGGGGAAATGGAGATGTATGGTTTTATCTACGGACACCCTCAGGTTCCGCTAAGGGCAATGACTTGGCGTTCGATTGCCACTCTTCTACAGCCTTTCCCTGTTCCCATCTGCTTGTGTGGTGATTTCAACCAGGTGTTAGACTCCTCTGAAAAATCCAGTGGCGGCACCGCCATACCTTCGGGTAGCTCGGCTTTTCGTGAATTTTTAGCTCAGTTTGGGTTTTCTGATATACGTTGGGAGGGACCCTTCTACACTTAGGTACAAGGTTCCCCAACTCACGACTTTGTTTATGAAAAATTAGACAGAGTGCTTGCTTCATCAGCCTTGGTTGTTCTTCATCCCTCGGCTCTAGCCCGAAACTTAGCAATTCAGCGTTCTGACCATGCTCCCATTTTATGCAGCACGGAAGCCTCTCGTACCGCTTTTCCTTACCCTTCTAGATTTGAGGCCATGTGGTTAGCCTCGCCGCTCTGCCTATCTTTCATTCGAGCTCAATGGTCCTACTCTATAACGGGCTCGCCCTTGTTCCAGCTTATGCGTAAACTGGACAAAGTTCTTCAATCTGTTCGTGTCTGGAGCTCAGCTAATCTTGGGCATCTTGACGCTCAAATTAAGACGGTTCACCAGTTGCTTGTCGACAATCAGTCTCAGATGCCAAGGTCGGTATCTTGCAATCTAATTGAATCCTCTCTACGCCATCGGTTGGACTTCCTGCTGAAATATGAAGAAATTTGCTGGGCTCAACCCTCCAAAATTACCTGGTTTGAGGTGGCTGATCGCAACACAAAACTCTTTCATGCCTCAACTGTTATCCGTAGGAATTAGAACTTTATTTCTTCCATCACGACTGCCTCTGGTGCTGTGATCTCAGGTGAATCTGGTCTTCGCTCCTCCCTGGTTGAGTATTTTTCTAACCTCCTTGCCCCGACCCCTCCAAACCCGACCCTATGCCTTCAGATTCGAGACTATGTCTCTTACTTACCACTTCCGACCTTATCCCAGAGTCATGTTAGTCACCTCCAACAACATTTTACTCCGCATGAAGTGAAACGTGTAACTTTTCGAATTGGAGATCTTAAGGCACCTAGGCCTGATGGATCCCGTGGGACAGTCTTTAAGAAATGTTCGGACCTTGTGGGACCGTTAGTCACTTCGGGTGTGCTATCTTTCCTTAACTCCAAACACCTTTTACGGGAGGTCAACCGAACCTACCTTGCACTGATCCCGAAAATCAAGGCACCTGAATCACCTGCGGACTATCGACCTATCAGTCTTTGTACCGGAGTTTACAAAATCATTTCCAAGGTGCTCGTCAATAGATTGAAACCTATAATGCCGGATTTGATTTCTCCCTTTCAGAATGCTTTTCTAGCTGGTCGATGTCTCTCTGATAATGTCCTTCTTGCGCAAGAACTCACTGACTGTGTTCGGAAGCGCAAAAAAGGCGGGGTTGTATTAGTTGCCCTAAAATTAGACTTGAGCAAAGCGTTTGATCGGGTTCGATGGGAATTTGTAAGAGAAGTCCTTTTGGCCCTTCGTTTTCCTTCTAACTGGGTTCAGCTGATCCTCCAATGTATTTCCTCAGTCTCCTATGCTATTTTGGTTAATGGGGCACCTACATCCTTTTTCGACCCCACTCAGGGTATTCGGCAGGGGGACCCCCTCTCACCGTACCTTTTCCTTCTCTGTGCGGAGATCCTCTCTGTCAGCCTTCTCCGCGGAGAACGCGAGGGCTTGTTTCAGGGCATCAAGGCTGGGAAATACTCACCATCCGTCTCTCATCTTCTATATGCTGACGATATCTTTATCTTCATGCGACTTTCTAAAGAAGCTCTGCGTGACATTGAGGCTGTTAAAATGATCTTACAAAACTATTGTCAGCTTTCTGGCCAATGCATTAATTGGGCAAAATCTTCTCTTGTCATCAGCCCTAATGCAAGCTCTGAAAAAAGACTTCTTATCGAACGGGCGTTTGAGTTTCCCGCTTCCTCGACTTTTGGGAAATATTTGGGTATTCAGCTAGACGTGACAGAATCTAAAAAGGAAATCTTCCGATCTCTAGTGCAACGGGTTCAGGACCGTTGTGCACATTGGCTTGGACTTTTACTGAATAAAGCAGGCCGTGCCACTCTTATTACTTCAGTTCTCTCCTCCCTACTTGTTAACTATATGTCTGTGTTTAAATTCCCAGTGGCTGTTTGTACTAAACTTGACAAACTTTTGGCCCGGTTTTGGTGGTCAGGCGGGGCTACGCGACACTCTATTCTTTGGTTAGCGTGGAGTACCTGTGTCTACTGAAAAAGCATGGCGGTCTAGGGTTTCGTGACTTTCGCCTTTTCAATCAGGCCTTACTTACTAAACAGGCTTGGAAGCTTGGGACCAATCCCCAAAGTTTAGCGGCTCGGGTACTCAAGGGCCGATATTTTGCTCGGCGCCAATTTCTACACCTTACTCAGCCCCGTTCCTGCTCATGGATTTGGCGCGGTGTTCTTCTTGGGCAACGTATCCTTAAACAGGGAGTGCAATGGCAGATTGGCGATGGGAGATCGATTTCGGTATGGATGGATTGGTGGCTACCTTGCGCCCCGCCAAATATCTTACAGCAATATCGTACTAGCACTAATACCTCTTGGATGATCTCTCACTTGTTCATTGCCAATACTTCCACCTAGGATTTAGATAAGCTCCTACACACTTTCCCTGACACCCTCATCCCTAACATTCTGCAGCTCTGCTTATTACCGTTAGGCACGCCAGACCGCTTATTCGGTTCTTTTAGTCAAGGCAACAGCTGCCCGGTTGCTGCGGTCTACCGTTTTTTGTCAAAACGACCTGCCTCTGCCTCTGTGCTGCCCACAACCTTTTGGTCGCAACTTTGGAAACTTCCAATCCCAGAAAAGCTCAAATTTTTCTTATGGCAATTCAGCCACGCTCGTCTGTCTCTATTGCCTGAACTTCTTAAACGCCATTGCCCGGTACAAGTCTCATGTCCGTTATGCAAGTCACAGCCAGAAACACCTGAACACATGTTTCTTGATTGTGAACAAGTGCAGCCCATTTGGACATTCTTCTTAGGTCGCAACGCCTTCATGCGACCTACTACCTCTGCCACCCGCTGGTTCGCTCGTTGCCTGCTATCAAACCTTACTCCTGCCAGTAACGCCTTACTCCGAATTGTGTGCATTGCAGTTATCCTTTGGAATATCTGGCTAGGCCGCAATTCAACGATTTTCGCTGCCAAAATTTTTTGTGCTGGACTGATCATCACACAGACTCGTTCCTTACTGCACTGCATTTTTGGCACGCCCACCTTTCGCACTCGCTGGCACCATGTGCAAGACCCGGGTCGGGAATGCCCATCGGCTTTCGTTGACTGCTACAAACATTTTTATCCTCTGTTACGTTACATCTATTTTTCGGAGAATTGCGCCTGTCCGCTACCACCTTCCCCTGTTTTCTGCTCTATTTCGATTTTAGGCTCACCCGCTGACTGCATCTTTGGAATGGGGTTAGTTCTGTTTAACGGGGCATGGACCCCAATTGGTGCGACCATTGTTACACTCACAGCTAGGGACGAATTTAATGCATTTCAGTCAGCATTAAATATCGCGCTCAATTGGGCTTTAAAGCTAAAACACTACCATATTATTTTCCTCTTCCCTGATTGTTCCTTTCTGGTGCAGTTGACAGCAGCAATTAAGGAATGTTCGACTTCGTCCGTTTTTTTGTGTACAGTTCTACCTAACTGCAAGGGTTTGCACTCGGTGCTAGCCACCCAAGGAAAGGCCAGTACTCTCCGGCTTTCGTCATCCTTAGCAGCTTTTGTCTCGCGATCTGGTAGGCCTTGTCAGGAGTGGGTTTCTGGGACACAACCTGTCCGATGCAGGGATGCTGCTTGATCTACTTGTGGTGTTTTTTATTCTTGTAGTCAGTGTTATCATTAGTTTTTATTATAGTCAGTTTTAGTATCTTGGAAAGAGCCCTGACGAAAGGTACTACTTTCCCTCTTGTATATTCGACTGTTTCATATCTGAGTATATATTTCTACTCTTTTTCCCAAACAAAAAAAAGATGAGCTTCTTGTATAATTTGACCGTTAACTCTCTTCGTTGTACTGACTGATACTCTATATCTCTTAAATTCACTCAAAAAAAAAAAAAAAAAAAAGAAAAAAGAGTCCAAAACGAGAGGTAAATCCAGCCCCCATATTGTTAAAACAAACACAATAAAATATAAAAGTGCTCCATGTGTTTCAAAACATATACTAAAAAAAGAAAGAGGTGACGGAAATTAATATATCAACTATGTGTCACACAGATTTAACCTTTTTAAGAACAAATGAGTAAGAACTTATTGAAATATGTGATAAAGTGAATACTCTTTTAATCAATTCTCCTAATGAACAAGAGAATAAAATTCCCAAAGGATTTGCAAAGGGAAACTACATACGTGACCCAGGAAAGGTGGCATTTGGTCTCTAACTACGGCTTGTGAAATCGTCACAAGATCATCTTTTGCTTTTGGCTTCGCTTCATGCGGATCCCCATATATACCTGAAATCAATAATGCCGCGACTTATACTCACCTCGTCCTTAACATCTCTAATCAGAGTTGTTTTCGCTAGTTGACGCTAAATGGCCATGCGCCATGTCTGGATATTCTCTTGTGCTAGCGACATACCTAAGTTCCATAGATGCAGCTCAATCCCACACACATATAAGTGAGTGGCATGCATCAGAGAATGTACAGCAGCATACCAAAGAATGTGCTGCTGGTGCAACTTTCATCTCAAGTACTTTCTCGATGTTTTTTCTAAGCGACTCTTTAATTTGTTACGTACTATTGGTTTAGCTGTTTCTTTGGAGAGTTATGTTTGTCCTATTCAATGGATGTTAAAAATTCTGTAAATGGCAAAAGAAAGTTAAAATTTCATGTCCCAATCATTAGGTCAAATGGTGATCGACCAATGTTAAGATAAACATGGGGGCAGAAAATAAAATTATGGAGTATGCAGTCGTTTTTCAATATGGAGTCATCTGAATTAACCTTGATGTTAAAGTACTTTATCAGAAATGTTTAGTGCATTAACACAATATGTTGCAAGTTTATAGGCTAAAATATTCATAAAGAGACATATTAAGAAAACACAGTACGGAGATATAAACCTTACACTAAAAAAAAGCATAAGAATTAAAGTCAGTTCTAAGGAGGTTTGAAATGAGGAAGCCCTACCATATCAACCCTAGCTATAATGTTGATACATATCTTTAGGCAGTTCTGAGTCTTAAACAAAAATGACAGAACCCTTCTGGAGCTACTCAAAGGAGGCTTGGCTATTTGTCTACCATTTAAGTCTTTTCTACTACCGGCAAAAATAAGTTCCTGCTCCCTTTCTTTACGCTATCATTAGTTGCATATCATCATTGATCCCATTAAGTGGCGGCTTATTTTGACAATATCTGATCGTGATTTGGTTAATGCCTCTATTTTTATCAGGAGAGTTTTTTTTTATGTCAAAAGTATCATTATACGCTATGTACCGTTCTTATTAATCTTTCAATCTCCCAACGGTTTGCAAGATTTTCAATCTCCAAATACTTGTGTGTATTTGATTTTCATGTGAAAATCGCGATGGTGGTGAAACATAAGTTTACCAATTATATTCATTTTAGTTACCTGTCTATTTCGTTCTTCATTTCAAGTTCATTAGGCACAAACACAAGTAATTGTTGTGTGGGTGGATAAATAAATAAGTTGAGGGAGAAAAAGAGGTTGTTTGCCTTGGAACGGTCAGGACACGCATTACAGTGTGGTCCCATGAAAGAGATGTGCGAGGTTGCATGGTGCATGGACATGACAAGCCTTGACGGGATCACGTATGAAACACGGACATGACAAGTCTTAACGGGACCGCATGTGAAACAAGGACATGACAAGTCTTGATGGACCACGTATGAAACACGGCTACCAAATTTTATTTTATTTTTTTGGTAGAAGAGGAGGAAATATATACCAGATATAAACAGTCGAATGTACACAGGCAAGGAAACACCCAACAAAATGGATGACAACCCCATCCAAAGGTCAAAAGAATACTAGTTACGAAGTCAAAAACACCACAAGGGTCTAGCAAGCGGCATGCCCTGTAGGCTGCGCAACAACGATCCATTCCTGTTGAACCGGAGTGGCAGATCGAGTTACAAAAGCCACTAAAGCTGATGAAAGTCGTAAAGGAGCTGATTTCCCTCGGGTGACCAGCACTAAAGGAGCTGATTTCCCTCGGGTGACCAGCACTGAGTGCAAACCTCTGCAGCTAGGCAGAACTGTACATAAAATGTTGGGTGCAGTCAAACAATCCCTATGGTTCGCCGTCAACTGCACCAGAAAAGAGCAATCAAGAAATAGAAAGATAAGATGCAAATACGTGAAATCAACCGGAACACCTTTCAATAAAGTCTTGTTTAAATTTTTGTTGTACCCCTTTTTCTACTTTTTGAAATTATTTTTCTCATACATAAAAAGATTTATTAATGGTCATTTAAGTAATTCGAGTATAATCTTTAAATCTAAATACTTCCCAACTTTTTTTTGCCCCACTATCAAACTCTACCTCACTATCATTTAAGGGTTCGTTTGACAAATTTTTTTTTTTGTTTTTCAGTTTTTAAAGAGCAGCTTAATTTTTTTTTTTTTTATAAAAACAAGTGGGTGTTTGATAACCCTTTTTTTTTTTTTTTTTTTTTTTTGTTTTTTTGTAACCTTTTTTTTTTTTTCTTTTTTTTTTTGGTGGTTTGCGGTGGCGGTGGTGGGGCGTAGTGATGGTGGTGGCCGGAGGTGGCTGCCAGCAGTCTCCGGCGGTGGTCGTCGGCGGCCGATGGTGGTCGCCTGAGGTGGCTGCCGGCGGTGAGAAGGTGGTGGTGGTCTAAAAAAAAAACAAAAAATGAAAAAAAAAACCAGTTTTTGGAGTTTTTTTTTTACTCTTCAGTTTAAAAACTTGTTTTTTAAATTGAAAAAAAAATGGTTACTAAACGCTCCCTTTTTTGTCAGTTTTTAAAACTGAAAAAAAAAAGAGCAAATTTTTTTTTTCAAACCTAGCCTAAAAAAGTCTCTCACTCTTTTTTTTTTTTTTTTCCGTTTCTTTCCTGGAAAGGGTCTGCCTAGGTGCACTTGTGGGTATTATTCAGGAATACAGGGATATGAAAATTCCCTTAAGAAAACACAGTAAGAGGGATATAAACCATATCCTTGGGCAGTTCTGAGATACCATATCTCAGAACTGCCTATTTGTCTACCAAAATATCTTTCAAGTCTTGTCTACTACCGGCAAAATAAGTTCCTCCTCCTTTTCCTTTCGCCATCATTAGTTGCATAGCATCATTGATCCCATTAAGTGACAGCTTATTTTGACAATATTTGATCGTAATTTTGTTAATGCTTGTATTTTTATCCGGAAAGTTTCTCTTTGATGTCAAAAGTATCATTATACGTTCTTTACCGTTCTTATTAACCTTTCAATCTCCAAATACATGTCTGTATTTGTGTGTGCGCGTGGGGTTTGGTGGGGGTGGGGGGGGGGGGTGGGGGGGGGGGAGGTTAGGGGAAGATGGGTGATCTCGCTCAATAACAATCAACAAAACCAACGACCGTCCATCACCACCATCACGATTTTCGCCGTTACCATTTGGATAACTAATCAAACTTGTGTGATTTTCTGGTGAAAATTGTCATTATGGTTGAATCTTCTATTTTCATAATCAATTTGATTTTCATGTGAAAATGATGGTGGTGAAACATAAGTTTACCAATTATATTCATTTTGGTTACCTGTCTATTTCGTTCTTCATTTCAAGTTCATTAGGCACAAACACAAGTAATTGATTGTGGGGGTGGTGGATAAATAAATAAGTTTAGTGACAAAAAGAAAAACGGGATTTTCATTATTTAGTAGTTAACTTCTTGTTTTCTTCATGAAAAGTGGTTGTTTGCCTTGGAACGGTCTGGACACGCGTTACAGTGTGGTCCCATGAAAGAGATGTGCGAGGTTGTGCCATGCACGGACATGATAAGCCTTGACGGGAGCACGTATGAAACACGGACATGACAAGTCTTAACAAAACCGCGTGTGAAACAAGGGCGTGACAAGTCTTGATGGACCGTGTGTGAAACAAGGCATGACAAGTCTTAATGGACCACGTATGAAATGCGGCTCACAAATTTTAAATGGTCTGGTGTTTAGGGACAAAATGCCTGGTCGTATTTCATATGTGTTTTGGACCACGTATGAAACACGTCTCCCAAATTTTAAATGCTCTGGTGTTTAGGGACAAAATGCCTGATACGATCAATGATGAGTTCAGAATAGCCTCATAATTCTTTTTCCTTAGTGCTTGAGGGCTTTCCAATGCTATTTTAAGTTACACCAAACTTAGTTTTACTACTAATGAGGTCAAGCATAACTAATAGAATGAATAAAGACAATTTACCTTCATAATGTATGCAGTTGAGCGTTACAGTCGAATGATTACACTTTGAATGTATAGAGCACTTGATTCAGATTGAATAAGCTTTGGGGAATGAATGAGACAAACAGTTAGTCTGATTTTCTACCGTAATCTAAGATAAACATGTTTACTTAAGGCAAACGAAGGTGTAATAGCGTAAATTATGTGATAGTTTGTGCTTGGTGCTGAATAGGATTAATTTAGACGACATCGATGGCCTTTATAGCCGAGCGGTAATTTTTGACCTTTGTTCGATCCAATCAGGATCTACCATTTGTTTTTAGGCATGCCGGCTATGGCTTTGTTTACGCCAACTCTTCAAGACGATCAAATCTAAAGTTCACACGGATACATGCGTGCCTCATTTACTAACTTGCTTATGCTATAGTAACAGAAAAGCGTCCCTATATGATATACTTGAAAGGGTGCTACGAGGCGTCCTTACAGTCCAGTTTTGTTGTAGTGCCAATCGTACCCCGTCGATACTATAGCAAGTCCGAAATTTTGTAGCAAAAGTCATATATGTATCCGTAATATCCTCATATCCGACAACAATTGAGAACATACCGGAAATTACATGCCTGTCAACATGTTGACAAGCTAAACCGTGATTACCCAATTTTGTAGCGAAAGTCAGGATAGGCATGACCCATGGATCCCACAGTTATGCATGTTTACAACTCAATTGCCACGGAAAATTACATGCTTGGAGGACACTGTTGAAAAGCTAACAGGTTCCGACATGAAGGTGGGAAATTACAATTCAATTGCCACGGAAAATTACATGCTTTGACGAAAAGATTCCCCGAGCCACAGGTATTGACAAAGTGAACTTCGATGCAGAAACAATTGCAGCTCTGATGTAAGGTGAAACCTCAACTGTTTGTATAACCTGAAATGGTACTACATAAGGTCAGAATGCCGAAAATGTCAGATTTGTGTTTGAGATTAAGTCATGGAATGAAAAAGCTATGAGTTTTTTATACGGTTCATCTTAAAAGATGTAAGCCTACAATGTTAAGAAATGAAACCAATTCTTTCTTAATAAATGGGTTTGAAAATTTTAATTTTTGATTTAAAACATTGAAACTGAAATATTTTGGTTTGGGTTAATATGAGTAAACACCCCTAGGAATTGAATTTGGCCAACTCCAATTTCATGTCCAAATCAAAGTTCCATATATTCTTATGACAAAAAAAAAAAAATTTTGATTTAAAAGAATCTGCAATTTTTCGGACCTATATATAGACCTTACCCTGAAAGACTGGCCAACTCTCTCCCAAAAATAAGGATGGAATTGTTTTAAACTTTGTGCATAGAACTTCTATGAAATGAGATCTCATTTTTCTTCGAGACATACAAGAGAAAAATAAATCCGTTGGACTTTTTTAAATAGTTTCATTTTGACTTGTCTTTCAATCAAAAATGAGAAAAATAACATATATTGAGTTTTGTGAAATCATGAAGCTCCTAATCAGTATGATACCATGGCAAATTATTTATGCCATATTCTGCAGAAAACCATGACAGATAATTATTCTTCTTAACACCCCTCCCCCCCTGCTCCTCTCTTAACGTGTATAGATTATGAAGTAATAACCATTTTAGTGAAGAAAGAATATAAAAACTGATTATATTGCTATATGAAAAGAAAAACAGAAAGTGTCCAACCAAACACTGTTTCCTAGATTCTGTTTTTTTTTTTAAATTTTAATTCAGGGTGAATGTATTAATCCAAATACATTCTGGTCTATTTTTTGCTTTTGATCAAATTGGTGTTGCTAAATTGTGGTCTTTGTGAGAAAAAAGAACGGGAACAGAAAACGTTAAGAAACGAAGCATGAGATTCCCAATTCCACGCGGTTCCACAACACAAATAGGAATTGCTCATTATTGGGTCAAGTTGAAATATCCAAAATAATCGAACTTAAAAAAACTGAAATAGATGGGCTATTTGGTTTTAGGTTTTAAAAGTTAGACATGCCTGTTTCTAGGCAAGTTGGTTGAGATTTTTCAATACGGATTCAACCCAATAATTCAAATACTATGCATTTTAAAAACATTTCTAATGGTAAAACTTCATTAGTCACTTACCACAGCGTTATATTTAGTGTACAATTCATTTCTGGTTTAGAAAATTAGAATTGAAATGTATAGGTTTGAGCTAACTGTTGAACACCTGTTGGAATTAAGTTTGGCTAACTCCAATTTCACGTCCAATTTAAAGCTCCATATATTCTTAAGGCAAAATTAATTGAGTTTAAAAAGTCCGCAAGTTTTTGTACCGATAAATAGACCTCACCTCAAAGATTTGGCCAACTATGTCCAGGATGGACTTGTTTTACACCCCGTGCATCTACCTTCTCATAGCATTCTGCTTGTTGCTCCTATTGTTCAAGGGCACAAAATACGATCTTATTTTTCTCTTTGACATATATATAGGTAAATTAATTCAACTGGATTTCATGAATTTATTCATTTGTTGTAGTACTATCTCAGTATCTAGGTTTTTTTTTTCCAGATCTTTGATGCCACCTACACGGTGGCCATTTTTCGTGTTCCTAGTTGGCTTAATGTTCTGCCTCCTCTCAAGCAGCATTTGCCACCTCTTTTGCTGCCACTCGCACCACATAAACTTCCTATTGCTACAGATGGACTGTGTTGGCATATCAGTCAAGATAATCACATCTTTCTTCCTTCCAATTTACTACATCTTTGAATGTGACACCCACTGGCAGTTCATCTACCTCGGTGGAATCACAGTCATGGGAATTTCCACCATCATAACCTTGCTTTAACCAGTGCTTTCAACTGGCAAATTTTGCTCCTTTCGTGCCTTCCTGTTTGTTGCGATCATTGTCAATTGGAGTGAGCCTCAGAGAAATATAACCCTAGCATACGAAGCGGTCATGGCATTGTCTTACCTGATTGGGACTATGTTTTATGTTAGCCGGATTCTTGAGAGATGGAAGCCCGGGTGGTTTGACCTAGCCAGTCACAGTCACCAAATATTTCATGTTCTCGTGATCATGGGTGCATTGGCACACTACGGTGCTACATTAATATTTCTCGAGTTTCGTGGCAGGAAGGGGTGTGAAAGAGTTGCTAGTTAATATTGTACCATTTTTACAAGTTTGTTGTATCAGAGTAACACATTTATCTCTCCAGACAGTTCCATCTATTCATTGTCTTGTAGATATACTCTATTCCTTTCTCAGAAAAAGGTGCATCTTTGTGTAAATAAGTTCCTGGGAAAGAAAATTAGAATTTGCTTGCTGCTACTGAAACTCTCAACAGTTACAGTAGACATATGGGTTACAGTTACCTGCAAGAAGTAGAAAATATTACTTGTGTATACACAATGCCCCTCGGGAAGAATTACATTGAAATCAGGTATTCATGGTATGGACAGTAGTAGAGAATCACTATGATGCCTACAAAAGCCACTGCATAAGTTGGCCAAAAAGTAGATAAAAATGCAACTTTAAATGTGTCATCTTGTACTGCATGTGAAGGGTGAGGTGGTGGTGACATCTCTTCATTGGTTGTACATCTTCTCTCCAGTGGCACTCCACAGAGAAGAGAATTTCCCTCGTAGCTATGTTCATCAAATGTTGCAAATTGAGCCTTCCTGTCAGGTGTCCTACCTGATAAGTTATTGTAAGCAACTGTGAAGACCGACAAATAGTTCAACTCAACCAATTTCGGGGGAATCTGACCGCTCAAGCTATTGTGAGATAGGTCCAAGCTTTCTATTTGCCCGAGGTTAGAGAAAGACTCGGGGATTTGTCCGGTTAAATGGTTGTGTGACAGGTTTAGAGCATGAATATCGCTTAGGTATCCGATTTCATGAGGAATTGGACCCGTCAATTTGTTCCATGAGAGATCGATACCAGACATGAATTGCCAAATGTTTCCTTTGTATGTCTCTGACCGGCTCTTCGTTATAAACTCCACTTCTTCTTTGAAATATGTTTCAGATATACTAAGAGCCCTAGAGTAGTCCACACCGAGTTGATTTTCATATGAATAAGAATCTGAGGGCACAAACTCGGCACTTACAGCTACAAACATTTGGGTTCTAAACGGCTCCTCCAATGCATATATGTCATGCAAGCAAGAAGGTATTGGCCCAGAAAGTTCATTGCGGGAAAGGTCAATTATGCTGATTTTTCTGAGATCACACAGTTGGAGAGGAATGGGGCCTTCAAAGCTGTTTCCTCTCAAGAGAAGGACCCTCAAGTTTGAGAATGAGTTTATCCAACCAGGAATCTTTCCTTGTAATTTGTTATCCCTCACATCGAACGTCACAAGAGGGGAATCGGAAACCAACGATGTGAAGTTTGGTAAGGGGCCTCTAAACCAACGATGTGAAGTCTAAAAATTGTAGATTATTGCTTTTGCAGAAACCGGGCGGTATATAATGGCAAGTCTCCAATCCAATCAGAAACTTTGCCCGAGAACTGTTCAAAATTCCACGTGGGATCTCTCCGGAGAAAGAATTGATGTCTAAACATAGAGTATCGAGATTTGTGACGTTGGACTTTGATGGAAGCGGTTGACCTTGCAAGCAATTGTTTGACAATTTCAGATACATCAGTGAAGCGCAACCTGTGACCAATTGCTCGGGCAGTTGGCCAGAAAAGTTGTTATTCGATAAGTCCAATGTATCCAACACTCTCAACTCTCCCAATGATGGAGGAATGCTACCTTGAAACAAATTGCTAGACAAGTTCGAAGTCATCAAATTAGGAAATGCGGAACTTATGGGGGATGGAAGCTCTCCTTGGATATGGTTACTAGAGATATCAAACCAAAACATATCAAGGTGAGTAGAGTTCAAATCCAACGTGAGAGGGTCCGTCAAGGAATTATTTGCAAGTTTAAGAAATTCCAATCTTGTATTATTTGCAACCAACCACATTGGAATCATTCCTGAAATGCTATTGTGGCTTAAATCAATCCCTCTCAGCTCGAACTGATTCAGAAGAAAGCTAGGGAGAACTCTATTTTTTTCGTTGAGTTTACAATTGGATAAACGAAAGACTTTTAGTTGAAATAGAAGTGTCCAAGGTAGATTTTCGGTGTCCACCTTTAGACCATTGTTGTCACAAACAAGTTCAAAGACCTCAAGTTTGGAATTGTTGGCTAATGAACCAAAAGAAAATGTTCCTTCAAAGAGGTTATGTGAAAGGAAAGGTACTCAAGTGACTTGAGAACTGGGAAGAGATTTGAAGGAATGGCCCCGTCAAATTTATTTTTGGAAAGTTCAAGCAGCCGAAGCGATGTGAGATTCATGAGACACGAAGGAAGATTTCCTTCAAAACCATTGTCGCTTAAATCCAACTCCTGAAGGTTCACCAACTTGCACAGTCCTGTAAATTTTCTTTGTGCGTGTTAACTTGCAGTATTGACTGAAAAATCACGAGTCATATATGGTTTTACGATTTTGAATCAAAGTCTTGGCTTATGCATCAAACTCAAAAGCAATTATAGTAAAGTTCTAGTCTTTCTCGGGTTTGTTTCTGAATTCAAGTATAACAAGATCGCTATCAAAATACAGTTAAGGATAAGACACATCATAGTAATTCCTCAGTTACCATGCCAGTGCAGGAAAACTTTGGAAATCAAGAAATTGAGGCTTAAGGCTCGGTAACACTAATCCATCAATACTACCCCCCCCCCCCCCCACCCCCACCAAAAAAGAAAAAAAGGAAATCCAGGTGAGCAGTTCTAGCTTATAGTTAATCGGCTCCCTTGCATCACATGTTTATGGAATCCATGAAATGATTCGAGTATAACATTCACAGAGAGCAGTTCTAGCTTCAAAAGATTCATAAAATCCATGAAAGATGCTACAGAAGTACTTCAATGGGTCATGTGCGAGCTCTAACAGGACAAATTAAAGTAGACAAGGACTTCCAAAAGTACTCTAGGTTTTGCAACGTGATCGGATTAACGTTGAAAATTTTGAACCCAATTTGAATATTATCTAGAGCATATTAATTTTGAAATAAAATTTTGAACGGAATGCAGATCACAATTCTTTGATAACTTACCTCGGAGAGGTAATAAGCCATTTAGTCCATTCCCTCTCAAAGACAAGGCCTTCAAAGAGGTAAGATCCCAAATGGACGAGGGAATCTCCATTAAACCATTATCACCAAGATGCAACGTCTCCAAATTGGTCAAATTAGTTAGCTCTGTATAGCAAAGGAGAATGACCAAAGTATTGTGCGTTAACTTGACAATGTACAAGTACATACAGCAGAGGCTAATGCATAATCTGTAGAGTCGAGGTTTACCTTTGAAACTGTGAGAATTGTTGAAATAATTATTATAGCCAAGGTTTAGAGACCTCAAGGATTGCATGGCATCCAAAGACGATATTTCTGTGAAGGAGTTTCAACTCAAATCCAAAACTTCTAACTCGCTCACATTAAGTACCTCTTCGAAACCTGTGTCAACATTAAGAGTTTAAATTATGCTTGTACTGTTGTCTTGATCACCAATGAATAATATCTCTTTTCAAGGGAGGGAGGGATGAGCGGGAGGTTACTGACCTATCAAGGCGTCATCGATCAAGCTCAAATTTTGCAGTTCTTGGAAAGGAAGGAACAAAGAGGCGTCGAGGGACCAGAAATTGCCGAAATCG
The DNA here is from genome assembly GCA_033065855.1 of Escallonia rubra. Classification (NCBI taxonomy): domain Eukaryota; kingdom Viridiplantae; phylum Streptophyta; class Magnoliopsida; order Escalloniales; family Escalloniaceae; genus Escallonia; species Escallonia rubra. The sequence continues at coordinate 49,129 of JAVXUO010002243.1, read as the reverse complement.
CGTGCTCCACTGAGGGAGAGTCTGCTGACTCGCTTGGTGGCGTCATCACAAACCACGCCTTCCCACTTGCAACAGTCCCTCTCCTCACCACCACCCCATGAAGAAAGATCACTAGACCCTGTAGGGCCGCCAAATGCATCTTTGAGTTTCATTAGCCCAGCCCTTTCATCTTCCAAGCAACCCAAGCTTCCATAACTCTGAAGCTCAATCATCACCATTCCTAGCAAGAAGAACATCCTCGTACATTTGGTCAGAGGGTGCTCCATTACTAAAACTAGGTAGAGAGCAACTTTGATTTCAAGTACTTTCCGTTTCATAAAAATCCTTTTACACGTAACCATAAATATTATGATATACTTTGAATATTAACATATTATAAAATAAGTAGAATAATATTATCAAACTATAAAATCAAGTCGAGACTTTGTCTTAAAGGTTGATTCGCGCCTTCAAAAATCAGTTATTCTATGCAATGGATTCTACGACATGTAACCACCGCTAGGAAAACCTCTCATACTATCTCTATTTGATATACATACACTAAAAAAACATCAGAGTTTATTACAGAATTTTGAAGTAATTAGTTTTGCGGTGTGTCGTCTGAGACACATATATAGAGAGAGATGGAGGACAGAACTTGGAGTCAACGTTTGGCTTTAGTGGAGTCAAAGTCTTGCCTTAGTGGAGCCAAGGAAAGGAGAAAAAGGTAGCAGCCAAAGTGGACTTTCCACGGCCTAAGGATACCAGGAAACGGTAGCCATACTCCAAAATCTTGACTCCAGAGGACTCTCCTCTGGAGTCAAGACGTGTGGCTAGGGCTTCCGTCTTCTTTTAGATGAGCTTCTTGTATAATTTGTCTTTAAGTTACTTTGACCGGTAACTCTCTTCGTTGTACTGACCGGTACTCTATGTTCTGTCTGCAGTTCGTTTTTTGTTAGTATATATCTCTTAAATTCACTCCAAAAAAAGAAAAAAAATAGAGTCCAAAACGAGAGGAGAATCCACTCCCACATATTGTTAAAACAAACACAATAAAATATAACAGTGCTCCAAGTGTTTCAAAACATATACTCAAAGAAGAATGTGGAGACGAAAATTAATATATCAGCGATGTGTCACACAGATTTAACCTTTTTAAGGATAAATGAAAAAGAACTTATTGAAATATGTGATAAAGTGAATACTCTTTTAATCAATTCTCCTGATGAACAAGAGAATAAAATTCCCAAAGGATTTGCAAAGGGGAACTACATATGTTGGTCTCTAACTACGGCCTGTGAAATCGTGACAGGGTCATCTTTTGCTTTTGCCTTTATTTCATGTGGATCCCATATATACCTAAAATCAATAATGTCGACTTATACTCACCCCGTCCTTAACATCTCTAATCAGAGTTGTTTTCGCTAGTTGACACTAAATGGCCATGCGTCGTGCCTGGGTATTCTCTTGTGCTAGCGACATACCTAAGTTCCATAGAGGCGGCTCAATCCCACACACATATAAGTAGCATGTTAGACATTAGACAGACTGTACATCGACGATCTATTCCTGTCGAACGGCAGTAGCAGATCGGGTCACAAAAGTCGCTAAAGCTGATGAAAGTCGTAAAGGAGCTAATTTCCCTTGGGTGGCCAACACTGAGTGCAAACCTCTGCAGTTAGGCTGAACTGTACACAAAATGTTGGGTGCAGTCAAACAGTCCCTAAGGTCCGCCGTCAACTGCACCAGAAAAGAGCAATCCGGAAATAGAAAGATAAGATGATAATACTGGAGCTTGACAACCCAGTTCAGACCAAGCTGCAAAGCTAACCGAAAAGCATTAAATTCGTCCCTGGCCGTCAGGATGTCGACTGTTGCGCCAATTGGCGACCACATCCTCTTGTACGGCACCAGACCAACCCCAAACTTTTGATCTACGGGAGAGCCAACAATTGAAATGGAGCAAAAGACTGGTGAAGGTGGCAGCAGGCAAGGGCAATTAGCTGAAAAATAAATGGAGTGTAGCGGGGGATAAAAGTGTTCAAAGCAGTCCACAATAACATTCGGGTATGTCTGAGCAGTGCAGCTAGCCTTACGACAAGGAATCTGAAAGGCTGAGGTGTGGACGATACTAAACAAAAGACCCTGACATTGGGCAATGATCGAGCCAACACAAAAAAATTCCCCCGAAAGAGCAGGGCATTGCGCCCTAACCAGATGGACCAGAGAATAACTGGTATTCTTAAGAAAATAAAGAGAAGAGATAATTGAAGACATAAAGAGAGAATCCACTGAATGTACTCGGTGAGTTTTTGCATTGAGAAGAGCATGTATTTATATACTCAAGAAGAATCAATTAATCCCTAACTCTAAGCCATAAAACCCGTGATCCACTATCAGTGGGATATGATAAGCATAATTCATGTGATCCACTATCAGTGGGATATGATGCGCATAATTCGTGTGATCCAATTCCTTAACTGGTATACACACAATCCTAAGGGAGGCACTGATAGCTGAGGTATGCGGAGAAGCCGATTACAGCAACCAATGAGAGAGCCAGCGGGAAGTAGAGGGAACCGGTGACAAGGGGAGTGTTTGGTTTCCCAAATAGGATTCCCAAATTGATCGAACATGAACGCATTCGAAAAAGAGATGTTCCTGGGTTTCCGGGCTTGATAAGCATAATGGGCAGAAAATGCTGACAGGGGCAGTGTCGTTTCACTAACTCTAGCAAGAGTGGTAGACGTTGATGACTAAATTGCCATATGAAGAATTTAAGTTTTTCTGAGATTGAGAGTTTCCAAAGCCGAGACCAAAAGGTGCGAGTCAGGGGATGTCATAAGGGGGGCACGTTGGCACTTGTCTTGACTAAAAAGCGATAAGCGGAGGCTCCAGAAAAACTGTCACCCCGACAAAAGACGTTGAAAGAGCTATCCACTGATCCTGACAGTAATAAGTGAAGCTGTAGGATTTGACTTATAATGGCCTCAGGAAAGGTGGGAAGGAGTATATTCAACTCCCAGTCAAAGGTATTGGCAATAAACAAGTGGGAGATCGTCCAATCCGCATTGACGCTAGAACGGTATGGTTACAAAATGTGCGCGGGAGGAGGGTGGGGGGGGGGGGGGGGACAAGGCAGCCACCAATCCATCCATCCCGAGATCGATAGTCCATCAGCAACTTGCCATTGCACCCCCTGTTTAAGAATGCATTGCCCAGCGTGGACACTCCTCCAAATCCAAGAACGGGAACGAGGTTGAGACAGTTGGAGAAAGTGTCGACGCGCAAAGTATCGCCCCTTAAGTACCCGCGCAACCAAGCTCTAAGGATTGGCCCAAAATTTCTAGGCCTGCTTAGTAAGCAGAGATTGATTGAATACCCGAAAATCACGGAACCCTAACCTGCCGCGATTTTTCGGGAGGCACAGCGAAGGCCACGCTATCTAGTGGATTGAATGACGCGAGGCCTTACCAGACCACCAGAAACGAGCCAAGATTTGATCCAATTGTTTACAGACAGCCACATAGAATTTAAAAACTGACATATCGTTAACTAGTAAGGAAGAGAGGACCAAAGTAATAAGCGCTGCACGCCCGACCTTATTCAACAACAGACCTAGCCTATGCGCACAGCGGTCTTGAACTCTCTGGACTAGCATTCAGAAAATTTCCTACTTATTCACAGCTATGTCCAGCTGGATGCCCAGGTATTTCCCAAAGAGACATATTATCTACATGAGTGATGAAACCACATATATGATCGATAGGAAGAATCTTAGCCACTATTCATTGTAGTTATTTTTTATTAGCAGGTTTTTGGACTCTTACTACGACACGGGTTGTCAAAATCTATTTTATTTAAAATATTGCATTTTCGTAGTTGAAGTTCAAAAAAACTAAAATACATGCCTTTGACATGAAATTTAGGATGTTGTGAAGAAAAACTTGCTAATTATAAGTTTCTTTGTTCTTTTCGAGATTTATTAGATTTCACCGTTGACGAATAACTTTGACTTGCATTAACTAAGAAAAGTTAATTTCTCCCTCTCTATGTCCATATATCTATACTACTACTGTTAAGCGAGAACACCTTCTGATAAAATCTTGTTTAAATTTTTATTCACTACAACAAAACTAGGCTGTAAGGACGTCTCTTATCGTCCTTACAAGTAACATATATGGACGCTTTTGACATAAGGTCGCTTTGAATTGCGTCGTAATCCCGCCCCATTAGAAGCCGTCACAATAAATTATGTGGATGCACGTAAACGCCTCAACAGGGGTAGGGCCTAACAAGACGCAAATATGCATCCTATAAAGTGCTCAACTTCCAGACTCTAATATGCCCTATAGCGACGCTAAGGAGCGCCCCAATAACTCTTTTGGGGCGCTTACTAGCGTCGTGTGCGTTGACAAGGATAAGACATAATAAGGCGCAAAAGAACGTCCTAAAAAATGCTCAAAGGACTTAATATACCCTATAGCGACGCTAAAGAGTGTTCTAATAACTCTTTGGGGACGCTTCTTAACGTTGTAACATGTTCCCATTTTCATTTTACCAAATTACAAATATTTATATACCGTAATACCTTCTTCACCAATTCCAATATGTACCACATCAAAACATCAATGTAGCCCAATTTAGTTCATACACATAGCTACCATAAGAACTTAAAAACCAAGTTAATTGAAGGATAACATTCAAAGTCTTCATATCATCCAAATGTCCCGAGTGAAGAATTACATTGACTCCAAAATTAGAGATAACCACTGCTTCTAAGTGCCTGGAATAAGAACAACCACAAAAGGCCTTGTGACTAACCAACTACCCAAAGTCCATCCAAAAGCAAAATATAGTAATCTCGTCAACATTTAACGCACCGATCACATTTCATCAACGCTCTCTACTTTCACCTGCAAATACAAACATCTACTCATTATATGATTGTCTACATGTATTAGAAGTTTAATAACAAATTTCATTAATTATACATTGGCAACTTTAGAAGCACTCGAGTCCACAACACATGAATGCATTGCTCCACAATAGCAAGAGCGCAAGCATCTCAATTGGTCATAAGATCGACTTGGTTTACAGAGACAGGCCACACACTGAATCAGCCCTCACTTGGTTTTTACAGAGAGGTCACACACCGAATCAGCCCAGAAACCTTTTGGGAATGGGTTTGTCCTAACATTTCCTAGTACAAGGCAATCGAACCTTAATGGCACTATACAGTCTGTATTGCTAAGGGGCAAAATTATCACATGCCACCCATAGTGGCACAGAGGAGAGGGTTACTGAACTGGGAGCAGTGTGGGGTCACATGACCATATGACTCCTAACAGTGGCACATGAATACTTTTGGCACATTCTTAAGCCCTTCACTGTTGATAGTTGATACCCCCCAAGCCCTTTCTTCAATCTGCAGACACCCACATCAAGTATAACAAACAGAAAGGGGCAAATGAATTCGACATAACCTAATTTTCAGCTCTACAGAAGAACTGGCAATCAATGGTAAATAGCCAACATGGAAACTGTAATAACTCAAGACCTCAGGATCTTTATTACTTACTACTGGCTTCACAGAAGATACAAAATGGCCATTGCAACTATGCCAAGCCCGCCCCCCAAACCACCCCCACACCCCCCCCTTTTTCCCACCCTCCTTCAGGTAAACAAATCTCAGTAGGGACTGCAACTTATTTGCTTCAAAGTGATCAGACCAAAGATGATGACTCGAGTATAAAGGTAATGCTTAATCAACAAACACCCCATAACGCTTCTCTAAGCTTCACTTTTTAGAACCATGTAATGAAATAAGACCAGGAAGCAATAAAACATATCACTTAAAGTAAAAGTTAAACCAATAATCTGATGGAATCCATAAAAGTAAAGTCAAAAGAAATACTCAGCAACTCTGCTCCATTTAACACTTGCATTAGCAAACGCAAAATCAAGAAACTCTTCCGGTCCTCAAAATATGCACTGTTGGTCCGACGTTGGTTCATCCAACTCTTATCCATTTATCTACTTTAACGAAATAAACAATCTATATCAGTCTACTTTCTCAATTCAGAAGTCTATCTTAACTAAAAGCTAATCAGTATGTAAGCATTCAAGACCATATGACAAAAAATATTAGAAAAGAGAAGTAACTACCTTTATATGTCTTTTAAGGACAAACACGAACAATAATTCCTAAAGAAGAAATCTGCAGGAGTATATACAGATTTTGTTAGGAATAAAGGTTTTGCTTGCATAATATATAATAAAACTGTAGTACTAATCACCTATAGGTGGAAATAGGGAATACCTTCAAAATGGAACCAACTGCTTAATACGAAAAGAGAAACAACATTAGCAAAAGCAAATGTAAGAAGTCAGTCCATTCCTTTACATTTTATTACCTGTGTGCACCTCAACTTTGATTAAAATCTAGAGATCCACCTACAAAAAAAACAAAAGAAATACGATTAGAAATTGAAAGAAAGAAACTAAGCAACATTGAACTGCAACAAAAGTAAGTTTGTTATCAAAGCTCACTAAGAATGCAACAGCATCAGAAAGCAAGAGTAATGCATACAAACCGAAGTATCCAAATAAGAAAACAATTGCGTGAATGGCTCTAATCAGGCGTCTGGCAATGTAATCACGGAGCAGCTTCAACTGGGTCTTGCAAAACCAATGTAAACGCCAACAAGACTGACTGGATGCAGGCACTAAGTCACTAACAAAAACTTGTAAACAGTCACCATTATGTCCACATTTTCAAGTTGCAAATTGGGTAATTAGATTGCTGCAAACAAATCTCTGAAAAAGGATTGGCAAAATAAGATGCAGTATGAGGTAAACTTTATCCAGGAGAAAACTCTCTTTGCAAATGGAAGGATGGGCAAGTCAGAGTATCAATAAGCCTCGATGTTGAGTTCACCAAGGAATACATGCATAAACCCTTTGACTCATCTAATTGTCTCGTCATCTTTGCCAAACCCTTACCTCAAAATCACTCAAAAACCATTATGCTAGTTTCAAATGAAAACTTTGAACCCAACAAGTTATCAATGGCATGGTAATTAAAAGAATTTTAAAAAAATCTTAAAGCAAGAATGGAAAAGTCAGCGAATAGCCTCAAGGGTTTGAGTTCAGAAAAGAAATTCACCCTTTCACGCATCTAATTGAATCATCATGCTTGCCAATAGATTGAACAAAACAAAGCAAACAGTACCAAAATCAAAGGATTGTCATTTGTCTCCCACCACATAATGAGACATTTGTGAATTTCTTCAAATCTGACGGTCCCATCATTCAAACACCTAAACCTTCCTAGTTGCTTTATTTCTGGGAACTTCTCTTGGCCTAGACTTGCTTTGAAGCCCAGGATTTGGCACTTTCAAAGCTTTCTAGCAAGTGTAAGAAGTAAAAGTTGTCTAAGAAGAAGATAGAAACCTATTCAACCTAACCTTCCTTCCTTCGCCATTATCCCCATTACCACAATCCAGGCGACACCCACACTGTGGACACTCCTCGAAATTATGACTTCGGCCACGCAATCCCGACGGAGAATTTGAGCTCCCCACCATTTCGTCTTACCTCCACGATGTTCAACCACAGCAACAGCACCTTGACGGTGACGCCATTCAGTTTCTCCAGCTTGCCCCTTGATATCACCCCCTTTACGGTGGACTCGTAGCTGAGTTCGTAATTATTCTCTAGTTTGAAGCTGCAGGTGCCATTCATATGCGCCGAGAACTCGCCAGTGGCGGGGTTCGAATCGTAAGTGGTCACGCCCTTCGCGAGGTTTCCGACGGGAAATTGTATTGCTGCAGAGCTTCATAGGCCGACGGTTGGGGACCACCGGCGGCGAGGAGAAAAAAGAGAGAGGGGCAGAGAACGGGTGTCCTCTATCACTAGATCTTCCCTCGGTGGGGAATAATCCCAGTCAGTCAGCAGCTAATTCGATTCCCCCAAATGCACAATAAATCAAATAACTAGAAGGTATGATAGAGAGAGGGAGGAGCAAGTTACCTTTAGGTCTTCATCAGCTTGGCTGTCATCTTCTTGGATTCATCATCTTGGCCATGGATGTTGTAATGGATGGAAGACGAGTGTGGAGAGAGACTGAAACGGAAATGAAATACCAAAGAGAAGTAGAAACCCAAAAGCAATAAGCTTAAACGGTGTAGTATTGAGAAACCCAATTTGCCGCATTTTTCATCCTCTATCCTTTTTGTTGCGCGCCACTGAAAAATTTGGGATCCCGCTTGAGCTAAAACGCCGTCGTTTTGAGTATAGCGTCCTTACAACTAACCAGAAAATGGGACGCTTGGTAGTTAGCGCCCCATATTTCACTTTTTAAGACGCTTTCAGTAAAACGTCCATTTACTAGCGTCCTTACAGCCCAATTTTATTGTAGTGATTGTTCCCTGTTTTTACTTTTTGAAATTATTTTTCTCATACATAAAAAAGATTTATTAATGGTCATTTAAGTAATTCGCGGATAATCTTTAAATCTAAATATTTCCCTAATTTTATTTTTGCCCCACTACCCAACTCAACCTCACTATCATCTTTAATCCACCCACAACTCCCCGATCATTTAAGTATTTTTTTTCTTTGCTGGAAAGGGTCTGCCCAGGTGCGCTTGTGGGTATTATTCAGGAATACGAGGGATATGAAAATTCCCTTAAGAAAACACAGTACGGAGATATAAACCTTACACTATAAAAAAGCATAAGAATTAAAGTCACTTCTAAGGAGGTTTGAAATGAGGAAGCCCTACCATATCAACCCTAGCTATAATGTTGATACATATCTTTAGGCAGTTCTGAGTCTTAAACAAAAATGACAGAACTCTTCTGGAGCTACGCAAAGGAGGCTGGCTATTTGTCTACCATTTAAGTCTTTTCTACTACGGGCAAAAATAAGTTCCTGGTCCCTTTCTTTATGCCATCATTAGTTGCATATCATCATTCATCCCATTAAGTGACAGCTTATTTTGACAATATCTTATCGTGATTTGGTTAATGCCTGTATTTTTATCCGGAGAGTTTTTTTTTTTTATGTCAAAAGTATCATTATACGTTCTGTACCGTTCTTATTAACCTTTCAATCTCCAAAAGGTTTGCAAGATTTTCAATCTCCAAATACTTGTCTGTATTTGATTTTCATGTGAAAATCGCGATGGTGGTGAAACATAAGTTTACCAATTATATTCATTTAAGTTACCTGTCTATTTCGTTCTTCATTTCAAGTTCATTAGGCACAACACACAAGTAATTGATTGTGGGGGTGGATAAATAAATAAGTTGAGAGAGAAAAAGAAAAACTGGATTTTCATTAGTTAACTTCTTGTTTTCTTCATATAAAGAGGTTGTTTGCCTTGGAACGGTCACGACACACATTACAGTGTGGTCCCATGACAGAGATGTGCGAGGTTGTGTGATGCATGGACATGACAAGCCTTGACGGAACCACGTATGAAACACGGACATGACAAGTCTTAACGGGACTGCGTGCGAAACAAGACATGACAAGTCTTGACGAACCACGTATGAAACACGACTCCCAAATTATAAATGGTCTGGTGTTTAGGGACAAAATGCTTGATATAATCAATAATGATTTCAGAATAGCCTCATAATTCTTTTTCCTTAGTGCTTGAGGGCTTTCCAATGCTATTTTTTTTTAAATGGGATCATTTATTAACTCAATAGTTTATCCAGGGCTACAATATCATGTAAGCAGGGAGGGTATTCCTCCAACCAGACTCTATGCTCACGCAATTCTTTTGCTAACACTGCCAACATGTCAGCAGCTTTGTTTGCATCCCGTTTGACATGGTGGAAACTATACTTTTGTAAACCGCTTTTCTCAACTTCCGCATCCTGTAGGATCAATCCAAACTTTGAAAGATCCATGTTCTTACCTTTCAAGACTTGCATCACTTCCAAGCTATCCCCTTCTAGCATAATTGAAAAGAAATCTATTTCCCTCGCTAGTCACATCCCTTCAACTGCCGCTGTGGCTTCCACTAGTCTTGCTGAACTTGCATTTAGCACTGGTCGTGCACTAGATGCCATGACTTCCCCATCCTTATTTCTAATAATAATTCCAACTCCCCCTTTTCCAGTTTTCGCATCAAAACTCCCATCAATATTTACCTTGTATAAATTGCAAGGAGGTCATTCCCATATAGTAGGGGCTGGTATTGTTACCTCCACATGAAATCTACCCAAGGCTGCATGATACTCATCCAAATATGACGAGGCCTTTTAATATAGAGATCCAAGCTCCCCAGGAGATTCGTCGTAGGCTACTAGATTTCTATGATGCCACACTAACCAAATCATCACGCACCATAAAGAAAAATTGCATGTATCGGCTGTTGAATGCATGTGTTCAAACCATAGGCAGAAATCTAAAACGCTAAATTGCTCAGCACTTGCGTAAAACTGTTCCCAAAGTGAATTTACCCACTTATAGTCCCGAAAAATGTGCATCATCGTCTCTACATCCTTGCCACATAGTGGGCACTCCAAATTAACCTGGCAACCACGCTTTCTCAAATTGAATCGGGTTGGTAATGCATTTTTGCAAGCCCGCCAAAGTATTACCTTTATTTTGTTTGGAATCTTGAGTCCCCATAGGATCTTCCAAATTTTTTCCACACGCTATCCGTCCGATACATCTCCCACGCTCTTGTTATTTATCTTATGCATTGCCTGGAGATACTGGTGATACGCCAACTTTATTGTAAAAATTCCCCTTTTTCCGTAATGCCAAATTAGATGATCCTCTTGAGGATAAGCTGGAAGTGGTATGTTGCAGGCATCTTCTACTTCTGACTGTAAAAAGAGTGTTTTGATAGTATTTACCTTCCAAGACATACTGTCATGATCAATTAACTCTGCAATTTTCAGTTCTGAGCTTGAAAGTGTTTGGTCTTGGGAGTCATCGATCCCTCCACACCTTAACTTCAGTGCCCTTTCCAATGCGCCATCTAGTACCCATTTCTAAAATGCACTTTGCCGACCAAATGCTTCGCCAAAGGTAGGATGGGTTCTTACCCAGTTTTGCGTCCAAAAAGTTGGCATCCGGAAAATATTTAGCCTTGTAAACTTTCGACGCCAAGGAAGAAGGATTGTTAATGAAACGTCAGCCTTGTTTGGCAAGTAACGCCATGTTGAAAGCCTTCATACCTCTGAAACCTATCCCACCTTTCAATTTTGGTAGACACAAATTTTTCCAACCAATCCAATGAATTTTTCGTTCTTTTTCTCCCTGTCCCCACCAGAATCGTGCCACCATCTGATATAGTTCATCATAAAAAGACTCGGGGAGTTGGAAACAACTCATGACATACGTTGGGACTGCTTGTGCAACTGCTTTGATTAAAATTTCCTTCCCAACCGATGAAAGGAGTTTTTCTTTCCATCCTTGGAGTTTCTTCCATACCCTCTCCTTAATGGTGGAAAAAGCTTGGGATTTTTATTTTCCAATTGCAATCGATAGTCCGAGATACTTATCCTGGCTTGCCCCTGCTGTGACTCCTAACAATTGGCACAGTTCTCCGACTTTTCCCTCATTCACATTTTTACTGAAGGTTACAGAAGATTTTTCCAGATTTAACTTTTGTCCTGACGCTTGTTCATACACCTGAAGAATGCGCTCAATCTCCCTGACTTGGTCTACATTAGCCTTGGCAAACAATAGACTATCATCGGCAAAGAATAAGTGTGATATACTGGGTGCATTTCTACAAACTGCTATGCCTTGGAGCTTTTGGTCAGCTACAGCCTTCGATATGAGGCTAGAGAGGCCCTTTGCGCATAAAATGAACAAGTAAGGGGACAATGGGTCCCCTTGTCGCAGTCTACGTGTTGGCCGAAAATAACCTGTAGGTTCCCCGTTAATGAGACCGATGAAACACACTGCATAATTAAATAAATCCACCGACGATGAAAGCCCATCATACACATGATCTGGTTTAGGAAGCTCCACTCTACTCTATCGTACGCCTTGCTCATATCGAGTTTTAGAGCTAGTTAGCCCTGATCTCCCATTCTTTTATTCTTCAAGTGATGGAAAGTTTAAAAAGCAATCAAGATATTATCCGAAATAAGCCTTCCTGGAACAAAAGCACTCTGATAATATGAGATGATGCTGGGAAGAATTCGCTTCAGCCGGTTAGCCAGTGCTTTTGCGACAATTTTATATGCAACATTGCATAAACTAATTAGTTGGAACTCAGCAACTTTAGTGGGTTTTTGTACTTTTGGAATCAGTACAACGTGGGTGTGGTTTAGAGTCCCAATACTACCACTTCCATTAAGGAAAGACAACATTGTATCCACTAGTTTTTCGTTTACCAAAGGCCAAAACTTTTGGTAAAAGAGAGCAGACATACTGTCTGGGCCTGGTGCTTTTGTAGGATGCATTTGGAATAGAGCTGTACGAATCTCCTCATGATTGAACTCCTCTACTAAAGTGTTATTCATTTCTCTATTCACCTGATTCCCAACAGCCTCTAATGTTTCCTTCATGTCTAGCTGAGGATTTGAAGTGAAAAGGTCCTCAAAGTAGTCCACCACCACTTCTTCAAGTTCTTTTCGTTTTTTCCTCCATACCCCATTTTTATCTTCCAAGCCTGCAATATAATTGCGTTTTTGTCGCTTAGAAGCCTTCGAATGAAAATAACTCGTGTTCCGATCCCCTTGCTTCAAATAAACCACCCGTGACCTGTTCGTCCAATACACTTCTTCCCTTAACAATAACTCATTTAGTACAGCCTCACACCTTATAATTTCTGACGTGGGAGGGAGTTTTACTCATCGAATCTTTAAGCTCACATCTTTTTTTGTCGATCTGTTTTTTAAGTTGACCAAATCTTCTCACACCTCAAGAACTGAGTCTCTCTGCAGTACTGTGAATAGATTCTCAAAAAGGCACCCACTGGTTCTGAACTTTGCTCATATAGGTTCCAAGCTTCTCCCACAACATCTTTGCAAGTCTCATCCCGCAGCCACATCTCTTCGAATTTAAACACTTTTGTTCTCCTTGAGTACACCTTATCTGCCCGGCCTTCCGTTATCACGCTTATCGGAACATGATCTGATGAATACTCGGCGACATGTCGAACTCTGAACCCACCAAATCGCTGAATCCAGTCTGCAGTAGCCATGGCCCTATCCAAACGTGCTCTGTAATTGCCATCTTCATATTGTCTATTCCACCATGTAAACGGCATTCCTTCATACCCCAAATCTAAAAAACAACAATCATCCATCATTGCGCGAAACCTCGCCATTTGAGTTTTGTCCCTAGGTATTCGACTATATTTTTCTTCATTACTGACAATCTCATTAAAATCACCGAAACACATCCAAGGTAAACTGAATTGTGATTTTAATTGGCGTAGCAAATTCCAACCCAACATCCTTTTGGATGCTTCAGGACATCCATAGAACCCCGTTAACCGCCAGCTATCCAATCCCTCACTCTTCACGATTACATCAATGTGATATTTTGAGAAACTACACAAATCAAGCTCAACATCATCCTGCCACATCATGGCTAGACCCCCCCGATTTACCAGCCCTTCCTACACAAAAACTACCTTTGAAACCCAATTTTAGTAGAAGGAACTCCATACCTCTTTGATCCATGATGGTTTCAGAGAGGAATATAATTTTGGGAGCTTCATCCCTAACAAGCTTGAAAAGAGCTTGCACTGCCGAATGGTTCCCGAGCCCACGGCAGTTCCATCCTAAGAGATTCATTTGCCTTGGCGGGGTTAATTGCTTGGCAACCACCGCCGTTGAGCTACTGCCTTCTTCATCCTTGATGCTCCTTTTCTTCTTCTTTTCTTTGTTTGCCATTTTTTTACGCTCTTTTCAGTTGTGTTAACAACTGTGTTGCTCCGGACCAGCCAAGACCATTTTGATTGTTTATGGGCCATAGGCTCCTTTGTGATGGGCTCAACCTCCATAATATATTGCATTTGACCCAACTCAGTGTTCTTTTTATTTTCCTGGCCCAAAAAACCCAAGTTATACATGTCCGAGCCTATCAGCGTTTCAACGCAATTTCCTTCATTTCCCCCCGTAAATGTCTTTGCTTTTGCACTTTCCATTTCCATATTATTCTTATCTTTCTCCGACAAATGGGACAATTTGGTTTCGAATTGGAGATTTGATACATCTTCCAGGTCTACGAGATTCTTAGGATTTGAATTTATGGCCGCAATTGCCGTTTTCGTTAATGGTTGACTGCACACAGTCAACGCCTGATTTGCTGTGTTCATTCCATTGCTCTCCATATCCGCCGTGATTCGTGGTCTGGTTTCCTTGTTTAGATTCTCCTCTGTCTCGCTCTCATCTCCACCGGACGTACTTCTTGCCGGCGATGCCCCTGTTTTTTCTTTTCCAATTCGGTCAGGGAAGTACTATAACCATCTGCCGTATTCATCCTTAAGACTGCTTGGTTCTGGGTTTTGCAAGAGCTTGATGCAATCTTTTTTACGGTGGCCAAGAACTCCACAATGATAGCAAAAAATTGGAAGTCTGGCATTGATATGACAAAACCTCTGCAAAGAGGGATGCGTATTCATATGGGGAAAAATGAATCAGTATGAGAGACTTCCAAATTTGCTGGCTTGGCGTGACACCCATGGAGATGTATTTGCCAATCTTGTTCCCAATTCTCTCCCCCACACTACTATTCATGCTTCCCAGTGGAAGATTTAGAACATGCACCCAGAAATCAGCCTCTAAAAACTTGATTGTGGAAGGTTGTTCTGCCCCACGGAATTGCTTGAAAAACCAACAAATTGTTCTCAAAATGCAACGGTCCTTGACGGACTACCCATGATCTTTCGACCTCTGATGTGAATCTAAAATAAACAGGTTTTGATCTAAATCTAAAATGGTTACTCCTTTTGTTGCTCGCCAAAGCAATCTGACAGTCTTCTTCATTGCCTCTTTGTTGAAAGATCTACTTGTTAGAACCTTTCCAACCAGGCATACTTTGTCTAGATCCTCTATTGAAACATCATCCTCTGGATTGAGACCTTCCTGTTCTTCCTCTGTTAGAGAGAACTTCTGCCACCAACCAATTAAATCTTCCTCCATTATTTGCCAGCCCGAGACCCACAAGAAAAGGAACTCAGCAAAATAGAATTGACATGGATGGGGGAAAGAAGGAAAGAAAGATCTGACCCAATAACACTTCTATAAGGATTTAGAATCCCTAAGAAGACAGGCACCCTACACTAGGTTGGACAAAAACCTCCACGAGAGCAAGAGCTCCTGAGAGGACATAAAAATTTCCGCGCAATCAATGTCTTCAATTTTTCCAATGCTATTTTAAGTTACATCAAACTTAGTTTTACAACTAATTAGGCCAAGCATAAATAATACAAATGAATAAAGAAAATTTACCTTCATAATGTATGCAGTTAAGCTTTACAGTCAAGTGATTACACTTTGAATGTATAGAACACTTGATTCAGATGGAATACACTTTGGGGACTTTCTAGATGAGACAAACAATAGGTCTGATTTTCTACCATAACCTAATATAAACATGTTTACTTAAGGCAAACAAAGGTGTAATAATGTAAACCTGTGAATAGGATTAATTTAGACGACATTGATGGGCGTTATAGTCAAGCTATAATTATTTGACCTCTGGTCCATCCAATCTGGAGCTGCCATTTGTTTTTAGGCATGCCTGCTATGGCTTTGTTTACGCCAACTCTTCAAGAAGATCAAATCCAAAGTTCACATGGATACATGCGTGCCTCATTTACTACCTTGCTTATGCTGTTCCTTTGGGTGAACCAGCCTTGACACTTGTTGGGCCTAAAGAGGACCTCATCTTGCCTTTATGACTATATTTGCATCCACCTATGCTTTTTACACCTCCTGTTGGACACCTAACATAATGAAAATTTGAGGCCCTATGGGAAGGTGCCATATGTCTTTCCCTGTGCTAAGAACTTGTCATGCATCGCTTAACCACTGCTATATTTGATTTAACGGTGTGATATTGGCAGTCAACAACTTGCCTCACTTGCGATAAGGCGAACCGACGCCAAGTGAGAATTGTACTTAGGTTGATTTCTAATTGATTGATAACGTGATATCCTTTGTGCCTTCAGCTATATTAGCCTCACCTAGGAAGATATGTTTTAGCTTTTCTTGGTATAAACAGAGTTATATGGGCTTTGTACCAACTACCAAGAGGCAATGAGTGAGCTTCTTGAAAGAAAAAAAAATTGTCATACTGTTGATGTTGATGAGTATAAAGTCTAAAAATAAAACGTGACTTTTCTAATCTAGATTTTTAACAACTCCTATATGCATACATATTATTTATTGCTATATAGGGTTGATCAACTTCTACCCCAAATTTAAGGTTGTTCATCTCCCTGATTGCACGCCTCAAATCTATTTTTTAAATAGGTTAAGTACATTCGGCACTCCCAAGGTTTACCAGAAAATACACGCGGCTCTCTCTATCCTTTTGTTTTTTACCCACTAACCTCTGTGGTTTGTTATCGTGTTACATAATACCCAATTCTGTCAAGTAATCGTCAAGAAAAGTTAGGGCACCACAAACCCAATATCAAACCCCCTTCCATTCCCCATTTACTGCCTATCATGCACACACACTGGTGAGTGGCGAGGCACACCATATTGCCCATCACATCCACACACAAAAGCACACCCTGACACCACCGGGGGATTACCCCACTGGCGACGCTCATAAACATATACATACTGCCTATAACACACATTGCTTAATCACACACACAGACATGCGCATACATACCAGTGACCATCATCGACAACACGCACACATGCAAAAACACCCCCTACCCCTACCCCTCACCCCAAGTAACCACCACCAACAATGCCCACACACTGCCTATGACACACACGATCACGTAATTCACCCACCCACGGATGACCACCACCGGGGATGCTTACACACGTACATTGCCCATCACACACACACACACACACACACACACACACACACACACACACACACACACACACACACACACACAGAGTCCGTCATCATCGTCCCATGCCCCTTACCCATGCATACACATGCATGCACACACCGAGCCATACTTACAACCCTTAGTTGAGACCCATGTATTGTATCACCCAACTTTGCCCTTAAGCTTGCTAGAAATGTCAATGGGCCGGGCTAGGGCCGGCCCAGCCCGAGCCCATCGGGCCAGAGGAGAAAATGGGCCAGACTGAGCTTTAGGCAACCGGGCTGGGCCCACTGGGGGATATCAGGACCCAGTCTAAGCCCAGGCCCTAAGCCCTAACTTTAGGGCTGTGCTTGGGCCAGGCTCGGGCCTGAATATTTTTTTTATAAATCTTTTTATTTATGTTTTGGAAAAAAAAACTACCCACTATATTTTGCTATCAACTCCTTTGCTCCAAGTTGATTACATATTTTAGGGACGAGTGTAAAACTAGAACATAATTGCTAAAAAGTTGCTCTTGTTAAGAAAAATGTAATCTACTTATCTACATATATCAAGTTATATTTATGAAAGCTACTTCACACTATATGTGCCTTGTAGCATTAACTACATACAATTTTTTTTCCCAAAAACAATATGAACAGAAAATGGCTACAAGAAAATCATAATTTCCCATATATGTGGAAAGTGCTCAAAATGGTAACATATAAATAGCCTTAACCAAAAAAAAAAACCCTGAAAAAGTAATAAATATACAATTAAAGCCATAACAAACTGGCATTAAGAGAAACAAAAATAAAACCATAGATGACAAAATTTTTTTTGTAACAACATTAAATGAAAGCCCACTTAGAATTCATCAAAAACACATCTCCGTCATCACACACCCACATTTCACTGTGTGTGTTAAAAAAAACACTAAACAGATGAACTCAATAACATTTTCAAAACTATTAATTTAACAAAAAAGATCCAAAATGTAAAAAAGATAAAAATATAATAAGATGGAACTTCAAAAGAAAAGGAAAAAAAAATTATAAGGGGGTGACATTAGGGCTGGGCCGGACCAGCCCAAAAAAGGGCCTTTTTAGGGCCGGGACGGGCCCGTTTCCCAAATCTTTCGGCCCTGGCTCTTGGCCCTATGGACCAGGCCATACTGGTCACCCTTTAGGGCCGGGCCGGGCCTAGCCATTTTAGGGCCTGCCAGCCCGGCCTTTTTGATACCTCTAAAAGCTAGCTACTCCCGCTATTATAATCGTTGTTATATATCCCTTAATGCACAAAAATATAGAGACCAAAATCCACAACCGTCGATCCAGGGGCACAATCTATACCGCCCATGAAAGTCTTCAAGCTCCGCACTGCCAGTTGCTGCTGCTGCTATCACCGGTGCCTTAGGCCTCGTAGCCGTAGGCACACACAACAAACACATATGTTTGGGCTCTCTTGCCCCCTTTTTGTGGTTGCGGTGGTTGTCTTTTGATTTGTATGGTGGTGGTTATAAAAATGGATGGTCATGATGGTATTGAAAATGAGGTGGTACTAAGCCTGTGATGGGTTTAGATCTATAGTGATGGATTTGTTTTTAATTGTGGTGGTAGGGCAGATGTGGTTATGGTATATATCGGCAGTTGTGGATTCATTTTTAGTGTTGGCTGCATGGGCAGTGGTAGTTGTCACTATTTCTATTAAGAATGAAAAAATGTAGCTTAATGTGATTTCAATAGATAGAATGCTGGCTATAATAAAGGCGAAACTGAGAAGAGCAGAATGTAATTAACCCTTTTAAGTATGAATGTAGTCACGATAACATTTGCTTTGATGTTCATCAATTTTGACCTTGAATTTCAAGTAAAGTCTTGCTTCTTTATATCAATTCCATTGGTCTCCTAACAAGTATTATCCTAATGTCAGAATTGAAATTAGAAAAGAAATAAAATTTAGAAAAGAAATAACATCTATACTAAAATAAGGTAGAGCATCTTGCGGTGAAGCCTTTTTTGTACTTTCAATTTTTTCCATGTAGTTTGGAATGCAATGGGGCGGGTCGGGTGAGAATCTTATAATACTCATGCCCATCCAGCTAGTCCTGAAACCCCATTCCGCCCTGCCTCGTCCTGCCACCGAGTCAAATAAGTGCACTACCATATCCGATCCTAAGCTGGTTTAGAAAACTCACTATACAACAAAACTGGCCTGTAAAAGACGCTTATTAAGGGACGCTTTATTAAAAGTGTCCTAAAAAGTATAATATAGGCCACTAACTAACAAGCTTCCCTTTTTTGGGTAGCTGTTAGGGGTGAGCACGGTTTGGTTTGGGGGTCAAACCGCAAACCGAACCAATGAACCTCGGTTCACAAATTCTTAAACCAAACCGAACCAAGACACCTCGGTTTGAACGGTTCAAACGGTTCAAATTGAACGGTTCGGATCGGTTTGAGCGTAGTTTAAACATTATTATGTTTTCAAGAAAAAAAACAATAAACAATAACAACTTTTCTTGAGATTAATTTATAACTTTTTTCGGCTACCGTATTTTTTGGGTGCTCATGATTTATGGAAATATTTGCTCTCTTTCCTACATTGTTTGGGCTTTCAACATGATTAGTACTGGATTAACATAACACCAATTTCAAAACTTACTTCTTAACAGTTGAGCAGGAAACTAGACCAAGGGGTGTGCATCACAATGGTAGTAAAAAAATACAGATAATTTCCTAAGTCTTAATATCTAACAAATCTGTACTTCTCTAAAGTTTTTATTAGTTGATTTTTCTTTAAGTATGCATGGCTCGTATTTTATCATTCTTGACTCTACTGTAATACTGGATATAACTAGCCTATTGGCTCCATGTTTACATTACAGGAGCCATATTGTAAATGATGCAATATATAGTGAGTAATGACTTTGAAATGGTAGAATTAAAAGAGAAGGCTAATTTAGGGTGAGCATGTTTTATTCTATCCTGGTTATTATCTAATCAAGGTAAGGTATATATATATATTTTTTATAATAATGTAACCCTCGGTTCGGTTCGGTTTAGTGCCGGTTTGGAAATCCTAAACCGTGAACCGAACCAAACCGGCCTCGGTTTGAAAATCTCAAACCAAACCATTCAAGCTCATCAACGGTTCGGATTCGATCGGTTCGGTTCCAACGGTTTGAACGGTTCGGATCGGTTTTATCAGTTTGTTGCTCACCCCTAGTAGCTGTAAGAGCGCTATACTCAAAACGACGTCGTTTCGATTTACACGGGGTCCTAATAAATTTTCAGCAGCGCGCAACAAAAAGGAGAGTGTATTCGGGGGGAAATCGAATAGGAAAAAGCCGAAGGGAATAAGAATTGTTTTGCAATCAGGGCTTCCAGTTCTCATTGCAGTTCTATTGGGGAGGCAAACGAACATGGCTCAAGGGTAGTGTCTATACAAAGCCCAGTCAAGTTAGCCTTCCATCCGGATTTTGCTTAAAGTCACTCTATGTGGTTTTGAGGTTATGTCTTTTTCTAAGGTTCTAGTTGCAGTGAATGGAGAAATTGGATTTGCTTGCTTAAGCGGATCCGCTGACGGCTGACCCCTTCTAATTCATCTTTCCCTTGGATTCTGTATGGTGATTTTAATATCCTCTCTATACTTGACTTAAATGGCTGTGAATTTGAAAGAGTTGCAGATTTTGAAAATAAATCGAAATTTCATGTTTGTTTGAATACCGTTAATTCAGCTACTTAGATATCCTGTAATTTAATTTTTAAGCCAAAATGGACAGGGGAAACGCAAGAAGATTGTAATGTATTTTTGAGAATTATTGAATCACGCCTTGCAAATTAAAAAGAGGTTTTAGTGTTAAACAAACACAACATTAATATATTTCTCTGCTGTCAAATAATTCAGGTCCAATGACATGCTGTCATGTTTGTGATTTTTAGATACTGTTAATAGGCTTAACAGGTTTATTTAAGCAACTCTGGTCATTTATCTAATGATCAGACCAGATTTAGCCTAAGTTAAGTTCTTTGGCACCTCATTCTCTGTTATTCAGCATTTTGCTTGAAACTTTTATGCTTGTTTTCGATTGCAGGCTTTCCTTACAGTTTCAGTAAATCAATTAGTTTGGAATATATCTAGAGTAGCAGTGCAGCTACCTTTTATTTGGAAGGACAAAAATACCAAGTCATGTTTGATCAAAGAGCTAGCTAGGTAACGAGTTGACTGGAGAAACGAATCCTTCAAAAGATGGATAATTGTTGTGGTCTCTGTGGATTACCATTTTTCTGATTTTCTTGGAATTAAGGCAAGAGCAATTAGCAACCAATCCTGCGCATACTCAAATGTTTGAAGTTGCGTTATACTGCCAAGCCATGATGTTGTGCTTTAGCCAATTCGTCTCCTGTCTTTCTTTGTTACATCTATAGAAAGCATTTTTATTCTCAAAAAACAAAAACTGTTCAACAATACTCATTTTCTTGAAAAGCAAAGTGTGGCAACTTAAATTTGTTGGGATAACTAGGAGACTGGATAGTGCATAGGCAAAACATAGTGTCCACTTTTGCTTGGCTTTTGCTAACATGCCAATATGAAAGCTTGATTAGTACTACCGGTGATTAAAGTTTTATTAGATATTATGAGAGCAAAACCTTTATTGCTAACAACATCTGTATATACTCTTGCTGATTTCTTCTTTAGGAATTAACGTTTGTTTGTTTTTGTTCTTAAAAGACATATAGAAGTAATTACTTTTTCATATGATCTTGAATACGTACATACTGATTAGCTTTTAGTTAAGATAGATCTGGTCAAAGTAAGTGAAATTTTGATATTTACGAAATGAAGTTGATGTTTAGAAAGGATTTGTTGCACCATAACATCTAATTAAACTAAATAGTCATCTAGAATATGCATGTATGCTAATCATTTAAAACCAATTTTACCTTAGCCAATTTTTTTGGCTGGCAGTCCAATTGTTTTCATATTACTGCCGTAGTATTTGCCTTGGTCTTTTAAAGTGGTCGGCATCTCGTATATAGGTATTTTGACAGTAGTTTGTTTTGAGCATATTAGCTTGGGTAACAGTTGCCCAGTTGAAATATCTGCTGATGTATTCATTAGACAAATTACTGGCTCAAAATTCTATGTTTCTTTCAAAGTTGCTGATTATTGTAAGCTGAAAGTTCTTACAGACTAGTGATGTTTATGTTATTTAGCTAAGTGATGGTGTTCAACATTGAAAATGAGATTTTAAGTACTCTTATCAACGGGTAAAGCGGTCTAACTTATATCAATTATTTATAATTTTACTACTTTTAGAAGCACAGAACTCTAATTTCTTTCACTTCAACCTGCACCAGACCTTTCTCTATGCAATCTGCAAACACTTTAAACAGAGAAATGGCTCCAGGACTTGCGTTTCAATTAATTATTTTTTTGACTTTGTTCCAGGAAAGATTTGATCTCCCTTGTGGTTCTGAGGAGTGGTTCTTACAATCATTTGGAAAGATTTTTAGGAATTGGAAGGCCAAGATAAAGAAGGATCCGACATTGTCATACGATGATCACATTAAGAGAAAACCAGCTCGAGTCAAGCTGGTTCAGTGGAAGAATCTTCTGCGCATTCGGGTACTCAAAAGGCCATGGTGCGTACCTTTAATGTTCAGTTCCTCAGTAATCACTTCTTATGAATATGGGGTATGCTACATGTTTGACATGCAGTTTGGCATGAACCTGAATAGTATTTCTAGACTGCATGTTGAATGTAAAAAGTATGAATATGACCTCTTAATTTGAATCTTTGTCTGCATAATTGCTTCAAATGTCACAATGACTCTTTTAAATGCTCAAGTCTCATACAGGAAATATAGGGGGTATGAGTATTAGCTCCATGCATGACATGTCAGATCTTAGATGAACCCAAGAAGCATTTCCGGTGGTTCAGTTTTTTTACATGGGTACAAAAACATGTTTTTCTTGATCACTTTTATAGACATGATTAAAGAATCTAATCATGTTGAAACTATGAAACGCTTGTTCACCAGAGGCTTTTGGAAGCTGCACCAAACCTTGTCTATGTATTAAATCGAGTCTCAGGAGTCTTGAAGCCTGAAGCGGACCGTTGTCTAGACTTTGAATTCCTAGCTTTTTTTTACCCTTGGAATGGCATCATTGGTGTTGTTGCTAAGTGTTTGGGCAAGTCAACAGGAATGCGACGTAGTACCATTAACATCCTTACTCTATCATTGACACCAATGCAACTAATTGTTAACCTTAAACTAAGTTATTTTAAGCCATCATACCAGTATTTAGTGTGAGTTTTCTACGAAGAAACCTCCATGGACATGGTGTTTTGCAAACTAAAAAGGTTTAGCTCTATCATCATTTTTTGTGTTTCGAAGGGTTGGTTCTTTCGTGCATATCTTATGACCAATTGAGATGCTTGTGCTCTTGCTATTGTGGAGCAGTGCATTTATGTGTTGTGGACTCGAGCTCTTCTAAAGTTGCCAATGGATAATCGATGAAATTTGTCATTAGAAAGTGCAAAAGTAAACTTCTAATACCTATACACAATCAAATCATAGGTACATGTTTGAATTTGCAGGTGGAACTAGAGAGCGTTGATGGCATGTGATCGGTGACTTAAATGGTGAGGAGATAACTATATTTTGCTGTATGATGGACATTGGATAGTTTGTTAGTCACAAGGCCTTTTGTGATTGTTACTATTCTAGGCACTTAGAACTAGTGGTTACCTCTAAAATAGATGGGTGAGTTGGGTTTGGGTGAGGATTAAACGGGTTGGGTATAAATGGGTGATTTATCCATTTTGACCCATTTAGTTGCGGGTTAAATGGGTCATTCCTTAATTGGGTTAGTTTCACCCATTTGACCCAAAATAATGACCCATATCTAATTTCAGTCTATCTGCCCAACAGTCAACAAGCCATAACCACAATCAACCTTCACTTTCTTTGTGTCTCCTTATTATCTCCTCACCTGTTTTCTCTCATCAGCCACCATGCCACCCAACAACCACCACTCCATACCCACCAAAATCAAAGTTAGCCACCATCACAGAATCCCAAGCCACCACCAATTTCAGTAAAAACTCACCTCCAATATCACTATTGCCAGTCATCTCCGCCTCCTCCACCACCACATTATTGTAGTCTCCACCATCGATCCCATTTCTACTGCCCACAGCGAGTGGTCCGTGACCACCACCACCCACACCCATTAATTCCACAATCGCAAAGACAACCATAACCACCACTGCCTCAATATCACAACCAAAACCACCACCGGCGCAATATCACCACCACCACGCACACCCACTACTTCCACCACCGTCCCGCCATTGTTGCCTTCATCACACCCACAGCAACCACCACTGCGAGCGCCACCGCCACCATTTCAGATGCAAACGTCACACCCATTTCAGATCCAAACGTCACTTGTTGAAGATTGATCATCCTTTCCCCAGAAAACCACATATTTGGGTCAGCCTATATATCTAGGCTTTCGTAGACACTGAGCTCTGTAAAATTCTAGTAGAATTCCAGATATGAGCAAAGATACATGCCTTCGCCGAAATCAGTAGGTGACAGTGTCGCTGCAGTGACATTGGTGGTGATGAAACCGCTGCTGTTGGCGGATAACGAGGGAGTGGCGACAGATGAGTGGAGGTGAGTTGCCGTCACGGGTGAGTGGAGATGACGACGGTGTTGGGTGAGGAAGTGGCAGTGAGCGACGGCGGCCTTGGTGGTTTGCTTCTGGAAGAAAGAGAATAAATGGATGGGTGTGGGATTGAGTTATGTCGAGAGTCATTAGTGGGAATATGGGCACTCATTTATAAACCATGAAAACCAATGGGTGGGTGGGTTGTAAAATCTTTGACCTATTTATACCCAATTATATAAATGAATGGGTTTGGGTAACTTTTCAGTGGACTGATTTTGGAGGGTAAACGGGTTTGGGTTGTGATTGCCATCCCTACCTCTAATTTTGGAGTCAATGTAATTCTTCACTTGAGACGTTTGGATGATATGAAGACTTTGGATGTTATCCTTCAATTGAGTTGACTTTTTAACTTCTTATGGTTGCAATGTGTATGAATTAATTGGGTTACGTTGGTCATGTTTTGATGTGGTACATATTGGAATTGGTGACGTAGGTATTAAGGTATATAAATATTTCTAATTTGGTAAAATAAAAACAGGAATATGTTACGACACTAACAAGCGTCCCCAGAGTTACTGGAATGCTCTTTAGCGTCGCTATAGGGCATATTAGAGTCTTTTGATTGAGCACTTTATAGGACGCTAAGAAGCGTCTCAAAAGAGTTATTGAAATACTTTTTAGCGTCACTATATGGCATATTGTAGTCTTCCAGGTAAGCACTTTATAAGACGCATATTTGCGTCTTGTTAGGCCTTACCTTTATTGAGGTGCTTGTGGGCGTTGACATAACTTATTGTGACCGCCCTTAATGGGGCAGGATTACGACGCTATTCAAAGCGACCTTGTGTTAAAAGCGTCCCTATATGATATACTTGAAAGGGTGCTACGAGGCGTCCTTATAGTTCAATTTTGTTGTAGTGCCAATCGTACCCTGTCGATACTATAGAAAGTCCAAAATTTTGTAGCAAAAGTAATATATGTATCCGTAATATCCTCATATCTGACAACAATTGAGAACATACCGGAAATTTCATACCTGTCAACCGTGATTACCCAATTTTGTATCGAAAGTCGGGATAGGCATGACCCACGGATCTCACAGTTATGCATGTTTACAATTCAATTGCCACGAAAAATTACATGCTTGGAGGACACCGTTGAAAAGCTAACAGGTTCCGACATGAAGGTGGGAAATTACAATTCAATTGCCACGGAAAATTACATGCTTTGACGAAAAGATTCCCCGAGCCACAGGTATTGACAAAGTGAACTTCGATGCAGCTCTGATGTAAGAAATGAAACCAATTCTTTCTTAATAAATGGGTTTGAAAATTTTAATTTTTGATTTAAAACATTGAAACTGAAATATGGCCAACTCTCTCCCAAAAATAAGGGTGGAATTGTTTTAAACTTTGCGCATTGAACTTCTATGAAATGAGATCTTATTTTTCTTCGAGACATATAAGAGAGAAAAATAAATTCATTGGACTTTTTTTTTAAATATTTTCATTTTGACCTGTCTTTCAATCAAAAGTGAGAAAAATAACATATATTGAGTTTTGTGAAATCATGGAGCTCCTAATCAATATGATACCATGGCAAATTATTTATGCCATATTCTTTGGACACAATGAACCTGGGGATTGGAGTCTGCAGAAAACCATGACATAGATAATTATTCATCTTAACGCTCCTCCCCCCCTCCTCTTCTATTAACGTGTATAGATTATGAAGTAAAAACCATTTTAGTGAAGAAAGAATATAAAAACTGATTATATTGCTATATGAAAAGAAAAACAGAAAGTGTCCAACCAAACACTGTTTCTTAGGTTCTGTTTTTTTTTTTTTTTAAATTCAGGGTGAATGTATTAATCCAAATACATTCAGGTCTATTTTTACCTTTGGATCAAATTGATGTTGCTAAGTTGTGGTCTTTGTGAGAAAAAAGAATCGGAACAGAAAACGTTAGGAAACGAAGCCTGAGATTCCCAATTCCACGCGGTTCCACAACACAAATAGGAATCGCTCATTATCGGGTCAAGTTAAAATATCCAAAATAATCGAACTTAAAAAAACTGAAATAGATCGGCTATTTGGTTTTAGGTTTTAAAAGTTAGACATGCCTGTTTCTAGGCAGGTTGGTTGAGATTTTTCATCTCGGATTCAACCCAAAAATTCAAATACTATGCATTTTTTAAACACTTCTAATGGTAAAACTTCATTAGTCACTTACCACAGCCTTACTTAGTATAGTATATAGGTACTAACCCTAACTCACTTTGAGTTTGGTATAGTTATATTTAGTGTACAATTCATTTCTGGTTTAGAAAATTAGAATTGAAATGTATAGGTTTGAGCTAACTGTTGAACACCTGTTGGAATTAAGTTTGGCTAACTCCAATTTCATGTCCAATTTAAAGCTCCATATATTCTTAAGGCAAAATTAATTGAGTTTAAAAAGTCCGCAAGTTTTTGTACCGATAAATAGACCTTACCTGAAAGATTTGGCCAACTATGTCTAGGATGGACTTGTTTTACACCTCGTGCATCTACCTTCTCATAGCATTCTGCTTGTTGCTCCTATTGTTCAAGGGCATGAAATAATATCTTATTTTTCTCTTGTACATATATATGGGTAAATTAATTCAACTGGATTTCATGAATTTATTCATTTGTTGTAATACTATCTCAGTATCTAGGTTTTTTTTTTCCAGATCTTTGATGCCACCTACACGGTGGCCATTTTTCGACCTCTTTTGCTGCCACTCGCACCACATAAACTTCCTATTGCTACAGATGGACTATGTTGGCATATCAGTCATGATAATCACCTCTTTCTTCCCTCCAATTTACTATTCCCTCCGTCCTTAAAAAACTGATCATATTTTTTTTGGCCGTCCCACAAAAAGTGATCACTTCCAAATTAGGAAAGATTCTGTAAGTATTTTTTTTTAACATATTTACCCTTTTTATACTTTTTTTTATTCTATTTTTCTCATCACATTTAATTCTCTACCAACTCATTTTCTCTCTCATGGTCCACAATTTTACACTTTTTTATTCTATTTCTCTCTCCATATTTAACACTCTACCAACCAATTTTCTCTTTCATGGCCCACTCTCTTCCCCCTCTTTCTAAAAGGTAAAATGGAAAAGACACATAATAAATAACTTAAATTCTTAATATACGTGCAAAATGAAATGGATCACTCTTTAAGGGACGGAGGGAGTACATATTTGAATGTGACGCCCACTGGCAGTTTATCTACCTCGGTGGAATCACAATCATGGGATTCCACCATCATAACCTTGCTTTAACCAGTGCTTTCAACTGGCAAATTTCGCTCCTTTCGTGCCTTCCTAGCAACTGGCAAATATGCTTCGTGTACGTTGCGGAACTCAAACCTAAACCGATGACCTGCAAGACAGAAAACGAGTGACCGCCGGGTGGGGTTCCCGGCGGAGAACTCTCCAATGCTTAAGTTAGAGCGCAGCTACAGAATAGTAACTCTGAAAAAGCATGAATTTTGTAGTTGTCCTCATACCTGGGGAGTAAACCCCTTTATATAGCTGTAGGAGGAGAGTCCTAGTAGGACTGGGCGGTGGGCCAGATGTGTTAGGATGGCGTTAGGATCCTTGAGGATCACGTCACGATCTCTGATAAGATAAGTATCGATCTCCCAGTTTGACTAGCATTGTCGAGTATTCCCTAATTATTGGGAGTTATATTTGAGTTATATCATAAGCCCCCCACTTCCTAAGCCAAAATGTTTGGCTGAGGAAGTTTATACCTGGTGTCTCGAGACACGCGTAAGATTTGTAAGGGATTCTCCATCCACTTGTGGGGTAACAATATTTATCTCCTCCATA
Source organism: Escallonia rubra (assembly GCA_033065855.1). Lineage (NCBI taxonomy): Eukaryota > Viridiplantae > Streptophyta > Magnoliopsida > Escalloniales > Escalloniaceae > Escallonia > Escallonia rubra. Next base: position 20,598 of record JAVXUO010002243.1, on the reverse strand, counting down.
TGTGCTCCGACCTAAGCGGGAGCTTAAGCCTTAGAACTTTGCCCAAGTAAGGCGCTAGAACCCTAGCTCTCGAGAGCTAAGTCTTAGAATGTCACCTGAGTAGGCTATTCGGAATCATCTTTAGGAACACGAATCATGGGATCTCGAGATCCTTTAGAGGTTGTGCCCTATAGTAGCCTCTCTTGGGAGAGAACATAAAGCTGTGCATGCAAGTTGTTACATGTGCTAAGTGTTTGAATATCCCCTCGAGGGCTCACCTCTACTTTAGAAGGTGTTCATTTTGTGCAAGTGTGTGTTCTTTAGCTCGAGCCGACCACATCATGCTTGCGTTTTACTTTGTCACGAACTCTTATCATCAGCTAAGAGCTGGCAAAGAAGCCTCGCACTCATGCTTGGCTGGGTTTTGAATTGACAAAGAATGGTGGGGGGATGAAGTCCCACATAGTGCTTTGCCGTTTCACGAGTTAGAACTGTAGCTAAACCGTTCGGATAGAACTCGAGCTCTATTCTGTCACCCTTGGGGTGTTCGTCCCTCGAGGGACTGCCCTAAGGGGCTAGTGGAACGTAGAGTTTCGGTAAGTGTCCTTGAGGGCTAATGGAGCACGGAGCTCATGTAAATACCCTCGGGAGTTTGATGGAACTTAAGAGTTCTCGTCGTACATGCCCTCAGGGGTGGATGGAGCGTAAAGCTCATGCCCCTCGAGGGTTTGACAGAACTTAAGATTTCTCGTCGTACACGCCCTTTGGGGCCGATGGAGCGTGGAGCTCATACAAATACCCTCGAGTGTTTGACGGAACTTAAGAGTTCTCGTCGTAAGCGCCCTCGGGGGCGGATCAAGCTCAGAGCTCATGCAAATACCCTCAATGGTTTGACGGAACTTAAGAGGTCTCGTCGTACGCGCTCTCAGGGGTGGATGGATCGCGGAGCTCATGTAAATACCCTCGGGGGTTTGACGGAACTTAAGAGTTCTTGCCGTACGCACCCTCGGGGGCGGATAAAGCGCGGAGCTCATGCAAATACCCTCGAGGGTTTGACGGGACTTAAGAGTTCTCGTCGTACGCGCCCTCGAGGGCGGATTGAGAGTGGAGCTCATAAAAATACCTTCGAGGGTTTCGATCGAAGCAACGAGTACTTATGGTTGCGGTGCTAAATAGGAAGGCGCGGGGCATTGACTCCGTAATATGTCCGCTGCTTATGAAGCCCCTTTGTCTGAGTGGGTACAAGGTATTAGGCCCATAATATTGCTGATATCATAAGATATGAAGCCCCCCGCCTTTGAGAAGGCGTAGATATATAAAGACAGCTTTTTCAGCCTATATGTAGGGCCCAATCGCTAGAAGACATGTAGAAGTAATAGAGAAGACCATAATCTATTTGTTTGACTGGACGAGCATGTAAAGACGTGGAGTCCATCTGAGCAAGATTTTGAAATATACTGAGAGGCTACTAGATCCGATCTGCTGATTGCATAGCTCAAGCTTGCAGTTGTACCAGAAATATTAGTGATGTTATTGGCAAAGTGCTCTGACTCACCAGATGCATTGGTCGCATGCGCTGGTGTGAACATTTGACCGTTCATAGTTGGTCACTGTATGACCGGATAGATCACAAGATAATAAGAAATGCCGAGTCGACAAGATGCTGCAGCAGAAACCCAGGCATGACTTCCAGTTGCAGGGTACTGTGAATTTGTTCCTCGCTTTATGAAGCGATTTATATGTCACCGTTTAATGTTTGTAGGCGCAGTCTAAGCCTTGCATCAAGAAAAAAGGTGTGACTGAAAAAACGGTTTTTAAAGAAATAAAGCATATAACAATGCAATTATGTTTTTAACACAAAATTAAGAGCGGTGTTTAGTTACCGTGGCCCTATTAAGGATTTGTTGACTAAACGACAGGGTGTTTGAGCTTAAAACATCATAGCAGTTGGAAGCTCCAACTTGTGACATGCTTGCACTAATTGGCGCAGCTAAATAATGCTAGACCAAAAAAGAACGTAGGTCTAGGTAACTTTGAAGTGCACTGAAAGCAGCCTTTGGGAGGCTTGCTAGCGCTTAAAAGCCGCTTTATTTTTATTGACGCAGCGTGCATATAAAATGTGCACATATATTTTTTTAAAAAATGTAATGCACATGTTAAATAGACGAGACCTTGGGAGTCTCGAATTTAAATTGGTCCTTTCTTTCAAAAGCTTAATGCTTTAGAAAACATGTGGCCTAAAGACCATCTGGGTTTTAAACATAAATATGCTTTTTGCACAGGTTAAAACCTTAATGCTTTTAAAAGGTGTGGCATGTATGAAATAAAGGAGACCTCGTGGGTCTAAAATATAAATATGCCTTTTTGTGGGGGTAATGTAAAATTAAAAGAAAGAATGGACCTCTCTCTTATTTTTGGTCTGGCCTTCATCTCATTGACCGGAGATCAACCATTGACCTGGTGATGCAGCACAACCGTGGAGGACATCGCGGCGCTGACTCTGGCGTCGACGCCGGGGGCGTTACGGGTCGAGGTCTCGGCCGACCTGCTGTTGGCGAAGGGACACCTTTGTGAAATCGACGGTTATGGCCGTGTATGGCGGTGAACGGCGGTGGTGCTCGTCCAGGGGCAGCGGTAGCGCAGATCGGGTGCTGGTAGCGGAGAGACTGCGACGTGACAGCGCCGATTTGAGCTATCACTAGGGTCGATGACGCTTGGGCGGCGGATATCGACGACTTTTACAGGCACTTGGGCGGCGACGACGCTTCGGATGGTTGCGGCGTTAGGGTTTTGACCCATGGTCGGTGACGCTTCAGATCGTGGCGGCGCTAGGGTTCTGACCCACGACTGCCGTGGCTTCTTCATCTCCGTCTCTCTATTTCTTTTTTTTTTTGGTTGTTGTGGCTGCTCCAGCTGCTTCACGGCGGCGGTCGGTGGTTTATGGTGCCCGCGACCACGTTGGTGATGACTCCAATAGTGTGGTGGTTGCGTGGGCATGGGGCTACCCACGTAGGTGCTGTTGATGACGGTGGCGCCATTGCTGTTTAGGGTTTTGCCCATGGCGGCGGAGCGGCGTTGTGCTGCCTTCTTCCAGTATATTTTTTTTTTCTGTGATCGGATTATTGACTTGCGGCTGCGGTGGGCTGTTTGGTTGCTGCTTGCAGAGCCATCCCACTGACAAATTCCTTGTTCACGTAGCAGAGCTGCGGTTGATAGATTGTTTGACGACAGTTGAATTTGGAGGCGCGGTGGCGGTTCTTGTGTTGATGGTTCCGACACGTTGCCGCCGACCACTCGCGAAACAACTGTTCAAGTTTTCTCGAGGTTGATTGGCTAGGCTGGCGGGTCCCACTAATGGCGTCAATCTGTTGCTGCTAAAAATATGCTTCGTGTACGTTGCGAAACCTGAGCCTAAACCGATGACATGCAAGACAGAAAACGAGTGACCGCTGGGTGGGGTTCCCGGCGGAGAACTCTCCGATGCTTAAGTCAGAGCGCAGCTACAGAATAGTAACTATGAAAAAGCATGAATTGTGTAGTTGTCCTCATACTTGGGGGTGGACCCTTTATATAGCTGTAGGAGGAGAGTCCTAGTAGGTCTGGGCCGTGAGCCAGATGTGTTAGGATCACGTCACGGTCTCTGATAAGATAAGTATCGATCTCCCAGTTTGACTAGGATTGCCGGGTATTCCCCAATTATTGGGAGTTATATTTGAGTTATATCAAGACTTTTTGGCCTAATACCTGCGATCCATACTGTCATTGTCAATTGGAGTGAGCCTCAGAGAAATATAACCCTAGCATATGAAGTGGTCATGGCATCGTCGTACCTGATCAGGACTGTGTTTTATGTTTGCCGGATTCGTGAGAGATGGATGCCCGGGTGGTTTGACCTAGCCGGTCACAGTCACCAAATATTTGATGTTCTCGTGATCATGGGTGCATTGGCACACTACGGTGCTGCATTAATATTTCTCGAGTTTCGTGGCAGGAAGCACTACAAGAAAAATGCTCTACGCCATCGGCCGCATAGCGCCGCGGGAAGTGGGAAACCTGCCGCTGTAGGATGATTTCACGGCGCTACGCGACCACTGCCTTTACTCGCGTTTCGATAGACTTATGCCGGCGCTCAAAGGGGTCTATACCAGCGGCCGGCCACCTTCTAATGTTACCAATGGCAACAATTTGACTCTATACCAGTGACTGCGGGTGCTGGCATAGGAAAAATTTTAATTTCTCATATATTTGAATAAAATAGAAAAGCCAGCGCCGGCAAACCGCCGTGGTAAGTATCATTTTTATTTTATTAATTTCCTGAATAATTAGACATATGTCAACGGTCTCATGCGCCGTTATAGGTTTCCTTTTGCATTTGTTTTCTTCAAATGTATGGACTTATGGCGGCATGTACGACCGCCGGCATAGGCTTGCTTTAGATTTTTTTTTAAAAATAATTCACTTATGCCGGCAATACTTACCGCCTCCATAAGTTATCACCTAAAAGAAAAGGAGAGCAAAATGGTACACTGCCAACATTGCCAACTCCCTGTATATAAATCTGCTATGTTTCTTGCATTGCTTTTCTACATACCATATATTTGTACCATATAGCTAGTGAAAACTATATGCAAGTTCAATCTAAATTAGGACTTGATTGGTCACAAAACAACCGCAATCTATTCAAATCCTAAACAATAACACATGTTTGTCTAGAAAGAAGAAGCAAAGTCAAAAACTTTCTATGAGTTTGTACAAAACCTAGTAAATACTCATGCACATTTCCAAATCAACCCGGCAACCGTCCATGCACATGATCAAAATTAACCACCAAGATCGAGAATAATCCATTTCCATTCACCTTGGCAATAACCTGATACAGAAGTTACACATGTTAAATGATAAACAAAAGACCTCATATAAAGGGAAACTATAGTATATATAGCTGGAAAGGAAATTGTTATTACTATAAACTTTACACCTACATAGACCAAACTTCATAAGGCTAAGCTGTGTACGAGCAAATGACAGACATATATATACTCCTACCATAACCATGAGTCAAAAAAGAATGATCTACTATCATGGATTTCAGACATATATATACTTCAACACCAAACACTCCATAAACTAAACCAAACCAAACATGGACATTCACTGACAAACATGCCATTCTTATGCAGTAATGCATTTACAGCAACATGTTTGGCACTGAAACAAAGGAGAAAACTAATGCTGAGTAAACAGTAGAAGACCTATGCTTGGATTAAATGAAGGAGGAAAAAAAACAGGAATAACTGAAATTAAATGCTGAGTAAACAGTATGGTGGTGGTGGTGATATCGCAATTGATCTATTTAACCACTTGATGAAAAAGTAAAGTTCTTTTTGTTCCCTAAGCCTTAAAGTGTATTCTATAATTAAGAATCAATGGTTCAATAACTGAAAGTTTTTCAACAAGGGTTACAGTCACTAATCTTCCGGTTCCGGATATACGGCCAAGTCTACCTTTCTTTTCGTTTCCTGATATGCAAATATCCTACCCAGTGCTTTTTGCACTAAATTAAGTTTTCTAACGTCACCAACATGTATTAATTTTCTAAGCCATGACTGACTTGGTTAACACACCTAATTTTCAATTGGTACCCTAAAATGACTGCAACCATTCCCCAACGACAAGCGCCCATCAACGTTAATACATCGTTTTATTGGTTTGCAAACAACATCTTCACCAGCCAAAAAACCAACTCAAGATAATGTAAAGTTTGGTATAGCTATCATATCTAACACTTAGGTTGCATTAGAGCGAAAGCATCCAAATAAGTAACACTTGCAACAAAAAGTGCATTTTGCAAAAAAAAAAAACCAACTAAACATTTCAGCAACTGATGAGCAATGAGTTGTGAGCAAATGTGCATGGATAATGAGCCGTGAGAAGCTACAAATTGATCAGAAAATTAAAAGGAAGTTACAAGTTAGATTTTGCAAAAACATTACCCGAGAGCTAGAGAACTACGACTGTCCTTGATTCTGACGCATGAGTTGATTAATAATGTCTTCCAATTTAGCCATTTTTGCCTTGACTTCATCCATCTCTTGTAATTATGTTTTAAGAGAAGTGATTTCCTCAGCCATTTGTTGCACTTCTTCATTGTTTGCATGTTGACGAGAGGCCAATGTGTTCGCACGAGTCGCCATCCACCCCGTCGCCCTAACTCTACCGTGTCGCTCTTTGCCCAAAACTTCAGAAAGGATATCAACTTCACTAGTGCCATCTTCAGATGGTGAGGCTTGTTGGAGTCTTTGGATTTCAGCCTACAAGCTCATATTAAATCAGTTGTGTAAACATATATAACACAAGCATGTCCTCCTAAACTGACCATCACAGTCCTTGTTCCACTTGATTATGGTCTCAAGAAACCTACAAACCCTTCCCCAACAACTAAACTGAATCCGAGACACAAAGGAGAAGAGAGATAGACTGTGCGTTTCATAAAATAATCAGATTTCTATGCTTATCCTTAATTAATATGCTTATCCAAGGATGGCTAGAAGTTCCATCTTAAAGGAGCGACAAATGAGCTCAAATGCAAGTCAATGACATGTTCCAAGATGCAAATCTAATCAGGAAAAGTATTGGTCTCTGAAGCACGGACACCTCTCCTAGGTGGAGGTATGGTGTCCTAAACGGACGGACACCCCGACACCCTCCGAACACCGCCCGACACGTGTCGGACACGGCTCATCGGTGTCGGATTTTTTTTATTTTTTTTTTAATTTCCGACACCGTGTCGGACACTTCATCGACGAGTGTCGGACACGGCGTAGAGCAGTGTCTTACCGTTTGGGGCCAATTTCAACAGATCTGGTGTTGCCGGAGCTAGTCGACGGAGATACCGAAGCCAAAGCCAACAAATCTGGGTTACAGTCGCCGAAGGAGAGAAGCTAGCCGCTGTCGCCGTCGCCCGTCGTCGTCGCCGGAGGTCTCGCCATCGTCGCTGGAGCTCCTCCGCCGCCGTCGCTGACCCACAGGTTGCGGCGGTGCTGGAGCTCCTTTCCGTCACTCCCTCCCTCCCGTCCTTCTCTTTTTTTCTTTTCTCCCTTTTGTTCTCCCGTTTCTGTCCTTCTCTTCTTTTTTTCTCCCTTTTGTCCTCCTCTTTTTTCTTTTCTCCCTTCTTTGTCCTCTCGTTTCTGTCCCTTTCCTTTTTCTTTTCTTCCTTTGTCCTCCCATTTCTTTCTTTTCTTTTCTTTTCTTTTCTCCCTTTATTGTTGCATTTCCAGTATATTAACTAAATAAATATTGATCAAATAAATTATGACTTATAGTTTTTCATTATTGTTTGTTATTTTAGATTGTGGAATATATTTGATATTTATTAAAAATATATATATAATATAAAATATATTTAAAAAATAGCGGTGTCCTGCGGTGTCCAAAATCTGATTTTTTTGAAATAGCGGTGTCCGGTGTCGGTGTCGGTGTCCGACACCGACACCGTGTCCGTGTCCGTGCTACCTAGGTATTGGTTAAGTAGCCATGCATGCTAAACTAGAACAAGGTGGAAAAATGACCAACAAAAGACGTAAGCTGAAGCATTCACGCCTATGCAACAAATTACCAACAAATCATTACTTAAAATTTTACTACGAGCCTGGGGAATGAAGCCGCGTCCATTTTTCTCATTTTGTCTTCGAGACTATCCACATGGTAGCTTTAGTTGGTTGGATCTTATACTTCTCAAACTAACAAAAAGAACACAATATGATGTATCTAAGCAGCAAATTTGTCAATGTAGTTGTGGATATTAAATATCTCAAACGAGAATGGAAGTATGTTACATGTTCCCGCCTCTTCTTTGCAGTGGATTTGCGGCCTAAGGTATGCGGATACTTCTACCTCAATGCATTAAATCGGTTATCTTCTCCCTCTTTCTAGAACATACGTATCACAATTAGTACATATATATGTGTGTAGTATACACACTAATAATCAGCATTATTGATGCGTGATTGCTGAAATTTATGGCAAAGTAACAAGACCAATTGTACGAGATTCATATTTCAGAACCCAGGCAGTAAGTGGTTAACGATGTTACATCCAATTTCAAGTAAAATTTCAGCACTATACTTGTGAACATTAAATTCAAAACGATTTATAGCACCTTGAACTAGATTGCCTGTATTAAACTGAGTAGTTATGACATGTTTCACCATCTTAATCGAACTTCATCTTGAATGGTTGGAATTACTGTTAGTTTTGAACTCAAATCAGGGCTGAAGTGGTAATTAGGAAACATAATGAGAATTCAAGTGATTTGTCTAGTTGGTAATGGATCATCAAACATACATGAGATGCTAGAAAACCCCTTAAATCAAAGTGAAAACAAAGAAATAAATTTGAAAATTTGGCAGTGATCCTCAATTAACATGGTTTAAAAGGCACCATGCCTGTGAGTCACTGAATAGCAGACTAAAACATGCTGCCATAATCAAGACAAGTGAAAGGAAAAAGCTACTGTGTACTTCTAATGAAAGGCAATAATCTAATTGATGGCACCTGGATCTCATTAAATTATTTCTGGCACTTCTTCACAGCCTCCACACCCACACCAACCTCCTCTAGTAGCTTGACATTAATTGGTTGGTCAAGTTGCATGGGCATGGCTATGATTGGAACACCAAACTTCATCCCTTCTATCACAGAACTCATCCATAAATCCAAGTATCCCTATCGATTTAGCCACTGAAATGGTCGGACATGCACAGAAAAGTTTGACCAGCAGATGCTAAAATAAATGGTTAGACAATGAAATGCGAGGAGATGTCGAAGGCATGCTTAATTCCATTAACCAAAATACTAAAAGAAAGAAGTGCTCGGAAACAATAGCCAAAATTAGCACAGCAACTTCCAGTATCATGACCAGTTCACAATTCTATGATTATGTAAATCGTAGTGCATTTGACTAAGAGAATGAAACAAAATCAGAAGTTGACTATCTGGTAAAAAGTAAAGAAAGAGTAGACAATAGATACGCAGCCTATGCATATATAACATCATTAGCAACAATAGCAATTCTAGTGAAATTTGGCTCAGAGCAACTTATGTAGTTATGTCACTGTATATAACAAAACTCATGGTTGACTAAATTATGCTACTGGAAAATGGGAAATTAAGTTGTCATTCAACAGATTTATCACATAAGAGATGCCCTTGCTCAAGTAAACAGCATAATTATTATGCACTAACCGGAAGTGGAGCCCCCTTGGTTGGTTAATCCTTCAGTTGGTACAACAGTCTCAGGATTAGCCTCCTCAACATCCATCGCCTCAGTGTTGATCTTGATATCACGCCTGTCATTGGCATCACCAAGTGAAGTCTCTATGGGTGGCATCCCCCTATTGCTACACCCAGCCACCTTGCGGCATGGATTCCAATGCCGAGAAACCATAGGAGTACTGTATAGACAATTTTTACAAGAAAACATTTCTAAATACATAGATCAAAGTGTTTGCATAATCTAAACAGCATGCATGCAAAAGACAGGATAAGTTATCAAATTAGATTAAAGAATTTAAGCCTGAATTTAAACTTGAACCAAACAACAATTGATTTAATAGATCAGTTAATGGATTCCCTATAGAAGCCCTAACTAGCGGCTACAATTGATTTTTTCATTTTCAAAATTTGAAGCTATTTCCTCGTTGTCATTTTCAAGTCCTGAATCCTGAATATGATCTCTGGTACGCTCTATTGCTATTCAAGAATACCGGCCTTGGCTGGAAGGCTAGGCCAAGACCTGGTGAATTATCGGCGCTCTGCTTACGGCGCCTATCCCATGAGAAAGGAGCCTAGCAGCCCCGAAAAGCCGAAATCTCTTATTCCGCGACGACTCACGAGACCCAGATGTATGAAATTTCGAATCAAAACACACAAAGATTTCTAACACATGATGGAAACAATCAATTGTACAACAATCGTAGCTTGGGTGAAATAAATAACTACCTGATTAGATGGAATCCCAAAGTGTGTGCAATCTGGAAGAATTCTTTCAGAGAAGCGTCGAGTTTCAATCTGCATTCCCAAAATGTGTTCAATCTGGACAGATTGATTGAGAATGGAGAACGAATTATGGAGAAGAGAGAGGAAGGAGGAGAGAGAGAGAGTTGAACCTGATGATTCATGGTGTGGGAGAGTCGTGTGAGAGAGACGTGTGATAGACTGAGAGAAAAACCATAGAGTCGAGCATGTAGTGGAAGAAACATTAAAAAAAGAAGAAGAAGAAAAATCGGATGTAAATTCTATGCCAACGGCCAGTGAGCCGGCCAAAACAATTTGACTGCCGGCGTAGATAGTTTTTTAGCGCTAAACTTTGGCGCTCACACTTTGGGGTGTAAATATGACATATGGCAACGCCAAATATATGACCGCCGGCTTAAATCGTTGCTATAGAATTATCACGGCGGTCATCGTGGAGGCGCCGTCGTAGACCATATACAACAACGCCTTCGAGTGGCCGCCGGCATAGAGCGTCGCCACATATCACTTTTTTTGTATTGAAGGGGTGTGACAGAGTTTCTACTTAATATTGTACAATTTTCACAAGTTTGTTGTATCAGAGTAACACATTTTTCTCTCCAGACAGTTCCATCTATTCATCGTCTTGTAGATATACTCTATTCCTTTCTTAGAAAAAGGTGCATTTGTGTAAATAAGTTCCTGGGAAAGAAAATTAGAATTTTCTTGCTGCTATCGAAACTCTCAACAGTTTCAGTAGACATATGGGTTACAGTTACCTGCAAGAAGTAGAAAATATTACTTGTGTATACACAATGCCCCTCGGGGAGAATTACATTGAAATTAGGTATTCATGGTATGGACAGTAGTAGAGAATCACTATGATGGCTACAAATGCCACTGCATAAGTTGGCCAAAAAGTAGATAAAAATGCAACTTTAAATGTGTCATCTTGTACTGCATATGAAGGTTGCGGTGGTGGTGACATCTCTTCATTGGTAGTACATCTTCTCTCCAGGGGCACTCCACATGGAAGAGAATTTCCCTCGTAGCTATGTTCGTCAAACGTTGCAAATTGAGCCTTCCTCTCAGGTGTCCTACCTGATAAGTTATTGTAAGCAACTGTGAAGACCGACAAATAGTTCAACTCAACCAATTTCGGGGGAATCTGACCGCTCAAGCTATTGTTAGATAGGTCCAAGCTTTCTATTTGCCTCAGGTTAGAGAAAGACTCGGGGATTGGTCCGGTTAAATGGTTGTGTGACAGGTTTAGAGCATGAATGTCACTTAGGTATCCGATTTCATGAGGAACTGGACCCGTCAATTTGTTCCATGAGAGATCGATACCAGACATGAATTGCAAAATGTTTCCTTTGTATGTCTCTGACCGGCTCTTCGTTATAAACTCCACTTCTTCTTTGAAATCTGTTTCAGATATACCAACACCACCTGCAGGCTGGTACACATCGAGTTGATTTTCATATGAATAATAATTTGAGTCCCCAAACTCGTAAATTGAAGCCGTTTCGGCTCTAAACGGGTCATCGAATGCTTTTCTGTCATCAAGTTTTATGCCACGCAAGCAAGAAGGTATTGGCCCAGAAAGTTCATTGCGGGAAAGGTCAATTATGCTGATTTTTCTGAGATCACACAGTTGGAGAGGAATGAGGCCTTCAAAGCTGTTTTCTCCCAAGAGAAGAACCCTCAAGTTTGAGAAAGAAGAGTTTATCCAACCAGGAATCTTTCCTTGTAATTTGTTATACCTCACATCGAATGTCACAAGAGAGGAAGCGGAAACCAACGATGGGAAGTTTGGTAAGGGGCCTCTAAACTCATTTCGTTGCAAATGTAAAAACCTCAGGGATGACAGGTTGTTCAAACATGAAGGTACACCACCACTTAAGTTGTTCTCAGAAAGGTCTAAAAAGTGTAGTTGATTGCTTTTGCAGAAACTGGACGGTATAGGTCCCTCAAAAGCATTTTTTGACAAAGTGAGGGAATATAATGTCAAGTCACCAATCCAATCAGGAACTTTGCCCGAGAACAAGTTGTGGCTTAAATCCAATAGCATTAGCTCCGAACTGTTCATAATTCCACGTGGGATCTCTCCAGAGAAAAAATTGTTGTCTAAAAATAGACATTGCAAGCTATTGTTTGACTTTGATGGAGGAAATTGACCTTGCAAGCTATTGTTTGACAGTTTCAGATAACTCAGTGAAGCGCAACCTGTGACCAAATGCTCGGGCAGTTGGCCAGAAAAGTTGTTATTCGATAAATCCAATGCATCCAACACACTCAAATTGCCCAATGATGGAGGGATGCTACCTTGAAACGAATTGCTAGACAGGTTCAAATACGTCAAATTAGGAAATGCGGAACTTATGAGGGATGGAAGCTCTCCTTGGATATGATTACTAGAGATATCTAACCAAAACATATCAAAGTGAGGAGAGTTCAAATCCAACGTGAGAGGCCCCGTCAAGGAAATATTTGCAAGATTAAGAGCTTCCAATCTTGTATTATTTGCAACCAACCACATTGGAATCATTCCTGAAATGCTATTGTGGCTTAAATCAATCGCTCTCAGCTCGAACTGATTCAGAAGAAAGTTAGGGATAACTCTACTTTTGTCGTTGAGTTTACAATTGGATAAACGAAAGACTTTGAGTTGAAATAGAGGTGTCCAAGGTGGATTTTCGGTGTCCACCTTTAGACCATTGTTGTCACAAACAAGTTCAAAGACCTCAAGTTTGGAATTGTTGGCTAATGAACCAAAAGAAAATGATCCTTCAAAGAGGTTATGTGAAAGGGAAATGTACTCAAGTGACTTGAGAACTGGGAAGAGATTTGAAGGAATGGCCCCTTCAAATTTATTATTGGAAAGTTCAAGCAGCCGGAGGGATGTGAAGTTCATGAGACACGAAGGAAGATTTCCTTCAAAACCGTTGTCGCTTAAATCCAACTCCTGAAGGTTCACCAACTTGCAGAATCCTGTAAATTTTCTTTGTGCGTGTTAACTTGCAGTATTAACTGAAAAATCACGAGTCATAGATGGTTCTACGATTTTGAATCAAAGTCTTGGCTTATGCATCAAACTCAAAAGCAATTATAGTAAAGTTCTAGTCTTTCTCGGGTTTGTTTCTGAATTCAAGTATAACAAGATCGCTATCAAAATACAGTTAAGGATAAGACACATCATAGTAATTCCTCAGTTATTCTGCCATGTCAGTGCAGGAAAACATTAGAAATCAAGAAATTGAGGCTTAAGGCTCGGTAACACTAATCCATCAATACTACCCCCCCTCCCCCAAAAAAGAAAAAAAGAAAAAAAGGAAATCCAGGTGAGATGTTCTAGCTTATAGTTAATCGGCTCCCTTGCATCACATGTTTATGGAATCCATGAAATGATTCGAGAATAGCATTCACATAGAGCAGTTCTAGCTTCAACAGATTCATAAAATCCATGAAAGATGCTACAGAAGTACTTCAATGGGTCATGTGCGAGCTCTAACAGGACAAATTAAAGTAGACAAGGACTTCCAAAAGTACTCTAGGTTTTGCAACGTGATCGGATTAACGTTGAAAATTTTGAACCCAATTTGAATACTATCTAGAGCATATTAATTTTGAAATAAAATTCTGAACGGAATGCAGATCACAATTCTTTGATAACTTACCTCGGAGAGGTAATGAGCCATTTAGTTTATTCCCACTCAAAGACAAGGCCTTCAAAGAGGTAAGATCCCAAATGGATGAGGGAATCTCCATTAAATGACCATATCCAAGATGCAACATCTCCAAGTTGGTCAAATTAGTTAGCTCTGTACAGCAATGGAGAATGACCAAAGTATTGTGCGTTAACTTGGCAATGTACAAGTACATACAGCAGAGGCTAATGCATAATCTGTAGAGTCGAGGTTTACCTTTGAAACTGTGAGAGTTGTTTAAATAATTATAGCCAATGTCTAGATAACTCAAGGAGAGTCGGCTGATTCGCTTGGTGGCGTTGTCACAAACCACCCTTTCCCACTTGCAACAGTCCCTCTCCTCACCACCACCCCATGAAGAAAGAGCACTATACCCTGTAGGGCCGTCAAATGCATCTTTGAGTTTCATTAGCCCAGCCCTTTCATCTTCCCAGCAACCCAAGCTTCCATAACTCTGAAGCTCAATCATCACCATTCCTAGCAAGAAGAACATCCTCGTACATTTGGTCAGAGGGAGCTCCAGTACTAACTCCATTACTAAAACTAGCTAGAGAGCAACTTTGATTTCAAGTACTTTCCGTTTCATAAAATCCTTTTACACGTAACAATAAATATTATGATATACTTTGAATATTAACATATATTATAAAATAAGTAGAATAATATTATCAAACTATAAAATCAAGTCGAGACTTTGTCTTAAAGGTTGATTCGCGCCTTCAAAAATCAGTTATTCTATGCAATGGATTCTACGACATGTAACCACCTCTAGGATAACCTCTCATACTATCTCTATTTGATATACATACACTAAAAAAAAACATCAGAGTTTATTACAGAATTTTGAAGTAATGAGTTTTGGTGTGTGTCATCTGAGACACATATATAGAGAGAGATGGAGGACAGAACTTGTAGTCAACGTTTGGCTTTAGTGGAGTCAAAGTCTTGCCTTAGTGGAGCCAAGGAAAGGACTCTCCTCTGGAGTCAAGACGTGTGGCTAGGGCTTCCGTCTTCTTTTAGATGAGCTTCTTGTATAATTTGTCTTTAAGTTACTTTGACGGGTAACTCTCTTCGTTGTACTGACCGGTACTCTATGTTCTGTCTGCAGTTCGCTTTTCGTTGGTATATATATCTTAAATTCACTCCAAAAAAAGAAGAAAAAAAAGAGTCCAAAACGAGAGGTAAATCCAGCCCCATGTATTGTTAAAACAAACACAATAAAATATAACAGCGCTCCGTGTGTTTCAAAACATATACTAAAAAAAGAACGAGGAGACGGAAATTAATATATCAGCGATGTGTCACACAGATTTAACCTTTTTAAGGATAAATGAGTAAGAACTTATTGAAATATGTGATAAAGTGAATACTCTTTTAATCAATTCTCCTAATGAACAAGAGAATAAAATTCCCAAAGGATTTGCAAAGGGGAACTACATACGTGACCCAAAAAAGGTGGCATTTGGTCTCTAACTACGGCTTGTGAAATCGTGACATGATCATCTTTTGCTTTTGCCTTCGCTTCATGCGGATCCCCGTATATACCTGAAATCAATAATGCCGACTTATACTCATCCCGTCCTTAACATCTCTAATAAGAGTTGTTTTCACTAGTTGACGCTAAATGGCCATGCGTGGTGCCTGGATATTCTTTTGTGCTAGCGACATACCTAAGTTCCATAGATGCGGCTCAATCCCACACACATATAAGTGGCATCCTTCAGAGAATGTACTGCAGCATACCAAAGAATGTGCTGCAGGTGCAACTTTCATCTCAAGTACTTTCTCGATGTTTTTCTAAGCGACTCTTTAATTTGTAACGTACTATTGGTTTAGCCGTTTCTTTGGAGAGTTATGTTTGTCCTTGTCAATGGATGTTAAAAATTCTGTAAATGGCAAAAGAAAGTTTAAAGTTCATGTCCCAATCATTAGGTCAAATGGTGATCGACCAATGTTAAGATAAACATGGGGGCATAAAATAAAATTATGGAGCATGCAGTCGTTTTTCAATATGGAGTCATCTGAATTAACCTTGATGTTAAAGTACTTTATCAGAAATAGTGTGTATTAACACAATATGTTGCAAGTTTATAGGCTAAAATATTCATAAAGAGACAGATTAAGAAAACACAGTACGGAGATATAAACCTTACACTATAAAAAAGCATAAGAATTAAAGTCACTTCTAAGGAGGTTAGAAATGAGGAAGCCCTACCATATCAAGCCTAGCTATAATGTTGATACATATCTTTAGGCAGTTCTGAGTCTTAAACAAAAATGACAGAACCCTTCTGGAGCTACGCAAAGGAGGCTGGCTATTTGTCTACCATTTAAGTCTTTTCTACTACCGGCAAAAATAAGTTCCTGTTCCCTTTCTTTACCCCATCATTAGTTGCATATCATCATTCATCCCCTTAAGTGACAGCTTATTTTGGCAATATCTGATCGTGATTTGGTTAATGCCTGTATTTTTATCAGGAGAGTTTTTCTTTGATGTCAAAAGTATCATTATACGTTATGTACCGTTCTTATTAATCTTTCAATCTCTGAAAGGTTTGCAAGATTTTCAATCTCCAAATACTTGTCTGTATTTGATTTTCAAGTGAAAATCGCGATGGTGGTGAAACATAAGTTTACCATTTTAGTTACCTGTCTATTTCGTTTTTCATTTCAAGTTCATTAGGCTCAAACACAAGTAATTGATTGTGGGGGTGGATAAATAAATAAGTTGAGAGAGAAAAAGAAAAACTGGATTTTCATTAGTTAACTTCTTGTTTTTTTCATAAAAAGTTTTTGTTTTCCTTGGAACGGTCAGGACACGCATTACAGTGTGGTCCCATGAAAGAGATGTGCGAGGTTGTGTGGTGCATGGACATGACAAGCCTTGACGGGATCACGTATGAAACATGGACATGACAAGTCTTAACGGGACCGCGTGTGAAACAAGGACATGTCAAGTCTTGATGGACCACGTATGAAACACAACTACCAAATTTTATTTTATTTTTTTGGTAAAAGAGAAGGAAATATATACCAGATATGAACAGTCGAATGTACACAGGCAAGGAAACACCCAACAAAATGGATGACAATCCTATGCAAAGGTCAAAAGAATACTAGTTATGAAGTCAAAAACACCACAAGGGTCTAGC
The DNA here is from genome assembly GCA_033065855.1 of Escallonia rubra. NCBI lineage: Eukaryota > Viridiplantae > Streptophyta > Magnoliopsida > Escalloniales > Escalloniaceae > Escallonia > Escallonia rubra. The sequence goes on along the minus strand of JAVXUO010002243.1, from coordinate 3,749 downwards.
AAGCGGCATGCCCTGTAGGCTGCGCAGCAACGATCCATTCCTGTTGAACTGGATTTTCATTAGTTAACTTCTTGTTTTCTTCATAAAAAGTGGTTTTTTGCCTTGGAACGGTCAGGACACGCATTACAGTGTGGTCCCATGAAAGAGATGTACGAGGTTGTGTGGTGCATGGACATGACAAGCCTTGACGGGATCACGTATGAAACACGGACATGACAAGTCTTAACAGGACCGCGTGTGAAACAAGGACATGACAAGTCTTAATGGACCACGTATGAAACACGGCTACCAAATTTTATTTTATTTTTTTGGTAGAAGAGGATGACATATACCAGATATGAATTGTCGAATGTACACAGGCAAGAAAACACCCAACAAAATGGATGACAACCCCATCCAAAGGTCAAAAGAATACTAGTTACGAAGTCAAAAACACCACAAGGGTAAGCGGCATGCCCTGTAGGCTGTGCAGCAACGATCCATTCCTATTGAACCGGAGAGGCAGATCGAGTTACAAAAGCCACTAAAGCTGATGAAAGTCGTAAAGAAGCTGATTTCCCTCGGGTGGCTAGCACTGAGTGGAAACCTCTACAGCTCTGCAGAACTGTACATAAAATGTTGGGTGCAGTCAACAGCCCCTATGGTTCGCCGTCAACTGCACCTGAAAAGAGCAATCAGGAAATAGAAAGTTAAGATGCAAATACGAGAAATCAACCAAAACACCTTTCAATAAATTCTTGTTTAAATTTTTGTTGTACCCCTTTTTCTACTTTTTGAAATTATTTTTCTCATACATAAAAAGATTTATTAATGTTCATTTAAGTAATTCGCATATAATCTTTAAATCTAAATATTTCCCAACTTTTTTTGCCCCACTATCCAACTCTACCTCACTATCATTTTAGTCTCTCTCTCTCTTTTTTTCCGTTTCTTTTCTGGAAAGGGTCTGCCTAGGTGCACTTGTGGATATTATTAAGGAATACAAGGTATATGAAAATTCCCTTAAGAAAACACAGTAAGGGGGATATAAATCATATCCTTGGGCAGTTCTGAGATACCATATCTCAGAACTGCCTATTTGTCTACCAAAATATCTTTCAAGTCTTGTCTACTACCGGCAAAATAAGTTCCTCCTCCTTTTCCTTACGCCATCATTAGTTGCATATCAACATTGATCCCATTAAGTGACAGCTTATTTTGACAAAATTTGATCGTAATTTGGTTAATGCTTGTATTTTTATAGGGAAAGTTTCTCTTTGATGTCAAAAGTATCATTATACGTTCTTTACCGTTCTTATTAACCTTTCAATCTCCAAATACATGTCTGTATTTGTGTGTGTGTGTGTGTGTGGGGGGGGGGGGGGGGGGGGAGGGAGGTCAGGGGAAGAGGGGTGATCTCGCTAAAAAACAATCAACAAAACCAACGACCGTCCATCACCACCATCACGATTTTCGCCGTTACCATTTGGATAACTAATCAAACTTGTGTGATTTTCGGGTGAAAATCGTCATTATGGTTAAATCTTCGATTTTCATGTGAAAATAATGGTGGTGAACCATAAGTTTACCAATTATATTCATTTTGGTTACCTGTCTATTTCGTTCTTCATTTCAAGTTCATTTGGCACAAACACAAGTAATTGATTGTGGGGGTGGTGCATAAATAAATAATTGAGTGACAAAAAGAAAAACGGGATTTTCATTATTTAGTAGTTAACTTCTTGTTTTCTTCATAAAAAGTGGTTGTTTTCCTTGGAACGGTCTAGACACGCGTTACAGTGTGGTCCCATGAAAGAGATGTGCGAGGTTGTGCCGTGCACGGACATGATAAGCCTTGACGGGACCACGTATGAAACACGGACATGACAAGTCTTAACAGAACCGTGTGTGAAACAAGGACGTGACAAGTCTCGATGGACCGTGTGTGAAACAAGGCATGACAAGTCTTAATGGACCACGTATGAAACACGACTCACAAATTTTAAATGGTCTGGTGTTTAGGGACAAAATGCCTGGTCGTGTTTCATACGTGTTTTGGACCACGTATGAAACACGACTCCCAAATTTTAAATGCTCTGGTGTTTAGGGACAAAATGCCTGATACAATCAATGATGAGTTCAGAATAGCCTCATAATTCCTTTTCCTTAGTGCTTGAGGGCTTTTTAATGCTATTTTAAGTTACACCAAACTTAGTTTTACTACTAATGAGGTCAAGCATAAATAATAGAATGAATAAAGACAATTTACCTTCATAATGTATGCAGTTGAGCACAGTCGAATGATTACACTTTGAATGTATAGAGCACTTGATTCAGATTGAATACGCGTTGGGGAATTTCTAGATGAGACAAGCAGTGAGTCTAATTTTCTACCGTAATCTAAGATAAACCTGTTTACTTAAGGCAAACGAAGGTGTAATAGCGTAAATTATGTGATAGTTTGTGTTTGGTGCTGAATAGGATTAATTTAGACGACATCGATGGCCTTTATAGCCGAGCTGTAATTATGTGACCTCTGTTCGATCCAATCTGGAGCTACCATTTGTTTTTAGGCATGCCAGCTATGGCTTTGTTTACGCCAACTCTTCAAGACGATCAAATCTAAAGTTCACACGGATACATCCGTGCCTCATTTACTACCTTGCTTATGCTAAGTTCATTTGAGTGAACGAGCCTAAGGAGGACCACGTCTTACCTTTTGGACTATTTGCATCCACCTACGCTTTTTACACCTCCTGGTGGACACCTAACATAATGAAAATTTGAGGCCCTATGTGAAGGTGCCATATGTCTTTTCCTATGCTAAGAACTTGTCATGCATCGCTTAACCACTGCTATATTTGATTTAACAGTGTGATATTGGCAGTCAGAAATTTGCCTCACTTGCGAATGGGCGAACCAGCGCTAAGTGAAAATTGTAATTAGGTCGATTTCTAATTGATTAATAATGTGACATCCTTTGTGCCGTCAGCTATATTAGCCTCGCCTAGGAAGATATGTTTTAGCTTTTCTTGGTATAAACAGAGTTATATGGGCAACTTTGTACCAACTACCAAGAGGCAGTGAGTGAGCTTCTTGAAAAAAAAAAAAAAAGTTCATACTGTTGATGTTGATGACAATAAACATAAAAAACTTTTCTAATCTAGATTGTTAACAACTCCTATATGCATACATATTATTTATTGCTATACGGGGTTGATCAACTTCTACCCCTAATCTAAGGTTGTTCATCTCCCTGATTGCACGCCTCAAATCTATTTTTTAAATAGGTTAAGTACATTCGGCATTCCCAAGGTTTACCAGAAAATACATGCGGCTCCCTCTATCCTTTTGATTTTACCCACTAACCTCTGTGGTTTGTTATAGTGTTACATAACACTCACTTCTGTCAAGTAACCGTCAAGAAAAGTTAGGGCATCACAATTTCTTTATGATATAGTAAAATGCCCTTAAGTCTCTCCCTTCTTCTTTACCCGCCGACGCCAGCCACCGTCGTTAAAGGCTTTCTTCTACCCATTTCACGCACTTGCACACACCCTCCTCCCTCACCCAACCTACACGTACACACCTCCACCGACCACACACACACACACTGGCTACCACCACCGACAACCATCTCCTATCCAAACTCCATCCCAGTATCAAACCCTTTCATTCCCCATTTACTGCCTATCATACACACCACATCGGCGAGGCACACCCATATTGCCCATCACATCAACACACAAGCACAACCAGACACCACCGGA
>JAVXUO010003144.1:0-219394 GCA_033065855.1 Escallonia rubra | reverse complement strand
AATTGCAAATGCCAGTATATTGCTGACAGAGTCACTTTCATGCATGATCTAGGAATGAAGGAAGCTTAGGAACACAGATACACAGACACACGAATACTGAATATTTAATCCCTTTTTACAACTTTGATCTTAGTAGTTATAGCATTTTGCTTGGCTTGGCGGGGTTGATTGACTCTGGAGAGGGTTCACCTTTTGGTTTTAAAGGCTTGGGAATACGATAACACCAACACATAAATTAGCTTCATGGCCCCTTAATTAGAAGGTGTTCAAGAGTTAGAAGTTACGAATTTTCCCATGATAAATTGGTAGATGTTAAAGAAAATGTGGTCTAAACCCTAAACCCTAAACCCTAAACCCTAAACCCTAAACCCTAAACCCTAAACCCTAAACCCTAAACCCTAATCAACCCTAAATTGAACTAATTGAACCCTAAATTGATTGCCCCAATCTAACCGAACCCTAATTGAACCCCAAATTGAACCCCCTAATCCGAACCCTAAATTAAACTAATTGAACCCTAAATTGAATGCCTCAAATCAACCGAACCCTAAATTGAATCAATAGAACCCCCTAATTGAACCCTAAATTGAACTAATTGAATCCTAAATTTAATGCCTCAAATCAACCGAACCCTAAATTGAATCAATAGAACCTCTAATTGAACCTAAATTGAAGTAATTGAACCCTAAATTGAATGCCCTAATCGAACCGAACCCTAAATGAAACTAATTGAACCCTAAATTGAATGCCCTAATACAATCGAACCCTAAATTGAAATAATTCAAGCGCATCGGATATGTGAATTTTGAACATTTTTTAAAAAATTTGAACATTGATCATTTGTTTGATAATTTTAGGTTGTTAATTGTGCGTTTTAGAATTGTGATTATTGATCGATGATTTTAGGTTATTAGCTGTGCATTTGAAGTAATTGCGATTATGAATTGATGATTTTAGGTTGTTAATTGATGATTTTAGATTGTTAATTGTGCATTGAGCATTTGAGATATTGAGATTATTGACGGAGGATGGGACCCAATTGGATTGAATGTGTGATTTTTGTTAATTTTTATTGCATTGAGCATTTGAGAATTGAGAATTGAGATTGTTGACGGAGGATGGGACCCAATTGGATTGAGATACCTGTTAGTTAGCGCAGACACGGACACCACGTCTGATCGACGGTGTCCGACATTTAGAAAACAAATTAACGTATGCCGATGTGTCTGGAGGTGCGTGTCGGCTGGGCGTCGGACACGTGTCCGGAGGCGTTGGACACGTGTCCAAAGGCGTCGGACACGTGTCGGTATGTGTCGGACACGTGTCGGTATGTGTCGGACACGTGTCCGGAGGTGTCAGACACGTATCGGACACCATATCGACACCCTATATGAGGTGTCGGAATTGAGGTTGTTGAATGTGCATTAAATTTAGGTTAGTTAGGTTAATGCGACATTTTTAGCATGCACCCCCTGGAATCTAATCGTGGCTCCAGCGCTGGCTATAATTAGCCCTGATTAACAATATTTTAGTAAATCAATTAACCCTAATTAGCTCTAACGAGCCTAATTAGTTTTAATTAACCCTAAGAACCTGATAAAATTCAAATTAGCTGTAATTACCTCAAATTAGCCCAAATGAACCCAATTATGCGCATATTGATTGTAGTTAGCCTAATTAGTCATAATTTGCACTAACATAACCCAATTACGCCTAATTAGCGCTAGTTAGGACTAATCAACACTACTCGGCACCATCAAAACCCTAATTAGGACTAAATAACCCTAATTAGTCCTAATCAACCCTAATTAGCTATAATTATTCGAAACTAGCCCTCATTAACATTAATTAGCTCTAACATAACCCAATTAAGCCTAATTAGCCCTAATTAGGACTAATCATCACTACTCGGCACAATTAAACCCTAATTAGTCATAATCAACCCTAATTAGCTATAATTATCCGAAACTAGCCCTCATTAACATTAATTAGCCCTAACATAACCCAATTAAGCCTAATTAGCCCTAATTAGGACTAATCATCACTACTCGGCACAATTAAACCCTAATTAGGACTACATAACTCTAATTAGTCCTAATCAACCCTAGTCAGCTATAATCATCCGAAACTATCCCTCATTAACATTAATTAGCCCTAACATAACCCAATTAAGCCTAATTAGCCCTAATTAGGACTAATCATCACTACTCGGCACAATTAAACCCTAATTAGTCATAATCAACCCTAATTAGCTATAATTATCCGAAACTAGCCCGCATTAACATTAATTTAGCCCTAATTAGGACTAATCATCACTACTCGGCACAATTAAACCCTAATTAGGACTACATAACTCTAATTAGTCCTAATCAACCCTAGTCAGCTATAATCATCCGAAACTATCCCTCATTAACATTAATTAGCCCTAACATAACCCAATTAAGCCCAATTAGCCCTAATTAGGACTAATCATCACTACTCGGCACAATTAAACCCTAATTAGGACTAAATAACCCTAATTAGTCCTAATCAACTCTAATCAGCTATAATTAATAATCGTGTCTTAACCCTAATAACCCAGTTAGCCCTAATTAGCCCTTGTACATCCCATAATTACTCCATGTTGCCCAGAGATGGTTCAATTACTCGTTGTTTACAAACCCTGCCTTCTTTATATTAATTGTTGTTTTGAGAAGTCCATTGGCAACGAGATGGTTCAACTCGTTGCCAACGAGTTCTATTTAATGTGGAATTGATAACATATGCAACGATCATTCTGCAGTTTTGATATTTCGGAAAGATTCTTGCATATCTTATCAATTTCTGAACACATGCATGCATAAAAACCCTTAGTTCCCGTTCAAAGGTACTCATTACAAAGTAATGCCTTGTAATGAGCCTTTGGATGTCCAGTTTGGACAGTTTGGAAAAGCTAATTGTTTATAAAACAGTATTTTGACTCATGCTTTATGTTCTATGTCGTGGATATTTGGTACACGTTCTCGTGTGTTTCTCCGGGTGCATACAGATCTGGTGTTCTAACATCCGTCAAACCTTCCTGAGCAAGGTTAGATGAATGTTAGAACACCTAATCGATGTGGTGTACTTGGAGAAATGCGGGGAGGTGCTGCCGAATTTTCCACAGACATCGGACTAAGCATGAGTTATTCACTGTTTTATAAACATGTGCTTTTCTGAATGGGATAGGACCACTACCTGTTCAAGAGTGGAGGGGAAATATGTAGACATGTTGTAACATTCATGCATTGATATTTACATCGGCAATGCTTAATCACTGGTCATTATTGAAGGTGGTATACAGTACGATAATTCAGTCGTCATGTCAGTCGATCGAAGTTGGATGAAAAGGAAGAATGCTGAAGATTTTGAGTGTCGCGTTGACGAATTTCTCGACTTCGCTTATGCGCATCCTGCACATGTTGACCTTGATAAGATAAGGTGCCCGTGCGGTAGATGTGAGTTGTTGCACTGGAGAAAAAGAATTGAAGTAAAATGGCATCTTCGTCGGTACGGTTTTATGGGTGGATACACAAGGTGGACGCAGCACGGGGAAACGATAGTATTGTCGTCCAACCTGGCTAGTCAAACTGAAGTTAGGGAGGAGGCACGATATGATTTCCGAGATATGATTATGGATGTTGGGCATGCTAATGTTGACTGGGGTAACGACAGGCCACAACCGCCGAACGAGGGGGCTCATCAGTTTTATGAGTTGTTGAGAGCTGCGGAAGAGCCGCTGTGGGATGGAGCTCCGAAACACACACGGCTGTCTGCGGTTAGTAGGTTATTACAGTTGAAATCAGACCACGGGCTGAGTGAGAAAGGTTTTAACGAGTTTGTTACCTTCATCAAAGAAATACTGCCCGAAAGTGAAAAGCTACCGCCGTCGTACTATGACGCGAAGAAGATGATGAGGAAACTTGGGTTGAGCTACGACCGGATAGATGCGTGCAATAACGATTGTGTATTATTCTGGAAAGAGAATAAGGATTTGTCATTATGTCCAGTGTGTGATCATTCGAGGTACAAACCGGACAAAGGGAAGAAGAAAAACATTGCATGGAAGATATTGCGATATTTCCCGGTCACACCACGGCTTCAGAGAATGTACTACTCCTCCAGTACGGCTGAACATATGAGGGCTCACCGTGAGACTCGCAGCAACGATGCCGATGTGCTGACACACCCAGCTGATGGAGAGGCGTGGAAGGAGTTTGACCGCAGGCATCCAGTTTTTGCTCAGGAAGTTCGGAATGTTAGACTTGGTCTGGCAACCGATGGGTTCAACCCTTTCGGTCAGTCTACCACGCCTTACTCCTGTTGGCCTGTTATTATTGTCCCTTACAACCTTCCACCAGGCATGTGCATGAAGAAGCCGTATATGTTCTTGTCGTTGCTTATTCCGGGGCCGAAGAGTCCCGGTAAGGACATAGATGTGTATTTAAGGCCGTTGATTGATGAGTTAAAACAATTATGGAATCATGGAGTCGAAACATATGATGCATCCCTTAAACAAAATTTTCAGATGAGGGCTGCTTTGATGTGGACTATACATGATTTCCCCGCATTGGGAATGACGTGTGGCTGGAGCACACATGGGAAGCTAGCATGCCCTGCTTGTATGGGCGTGAACCCCGGTCATACGTTAAAGCACGGCGGAAAGGCCTCGTGGTTCGGATGTCACCGTAAGCTTTTGCCACCGGGCCATCAGTTTCGTAGGCAGAAGGATAAATTTGACGGGACAATCGAGCGTGAGGTTGTCACGCTGGACTACCCATCTGGTGAAGAAGTACTCTCACACCTGGAGGCACTTGATACTGACATACCACACGGTAAGGGTGTGCCGGATCAGAAGATTGCAGGGTTCGGGAAAGAGCACAACTGGAGAAAATTTTGTATCTTCTGGGAGTTAGCCTACTGGAGGACGCTCGTTATCCGAAACAACATGGATGTGATGCATATTGAGAAGAACGTTTTTGATAATGTGTTCAACACAGTGATGAATTTCAAGGGCAAATCGAAAGATCACCTTAAAGCGAGAAGGGATCTACAACAGTTGGGTGTACGCCGTGAATTGCATCCTCGGACAGTCAGTGGGAGGACCATACTTCCGAAAGCACCTTACTGTCTAGACAAGAAACAAGTGGAGAAGGTCTGTCAGTGGGTTAAGAATTTGAAGCTTCCGGATGGGTTTGCGTCCAACATATCTCGTTGTTGCAATGTATCGGAATGCAAGTTCCAAGGGATGAAGAGTCACGACTGCCACGTATTCATGGAGAGATTCATTCCTATTGCCTTCCGGGGACTGTTGCCACGGGTTGTTTGCGAGACTTTGACTGAATTATCTCATTTCTTTCGAGATATATGCTCTTCTACGATCCGGGTGAGTAACATGGAAGTGCTTGAGAAGAACATTGTGGTGACGATTTGCAAGCTGGAGAAAATCTTCCCACCTTCGTTCTTTGATTCAATGGAGCATCTGCCTGTTCACTTGGCATATGAAGCTAAGATGGGTGGACCCGTGCAATATCGGTGGATGTATCCCTTCGAGAGGTAATCCTTAAATTGTTACAGTTGTTCGTTTACACTTAATGCGACATCTGTTATCATTGATATTCCACCTAACTCGATTCCCTAAACTTCTAGGTTCATGTTCCATTTAAAGAAAAAAGTCCGTAATAAGGCTCGGGTTGAGGGCTCAATTGCGGAGGCTTACGTAATGGAAGAACTTGTAAACTTTTGTAGTCAATATTTCGGTTCGGATGTTGGTACAAGGTTAAATCAACTAGGCCGAAATGATCCCGGAGCAAGCACAAATTTGGAAGGGCAATTGTCAATATTCAAGCAGTCAGGTAGTCCGTTCGGCCGAACGTATACTCGATGGCTAACAGATGAAGAGTACAGTGCTGCAACAATATATGCCCTTCTAAATTGCGATGAAGTTTCGGCATTCGTTGAGTAAGTTAAAGTCTTAATTCACTTACATTGCTGTACATAATTGAAAGTGTGTGTTAAGCGAGTTAGATGCATATTGGTTTGCAGTGAGTTCGATGCGGAATCTTTAATCACTGATCCCGCTGGACTTGAATCTCACCGGAAATCACAATTTGTACAGTGGTTCAAAATCCGTGTAAGATTATTTAACGATATTATGTGTTATATACAGTTCTGTGGCCAATTAGTATACTGATTTATCCTTAATTTTTACCGTCATCTACAATAGGTTCAGTCAATGGATAGACCAGTGGCCTCCTGCTTGAAATTACTAGCCGAAGGCCCTAACAAACAAACATCCTGTTACGGAGGCTATATCATCAACGGGTTTAGGTTTAACGTAAAAGATGATGACCGAACAAAACAAACCCAAAACAGTGGAGTCTTGGTCAACGGCGACTGTTATGCCGAGAATTGCATGGATTTTTACGGAGAGCTAGATGAGATTGTTGAGCTAACATATCTGGGTTCCCAAAACCGCCTGGTAATGTTCAAGTGTACGTGGTTCGATGTCACATGCAGCAGAGGAATCCGTGTTAGCTCTCAAGGGATTGTAGATGTCAATGTCAAGTCAAGACTTGCATCAGACGAGCCCTTTGTGTTTGCTAGTCAAGCTGTACAAGTCTTTTACGCGGAGGACGTCGCCAATCCCAAATCTCATTGGTATACAACTATCAAGTCCAAGAAATTGCCCGTGACATATGACAGTGAGCTAGACTCCTTTCAAGCCGACCAACCACGTGTCTTGTTCCCTGTTGAGGTCAACAACGAGGAGGACGATCTTCCTCTTCCAACAACACTTCTTGTGGGAGAAGAAGTCGTAGATGATGACGCGGAAGATGTTGAAAGTGTTGGAGATGATGTGACCGAGTCTACTGATGAAGAGGATGAATTAGAAGATGAAGAGGACGACGAGTCCCACGAAGAAGAGGGCGACGAGGATAGTGATGAAGATGATTCGCAAACTGAAAATGATTGACTTGTAATGTTGTAACATCACGGGAAAAATGTAGTAACATTTTAGAACTTGGTGTTTATTGATGTGTTTTTGCACATCCGTTCATATATATATATATATACAGTGCCGATGATGATTTATGCCAAGATTATTGTTTTTCACGTGTTAATGTCTTTGTATATAATCTATATGAAGTCAGATATGGATAGGATACGGGCTATTCGTGGCCGGGCTGAACGCCGAGCTGCTTCCTCCCCGGTTAGTCCCACCTTGTCATTGCCTACTGATGACGAGGCACAGAGTGATCGCGGACAGCCATCGGGGGCCCAGCCCCAGCTGTCGCCGTCACCGTCGCCCCAGCCATCGCCGTCTCCATCTTCCGTGGGTTCTACCTCAGGTATAGTTGATAACGGTGTTTCCTACATTTTCGCTAGCCTTATATTTGAACTGTATTAATGTCTGTGTTTTGTAGGATCTCGACGAGGCCGTGGTCCGACACGCGGGGTACGCATCGACCCCCAGCGTAAACAGAGAGTTACGCTCACGCAGGAGGGCCTGTAAGTACTAAAAATATCACCTCATGCCTTATGTTTAAAAATTTTGGGTGTTAATTTATATTTGAACTGTATTAATTAATTTAATTACTTCTTTGGCAGGATCCTGGAGAATATGGCGAGGACGAAGATCGGCGTTCTTGTGAAGGGCCGATTCTTCGAGCCACGCCTGTACTGGAAGGACTGGGATGCCGCTGCGAGGGAGGCCCTATGGGAGGAGTGGCTGGTACGGTGAAGTATTTTTTTCAGCGTTAGTAAATGTTAAATTACAGTTTGTTTTATGTTGTTAATTTGTGTTATTGAATGCATTACAGGAGGGGTTCACGTTTGATACGCCTGAGCAGCAGGGACTGGGGCAGCAGGCTTTCTTTGCCTACATCGGCAAGAATTACCGCCGATGGCTCCACGATGCACGGGACCGGGCGAAGAGGGCGCTGCCCGCGGGTGCCCCGATGACGGACATGACGAAATATCCCCCACATTGGATATCTCACCGTGTATGGGGGGAGATGATAGATCGGTGGGCTGCGGATCCAGGTTGGGACGCCAAGAGTAAGAGCGGGGCTGAGAACAGACAGAACAGAGATCCGACGCACACGGGGGGGTCGGTGCCACACGACATCGTCCGACACATGAACGCGGTCGAGCACCCGGATCTAGAGGAGGATGAGGTCATAGCTCTGACCTATACTCAGACGCACGTGCGGAAGAAGGACAAGGACGAGACGCACCAGGCGGGCGACTATATTTCAGATATTGCCCGGCGGATCGATGTGAGTCAATTTATTTAAGTTAATCTGTTTCTTTCTATCCTCGATGTCTGTTTCGTTAATTAATGCCCTAACATATCGTTAAACCACTATTTTTGCAGGCCTCGTATGAACAGCTAAGGGGGTCCGAGCAGCAGTCCGGACAGCCATCAGCGTCCACTAGTACGGCTGCGAGTACTGGGGGGTTGAAGCGATGGCTGGATACGCCGGAGGTCGTGAATCGGCCGAAAGGCCGCATACGCGGCCTGCCTAGCACGACTCCTCGTGCCGTGATAGGAGCGTCCTCACCCCCTGCTGCCCCTCCACAGACACCGGCTCCTCGGCCTCAGTTGGACGAGGAGGATATCGAGCGCATTGCTACAGTGGTGTGCCGGATGATGAGGGAGCAGGGCACTGCTGGACCAGCCGCCCCGGCCCCGGATCAGCAGGATCCAGATCCGGGACTCGGGAACCCCTGATGAGCCCCTTCCCGTGCCCGTTCCTAGCTTCCCCCCCCCCGCGCCCGGGTTGTACTCTTCTCCCCTCTCCTAACCGGCTATCTCCGGTTCCCGGCTTGTACATGTATTAGTTTTTTTATAATAAATATTTTTTATAATTGATTATATATATTTTTTCTGTATTTGATTATTGCGCGTTGTTGTTGAGAATTGTATTTCTGTACAGGTTTAGGTAATTGAAAAATAAAATTTTTAAAAAAAATATTGACTTTTGGCGACGGATTTATTCCGTCGCTAAAATATTCCTTTCAATTAAATATTTAGCGACGGAATATTCCGTCGCTAAATAAGCTATTTCACGACGGAATATTCCGTCGCTAAATATTTAATCCGTCGCTAATTGACAAAAAGAAAATAAATTATCATGTGCAAAAATATAATTAGCGACGGATATTCCGTCGCTAAGTAAAAATAAATCCGCCGGTAAAAATCACATATTTAGCGACGGATTTAAAAATTCCGTCGCTAAACTATTAGTGACGGGCTTTTATACGAGGGATTTTTAGCGACGGTGAATCCGTCGCTAATTCTTTTAGCGACGGATTTTTGGCTTTTAGCGACGGATTTCCCCGTCGCTAAAAGCCTGTTTTCTTGTAGTGCATATTATACATGGTGTAATTACAGAGAAGAAGACTTCATCGTGTGCAGGCTGGATAGAGCACTTCAGAATGAAGGGTGGCTAAGACAGTTTCATAACACTCTAGTAGAAGCATTAACTCCTGGAATGTCTGACTATGCACTACTCTTAGTGAGCATGTTGAAGGAGGAAAATGTAGGTAAAAGACCATTCAAGTTCTTTAACTTTTGGATGAAGGGTATGGACTTCAAGGAAATATTGCAAACTGTATGGAGTGAGAATGAGGTAGGGGACGCTTGCCAGAAGTTAAGATCCAAATTGAGGAAGTTAAAACCCAAGCTGAAAATCTTAAATAAGGAGGCCTATGGTAATATTTCAGCTAGAGTGGAGGAAGCTTATAACGAATTGCAGGAAGTTCAACAACTAATATGGCAGCATCAGAGAGCATATATGATTCCAAGGGCAAATGAGATTCATAGGAAATATTATCATTTAGTTCAGGTAGAAGAAGCTTTTTATAAGCAAAAGGCAAGAATTAAGGAACTTAGTCTTGGTGACAGCAACACATCATACTTCTATAAAAAAATGCTGATTCACCGGGGTCAGAATAAAGTGATTGCAATTACTGATAGGGAAGACTTACAGATTACAGGGGCAAAAGATGTACATCTACATGCGCAATTCAGTACTTCTCCGACTTTTTGGGCAAACTAGTGTCTGACCTTCCAAATGCAAAAGAAAGATTGCTTAATATAATCTACAAACATTTATCAGAGGAAGAACAAGGTATGCTCATAGCTCTTATTTGTGAACAAGAGATTAAGGATGCAATATTCTCATTTAAAGGCAATAAATATCCTGGGCCAGATGACTTTACTGCTGAGTTCTATCAAAAGAATTGGACTATAGTTGGAAAAGAGGTGATGGCTGCTGTGCAGGAGATGTTCCACAAGAGCAAAGGCATAAAATTCTTCAATAGCACTACTTTGACCTTGGTACCTAAAATTACGTGCCCAATTACTATATGAAAGATTTCAGGCCTATAGCCTGCTGCAATGTGATATACAAATATGTATCCAAAATCTTATGTGCTAGAATTAAAAGAGTCCTTCCTCAGCTGATAAGTATGAACCAGTCTGCATTTGTTGCCAAGAGGTCCATTGCTGACAACATTCTTTTAATGCAAGTGATAGTCAAGAACTACCACAAGGATGAAGGTACACCTAGATGTGTAATTAAGGTAGATTTGCAAAATGCTTATGACTCAGTGGGCTGGGATTTTTTAAGGATGGTAATGGAAGTGATGAGATTTCCTCCCAAATTTATTGATTGGATTATGTAATGTGTTTGCACTGCAAAATTTTCCATTAGCCTTAATGGAAACATGGAGGGGTTTGTTGGAAGTGCAAAAGGATTAAGGCAAGAAGACCCCATATCTCCTTACATTTTCTTGTTGGTCATGGAAGTGTTCTCATAACTTATGAATACAGTTGCACAACACATAGAGTTTGAATATCACCCAAAGTACAAGGAATTGAATATACATCATCTGTGCTTTACAGATGACTTATTTCTCCTGGCTAAGGTTGAACAAAATGCTATCAGGCTCATTAAACAAGTATTGGTTGAATTTGAACAACTATCTAAGCTGTCTCCTAATCTCAATAAATGCTCAAGATTTGTAGCTGGAATGGATAGTACAAATGCAGAAACGCTGGCAGATGTGATTGGTATTCCCAGGGGAAGCTTGCCAGTTATTTACCTTGGAGTGCCCTTAATTTTCACCAAACTACAGTACAAAGACTGCAAAGTCCTAGTGGAGAAACTAACAAAAAGAATCTCATGTTGGTCTGCCAAGTCATTGTCATATGCTGGGAGATTGCAATTTACTATTTCTGTATTGAGCAGTATGTATGTTTACTGGTGTTCAGTTTTTATCCTATTTAAGAAGATCATTGCACATATAGAAGGGAAGCTAAGGGCATTTCTCTGGCATGGAAATATATCAAATGTACATGGGCTAATGTTGCATGGAATGACCTATGTCTACCTAAACAAGAAGGAGGTCTGGGCATCAAGAGAGTGGAGGATTGGAATAAAGCTGCCACATGTAAACACTTATGGGATCTAGCTCATAAGAAAAATTCCCTATGGGTGAAATGGTGCCACATTTTCATTATAAAGGACAAACATATATGGACCTTTAAACCACCTGTATGCCTATCATGGACATGGACGAAAATTATGAAGATCAAAGATATGTTTAGTAAGTATATGCACTATAAGGTGGGGAATGGAGAGCTTACATGGCTTTGGTTTGATAGATGGATCTTGAAGGTCCCTCTAATTTAGCATTATGGACAGAGTAGTCTATGACTCTGGTTTGCCTCTCAATGCAAAGGTAAATGATATTATTCAAAATGGCAATTGGAAACAACTGCTTGGCAGGTCAGATGAGCTAGAATGTATTAACACTTTGTTATCCAACATAAATGCTCCTAATGTGCATCATTAAGATCAAATCATATGGAAACTCAGCTCTAATGGAGAATTTAGTATCAGAACAATTTGGGAAGGAATAAGACATAGAGCTCCTAATACTGCATGGTGGAAGCTAATCTGGTTTAAGGGACATATACCACGATGTGCATTGATCTTATGGCTACTGTGCAAAGGAGGACTAAGGACTAAGGCCAAATTAAAGGCCTGTAATGTTATTCAAGAGGATCAATGTGTAATGTGCCAAGGACATTCTGAGACACAGGACCATTTATTTGTACAATGTTCATTTGCACATAGTCTATGGGGAGAATCATTTAGCAAAATAAAATTGAAGATACCTTTAGTCTCATGGCAGCAGCTCCTGGGGCACATAACAACCAAATGCATGGGAAAAAGCTTTCAAGCCAGATTATGCAAGCTACTAATTGCTGTGATTACTTATGGAATTTGGATTGAAAGGAACACTAGAATATTTGAACATAAACAAGCCACAATGGAGGGATGTATGCAGATGATAAAACAAAGGATTAAGCACAAAATCTCTAGTTGGAAGAAGTGCTACTCCAATGCTAGGAATAAGGAACTATGTCAAGTTTGGGGACTAGATACTAGGAGTATTTTGTTAGATTGATGTACATAGCATGAGAGAATACTATACCATGAGGAACTGTACATAAGAGACTAGTTTGTAAATGATTGTTTGAGCTTAAATGAATACAAAAGACCTTTAATAAAATAAAATAAACAGATTCACCCATTTTTTGTCACTACAAGAAAACATGCTTTTAGCGACGGGAAAATCCGTCGCTAAAAGTCCAAAATCCGTCGCTAAAATAATTAGCGACGGATTCACCGTCGCTAAAAATCCCTCGTATAAAAGCCCGTCACTAATAGTTTAGCGACGAAATTTTTAAATCCGTCGCTAAATATGTCATTTTTACCGACGGATTTATTTTTCATTCACGACGGATATTCCGTCGCTAATTATATTTTTAGAATTTTAATTTATTTTCTTTTTTGTCAAATTAGCGACGGATTAAATATTTTAGCGACGGAATATTCCGTCGCTAAACAACTTATTTAGCGGCAGAATATTCCGTCGCTAAATAACTGATTGTAGGAATACTTTAGCGACGGAATTAATCCGTCGCCAAAAGTCAATTTTTTTTTTCAATTACCCAGACCTGTAATACAATTTTCAATTCTCAACAACAACGCGCAATATTCAATACAGAAAGAAATATATATAATCAATTATAAAAAATATTTATTATAAAAAAAACTCATATATGTACAAGCCGGGAACCGGATACAGCCGGTTAGGAGAGGGGAGAAGAGTACAAGCCGGGCGCAGGGGGTGGGGGAAGCTAGGAACGGGCACGGGAAAGGGCTCATCAGGGGTTCCCGAGTCCCGGATATGGATCCTACTGATCCGGGGCCGGCTCGGCCTGTCCAGCAGTGCCCTGATCCCTGATCATCCTCGTCACCACTGTAGCAATGCGCTGGATCTCCTCGTCGTCCAACTGAGGACGAGGAGCCGGTGTCTGTGGAGGGGCAGCAGGGAGTGAGGACGCTCCTATCACGGCACGAGCAGTCGTGCCAGGCGATCGCGTATGCGGCCTTTTGGCCGATTCACGACCTCCGGCGTATCCAGTCATCGCTTTAACCCCCAAGTACTCGCAGCCGTACTAGTGGACGCTGATGGCTGTCCGGACTGCTACTCAGACCCCCTTAGCTGTTCATACGAGGCTTGCAAAAATAGTGGTTTAACGATATGTTAGGGCATTAATTAACGAAACAGACATTGATGATAGAAAAAAAAAACATTAACAACTTAAATAAATTGACTCACATCGATCCGCCGGGCAATATCTGAAATATAGTCGCCCGCCCGGTGCGTCTCGTCCTTGTCCTTCTTCCGCACGTGTGTCTGAGTATAGGTCAGAGCTATGACCTCATCCTCCTCCAGATCCGAGTGCTCGACCGCGTTCATGTGTCGGACGATGTCGTGTGGCACCGACCCCCCCGTGTGCGTCGGATCTCTGTTCTGTCTGTTCTCAGCCCCGCTCTTACTCTTGGCGTCCCAACCTGGATCCGCAGCCCACCGATCTATCATCTCCCCCCATACACGATGAGATATCCAATGTGGGGGATATCTTGTCATGTCCGTCATCGGGGCACCCGCGGGCAGCGCCTTCTTCGCCCGGTCCCGTGCATCGTGGAGCCATCGGCGGTAATTCTTGCCGATGTAAACAAAGAAAGCCTGCTGCCTCAGTACCTGCTGCTGAGGCGTGACCAACGCGAACCCCTCATGTAAGGCATTCAATAACACAAATTAACAACATAAAACAAACTGTAATTTAACATTTACTAACGCTAAAAAAAATACTTCACCGTACCAGCCACTCCTCCCATAGGGCCTCCCTCGCAGCAGCATCCCAGTCCTTCCAGTACAGGCGTGGCTCGAAGAATCGGCCCTTCACAAGAACGCCGATCTTCGTCCTCGCCATATTCTCCAGGATCCTGCCAAAGAAGTAATTAAATTAATTAATACAGTTCAAATATAAATTAACACCCCAAAATTTTAAATATAAGGCATGAGGTGATATTTTTAGTACTTACAGGCCCTCCTGCGTGAGCGTAACTCTCTGTTTACGCTGGGGGTCGATGCGTACCCCGCGTGTCGGACCACGGCCTCGTCCAGATCCTACAAAACACAGACATTAATACAGTCCAAATATAGGGCTAGCAAAAATGTACTAAACACCGTTATAAACTATACCTGAGGTAGAACCCACGGAAGATGGAGAATGCACGTGCGTGTGGGATGAATCTACGTCGGGCTGGGGCAACGGCTGGGGCTGGGACGACGGCGGGGCTGGGGCGATGGCTAGGGCCCCATCTGCTATACGCGATCACTCACTGCCTCGTCATCAATAGGCAGGTGGGACCCACCAGGGAGGAAGCAGCTCGGCGTCCAGCCCGGCCACGAATAGCCCGTATCCTATCCATATCTGACTTCATATAGATTATATACAAAGACATTAACACGTGAAAAATAATAATTTAGGCATAAATCATCATCGGCACTATATATATATAGTGTCCGACGCCTCCGGACATGTGTCCGACGCCTCCGGACAGGTGTCTGACTCCTCCGGGCACGTGTCCGACGCCCACCGACACGCACCTCCAGACACATCGGCATACGTTAATTTTTTTTTAAATGTCGGACACCGTCGATCAGACGTGGTGTCCGTGTCTGCGCTAACTAACAGGTATCTCAATCCAATTAGGTCCCAACCTCCGTCAACAACATCAATTCTGACACCTCATAAAGGGTGTCGATATGGTGTCCGATACGTGTGACACCTCCGGACACGTGTCCGACACATATCGACACGTGTTTGACACATACCGACACGTGTCCGACACATACCGACACGTGTCCGACGCCCACCGACACGCACCCCCCGACACATCAGCATACGTTAATTTGTTCCTAAGACTAATTACCCAAATTTTGAGCTATTTGATGGAAAGAACTTTCAAAGATGGCAGACTAAGATGATTTTTTTCCTTCTTCAACTTTAAGTTAGCTCATGTCTAACTCAATCATGTCCAGCGATTCCAATTGAAGAGTCTCCATTCAATCAAGCAAAAGCAATCACTGATCAGATTGGAAAAAATGGAATGATGATGATTATTTTTGCAAAAATTAAATCCTTGGCCAAATGATGGATTCTTTTGATGACCAATACTCCGAAGAACAAGACTGCAAAAGAGTTGTGAGATACTTTAAAGTCAATCTACCAAGTGGAGGAAACAAGTTAAAGAAGTTTCTAGTTTTCAATCCCATGGACTTCAAAATGACTTCTTATAGACCTATTTCTGTTCGAGGTCATGAGCTTAAAATGATAGCTGCCGATATAATTGTTGCTATATAATTCTTGATGAGAGTCTTTATGTAGGTGCCATTGTTGCTAAACTTTGATCAACTTAGATGGAATAACAAAATAAAGCACAAGGAAGAAGCTCTTGCCTTGAACCAATTGAAGCATGGAAGACACGGAAAAAGGTAGAAAAGAAAACACCAATGATCTTGTTGTAGTTGTGAGTGATAGTATCATGGTAGGGAATGAAACTTAATGGTGGTCTGCACTCTGGCGCTTCTAGCCATAATGTTGGAGACAAGAATCTCATCAAACATCATGAAATAGTTGGGGATAGCATGGTAACTGTACATAAATAACTTTATCATTTGTCAATGTAATTAAAAAAGGTATAATGGAACCTAATAAGCTTACTTCCGAAAAAGTTATTACATTGAAGGATGTACTTTATGTTCCCGATATTTGTAAAAATCTCGTCTCTAAAGCTCTTCTGCTTGAACATGATTTCAAAAGTTTCTTTGAAGTCAAATTTATCTTGTCAAAGATTGATATGTTTGTTAGCAAAGGGTATTCTATCAACAAAAAGTTTGAGCTTCAGGTTCAAATGAAGTTATTTCTCATTATATTGCTGAGTCATTTGAATTATGACATCAAGTGTCTTATTGGTTGCATCGTAAATGAAGGGCTTATAAGGAAATGTGATAGATCACATGATGATCAACCTGTTAATAAGTGCAAGATCAATATGAGTCCCTTCAAATCGTAAATGAAGGATATTTTTGAAATTGACTTTATTTCATGACGCGGTTAATAGTTTTTCATTACCTTTATTCATGCTCACTCTAGATATGCTTGTTTGTAACCATTGAGATTTAAAGATTTAAGACATTGAAAATTAACTGAATTTGACAATCAATATCATCCGTTCAGATAAATGAGGTCATTACATAAAATTAGAATTTCATGAACTTTATTAAATGAATGGCATTGTTAGACAATCAACTGCTTCTTACACTGTAGGACAAAATGGTATAGCTGAAAGAAGAACAAACATAAAATTGAGATGATCAATTGCATGCTAACCAATTCTGGACTTACAAAAATTTTGTGAGTTAAAGCTTTATTGTCTGCTTGTCATACTTTCCAAAATAAGACCAATTAGATAGCCTACAAAGTTTGGAATGACACAAATCCAAACATGTCTTAGTTCAAAGTCTGGGACGAACTTGGCACATATTAGACTTCTTGAAAAAGATACTCCAAAGATCGGCAACAGAGGAGTGGACGGCATTTTTATTGGTTGTTCTCACCACTAAAGCTTATAAGTTCGTAAATTTGGAGATAACATCTCCTAATACTATTATCGAATCATACCATGCAAACTTCTTTGAGAATACATTTCCAAAGAAAGATAGGAAAGTCAAACTGACTCCTTAGCTAGCTTGAAGCGAAAGGCTACAGATCCACCAGAAAGAGTCAGACCTTGAAAAAGTTCAAAGGTTGCCACACCAAAATCCTTTGGACCTGATTTTTGTACTCTAATGGTGGACAGGACCTGACACACATGCAAATGCTATTTCTCCAAATAATTCACCTTTTCAACGTGAAGCTATTGACGAAAAAATGTAGCTCAATTGTGTCTAATAACACTTGGATCTTGGTTGATCATCCAGTAGGTTATAAATCTATTGTTTTCACATGGATCTTGAAGGGAAAGTTCAAACCTGATGGCATTTAAAGGAGTATAAGGCCAGAGTGGTTAACAAATAGTTCAAGCAAAGAAAAGAACTCGTCTATTTTGATACTTTTGCTGCAGTTGCGTGTGGATCACCTCCATCAGAGTTTTTATTGCTTTGGCTACTATTCATAATTTGGTTGTTTACCAGATGGATACTATATTACTTAAGAGAAGAAGCTTATATAGAGCAGCTAAAAAGATTTATCACTTCTCGACTGGAGCATAAAGTTTGCAAGATAAAGAGGAACATGCTCCTAAGCGCTGGCTTTAGAAAATTAGAAGCGCTATATATACTTTCAGTGGTTATATTGCTACCGGAGGAGATATCTACATATTCAGCAATTCAGAGCTAATTCTGGTGTTCTAATCTGATTATATGGTGATGACATGCTCATTTTTGGTATTGACACTGATGGAACTAATGAAGCTAAGAACTTTCTTGCTTCGAATTTCAGTATGATGGATTTTGGAAAGACTAATGTGATTCTTGAAATCAACATTGCAAGATCTCGGCATAGGATTACTCTTACACAGTCAAGTTTTATTGAGAAAATTCTTAGAAGGTTAAATCATTATTATGATGATCCTGCTTCTACTCCTATTGACCCGAGTGTTGATCAAGCTAGTATGCAATAACATGCAAAGTTATTAATTAGCTTGAATATTACCAAATTGTTGACAGTCTTATGTCGCCATGTGTTGAAAAAGACTAGATATAACTTATGTTGTTGGTACTCTGAGTAAGTACACAAGTTATTTTGTAAAGAAACACCAGAATGCTCTATTACGAGTTTTGAGGTACCAAAATGGTATAATGAGCTATGATCTGCATTATGGTAGCTTCTTAGCTGTTATTGAGGGCTATACTGATATCACTAGAAATAATGATAGAGATGATTCAATATATGTGATCGTATGGATATTTTTGTTGAGTGGAGCTGCGATTTCTTGGAGATCGAAGAGGCAGATCTGTATTACTCACTCCGTCATGGTATCAAAATTTATTACTTCATCCTTTGCTGGAGAGGAAGCTGATTAGCTAAAAGTGCTTTGCTTGATATTACCTACATGGAATAAACCAATTTGGCCTTTTACAATATACTATGATAATGAGGCTACTTGGTTTCGGGCAAATAGCAAGTGTTATAATTAAAAATCTAAACAAGTTCGTCTGAAGCATGCACAATCATATACGGAGGATCTTGGTGGATAGAATCATGTCCATTTAGCATGTGAAATCAAGTGTAAACTTGGGGATCTTTTGCCAGAGAGCTTGGGAGGAGACTTAGTGTCTGAGACATCAAAGGAGGTAGGCTTAAAGCCTGTAGATCTTAAGTTGTGCATTATATATACCCAGCCCAGTCAATAATCTCTTGGGTTTTGAACGAAAACAAAACAATGTGACAATTACTAGTGATGCACATGAATGAAATGAAGTTTTCATTTTTTTTCCTCTCTATGATTTAAGTGCACGTTCTTGCATGGATAAAGGTTGAGATTGTATCCCTTAATGAATCTATAGACCAGTGACTTTTGGTTGTGGCTAGCAGGATATCTTTTGATTATAATTCACCGAAAGACCTTGTTAAAGTGGAGGTTCAGTTTTAGTTCTTTTAATGAATCCATAAACTTTTTGTTGCATTGTGCAAAATCACGCTTGATGGATTCACCAATCTGAGTGTGAAAGTTTGACCGCTTTGGTAAGGTTTTTAGAGCTTTAAGATCCCCAAAGCACTCAGAGTGCTGGATCGGGACACATGTCGTAACGTGTCAGACTTTAATACTTCATCTCTGAAACAGAATTGTGTGATGTATTTCTGATTTATTATCGTGATTCTTAATTTAAGGCTTAATCTATTAAGTTTTCTTTGAATCAAAGAATAGTCCACTAAGCAGTGGTTCAAATCCAACATGTACCATTTTGCTGATGTACACGATTGTGACGATCAAACATGTCTTAAAAAATGTGAAACAAGTGGGGGTTTGTCGGAAATGTGTTCCAAATTTGGTTTTATATATCTAGAAACAAACATAGTTCATTGAACTTTAGTTTTCCAAATTTCCATGAACTTGAGACTTTTGAAGTTTCCAAATGTTTTATACTTTCAACATTCGTTTTCTAAACGAATTTAATGATACATGAACTTAGGCTAATGCATCCTTCGGATAAGATTCACACATCTTTTTGTTCATTGTTTTTTTTATTCGGTCATGAATCTTGACTTGGTGTCGTTCAAAGAATTTGATTTAGTTCAGAGAACATATATGTTTTCTACCACTATATAAAATTAATAAAAAGTTTGGAAGTTTGGAACAAGATATACACCATCTTCACACTTGAGAGAAAATTAATATTTGAACTAAAAGCTTGTTTCAACCTTATACTTCGATAGATCGGAGGTGGATACATGATCTACTGTATAGAAGTGTCACTATCCTGGATGAACAGTAAATCTGGACTTGGTTGATTTCCAAAGATAGAGCTGCCACAGTAGTACGTCTTCCATTTGCATGCGGAAAGGACAATTCAAATATCTTCACAAAGCGCTTAGGCGCCTCTAACCTTAGTTATTTCACTATGTTAATTTGGCTTTTTTTGTTTACAAATTTTGAACTTTACATGCGCACATTTGTTCTAGCAAGAACTTCTGTCCTAATCCGACCATAAAGTGGAAATTGCCTCAAATTATACATATAAATCTTACTGAACAAGGCAAAAGAGCTTATAGCTTGTCACCCGAAAAATTGTACATATTGCAAAGGACTGTAAAATCGATGAAAGGTGCATTGAAATTGTTTCGAAGAAAAATCCGTAGGCGAATCCACAAACTCTTTCTTGAGAGGCACAAAGTGAATTTTTTCATTGTGTTCTTGTCGTAAAGCTTTCATATGTAAATGGGGGTTTCAACATTTGAGGGGATGCCTGGCCCCAACAATCGACCGCCAGGTGCTATTTTGAGTAACTTAGTAGACAATTGCAGGGTCAAGTAATGTCCCAGGCTATTAATATACGTCCTAATTTATGCTTAATTAATCCTCTTTATGCCAAAAAAATAAAAAAAATGAAAAAGAAAAAAAATCCCATGTGGGATTTGAGTGACTTAAGCAACAAGATAACTTACATATCAGGAATGTTTCTAGGTCAATGCATTTTCTCATGTTTCATATTTTTTCTTTTTTTGGACAAAATCTCAGACACTCGATTCGATGGAAGCTCATATTATTGTTTTGCGTTTTAGAATTGCATGCTTGGGTAATATTCAGTAAATTAGACGAGTAATCAGACCTAAGAATGTCATGTAGGAATAGCGATTCCACATTGCATATTATACAAACTTTCTTGGACAAAGGCTACACTTGATGCAAAGTGCAGTTATTTTGTTGGCTTGCTCTAAAGGCTTCTTTTATAGTGTTTGAAAAATGAAAGTGATGGAATAAAAAATGAAGAAAGTGCGCCCAAATGTAAAAGGAAGGCATATAACTTCGAAGAAGACTTTTGATAAACTAGTGTATTTCTCTGGAGGCTTTTGACAAGAAAAATAAAGACTAAAAATTAATCTACCCCAAGAAGGCCCTGACAAGAAAAGCAATTACAATGTCTTAGATAGAATACTTAAAATACAAACATTTCTACAAAAGCAATTATCGTGAAAAATAACTTCTCCTTGTAACTACTAAAAATTATTTCTTGACAATAAGAGCGCATCTTAAATAAGCTAACTTCTACACATGAGAAGATAACTTCTAAATAATAAAACTAACTTAACTCAAGATTTGAATGCTCTTGAAAACCTGCCTAAGCATCGAACCTCCTATTAGCCATTTGTTGCAGACAAGATTTTTTCAATATTTGTATAGCTTAATTATAGGTCTTAACTCTAGGATCTAAATTCTTCCATGCTTGTATAGCTTAATTATAGGATCTAAATAGCTCAATTACAGGCTTAGTTATAGGCTTAATCTTAGTTGATCTATGTATATAAATAGGGCTCTTTGTAATCTGGAAATATACAACAAAGACCATTTTGACACCATTTAATGGAAATTTAATTAAAGCCAAGTCTTGAACCTTTACTGACTACCGATGGCTTATAAATTTATTAAGTTTTTTTTTACAAATTTGCACTATCGATTCGAACCTTATCAATTAAGTAACCATTAATACTAAAATTTATTTGGCAGTGCCAACACATGTATCATGAGTATTTATTTATTCAACTGAGCAGTGGTTTAACATAACAAAAGAAAAGTTTGTGTAGATTGATGTGCTAGGTGATTAGAAAAAAAACACATAGTATCATCACTATCATGGATACAATCAAACGAATAACATCTCAAATTTCAAGTATATTTTTATATTTTTCCTCTCTCTCTCTCTCTCATGCCTTTAGACTTTTGACACACTACATTTGTGGTAAGGATTAATCTACGATTCTTATCAGTGGGAGAGAATTCGTCAAAGATCTCTACTTTGTCTGACCATTTAAATACGTTAATATTTGAAGGTTTTCAATTGCGCGTGGACTGGACTGTATAAGAAAAATGCACAAGAGATCTATCAAAGCATAATTAGAAGATTCTTCTACACTTGACCATCTTATGGTATTTTTTAGATTTGGATTATCTTGCACGGAATTTTTCTAGATGAAGGAGTTCTATGATATGGTCAGACTGATATGGATCTCAAAATATTACTGATTATGGATTATGAGTGAAATTTCCAGACATATTCTTAGATTATGTTATATAAAAAATATCAATTTTATTGATACAGAGCCAGGTAAGATTCAAATTTTTGGTCCCTTAGGGAGATTTTTTTAACACTTTTCGCATGACCTCAGTCCTCCTCTTTTCGGACAATATATATAAAGAGACGAGAGTACGATTAACCTCTGAATTTGAAATCACTGCCATAAGACCATGTTCTGGTCAGGGAATAATATGAAGAAAAAAAAACCCTTCATTCTTCATCCAGCTCATTTCTTCATTATATAATTTCAACTCCTAACTCGAAAAAATGTTGAGCGCCACAATAATGTATATGACGTGGTGTGATCAACGAATAAGAGGAGAAAATAATAATTTTTTGACTCTCTACTGTCTATTGCTGGACATTCCGTTCGATCTCACACATTCTTTCGACCATGTTATCACCGTGAGTCCGAGACACTCAAGATTTTCTCTCCCAAACCCAATGGTTATAATTAAGGTCGTGCCCGGAAAATTTTTGCTCCAAAAAGAAAAATGTCTTTAAACAACTGCAGAAAATGCTTTGGATGATGACTAAGCGAAACTGGTGTTAAGACTAGGACACGCGAAGAAAATTTTCCAACGGGGAAGTGGTAGTCTTTACGAAATTTTCTTCTCGGTTAAAAAGTCTAATGTCTTGAGGCCAAAGAAGCCCAGCCTCCTCACGAGACTAATGCACCAGCATTAAACGACTCAACTCTCTCCAGAGGCACAAGTTTCATTTCTAGAAGCGAACATCTTTTTTTGCGCTCTATATGTTGTACTTCGCTTTTTTTTTTTTATCGTTAAAAAGTATATTACTGACAAAACATAAATTTTCAATAGATATTTCACAATATATATAACGACATGAAGCTGATGTAGCGTACTTATGGTCAAAGGTAAAAGTATTTCAAAGTTGTCAGCGGAGCGGACATCTTCGAATACGCCGTTACGGGGATTTGGCAACGGTAGATCCGACCCGAACTTCTAGGCATCTACATAGAGGTGAAGTGTTCTTCAAGTTATTAGGTCAAACCGTCACCAAAAGATACACCAAATAGAGCATTGTAAATCGGACTTGTGCATATTAAATTTGAAGTTCTCTGCGATTTGTGTCTTTGTATTTGAAAATTGCTTCGTTCTAAATGTGTATGTTCTATTATCGTCTTCCTAACACGAGGTGTTACATGTTTTATTATGTAGAAAATTCCGATGTTCAACAGCCTAATTTACTAATCAAATACAATTATTTTTCTAGTTTACGCTCAAGTCAAGTCAAGTCAACTCGTTGTTTACGCCTCTGCTTTAGTCATGGCCAACGCATTGCTTGCACCTTCTGGAACAATTGGAGCGTTCAAAGTCGATAAATAATTACGCATCAGCCCGAATGATCTTAACTGCTTAGGTCTTTCATCATTCTAACAATTATACGTGTTAAAGCATTCAGCTCAGTTGACAAGAAGTAGCGCATTCACAGGACATATGTCTTTCCTTAATTTTCGGTATGGGGTATACTTATAATCTCAATATGAGGAATTTAATGTTGTTGACAATTATGAGTCCACAACTGTTTCTAGAATTAGGGTCGTGTAGTGTTAGTGTTAGTGTTGCACAAGGTTATGCTTTCTTTATGATATATTGCTGTTGTTTTAGCTAAACTCTTGGAGCATTTTCACTTCATAAGGAGTAGTAGATTTCTTAAGACTTTTCTCTATTCGCGTTATTAAGAGGATTTGACTAGGTTATTCGAACAAATACAAATTATTCTTGTTGAGGTATAAATTTCACATCAAAAAATTATACTTAATACTCACCACAAGAAAAACCTCCTTTAACGACAGCGACGGATTCCCTTCCCTTACTGAAAGTCCGTTAGAACGGACTATCAGTGATGGGGAAATACCAACGGTAATCCGTCGCTAAAAGCAATTTCCATAATTTTTTTCAGGTAAATTTTTGAAATAATTTGAGCGACGGACTATTGGCAACATGTTATAATCCGTCGCTAAATGTTATTTTTTCAATTTTTTTGTTGCTTTTAGCGACAGATTATATTATTTCGCTAAAAGTCATAAATAATTTGAAGAAAATACTTTTAGTGAAAAGTCCAAAAAAATTGAAAAACAATATATACTTTCAGCGACATATATATATTTTTTAGACAGAGCAGAAATATATACCCAGATATAAAACAATCGGATATACAAGTGGGAAAGCAGCACCCCATAGTCGAGGCCTCTTTCCAAGTCACCAAAACCAACTAAAAACTAAAACAAAAATGACTAGAGGAATAAAAAACACCACAAGGAGATCAACGCAACATCCCTGCATTAGACAGGCTGTATCCCAGAAACCCACTCCTGGCGAAGCCCACCAGATCGCGAGACAAAAGCCGCTAAGGATGATGAAAGCCGAAAAGTAGTAGCTTTTCCTTGGGTGGTCAGCACCGAGTGCAAACCCTTGCAGTTAGGTAGAACTGTACACAAAAAGCCGGGTGAAGTCGTGCAGTCCTTAATTGTCGCTGCCAACTGCATCAGAAAAGAACAATCAAGGAAGAGGAAGATAATATGATAGTGCTGTAGCTTTAAAACCCAATTGAGCGCGATATTTAACGCTAACTCGAATGCACCAAATTCATCCCTAGCTGTGAGTGTATTAATGGTCGCACCAATTAGGGTCCATCCCCTGTTGAACAGGATTAGGCCCACCCCGAATTTGCGGTCAGCGGGTGAGCCTAAAATTGAAATAGAGCAGAAAACTGGAGAAGGTGGTAGCGGACAAGCACAATTATCAGAAAAATAAAATGTGACGTAATGGAGGGTAGAAATGTTCGTAGCAGTCGACGAGAGCCGATGGGCATTCCCGAGAGGGATCCCTCACATGGTGCCAACGAGAACGGAATGTGGACGTGCCAAAAATACAGTGCAGTAAGGTGCGGCTTTGAGAAATGATCAAGCCAGTACAAAATTCCTTCCCAGCGAAAATCGTTGAATTGCGGCCCAGCCAGATGTACCAAAGGATAACTGCAATGCACACAATTCCAAGCAAGGCACTGCTGGTAGGAGTATGAGTTGATAGCAGGCAATGAGTGAACCAGCGGAAGGCAGAGGTAACAGGTTGCGGAAAGGCGTTACGACCCATGAAGAATTCCAAAATTGGGCTAAACCATTCACAGTCAAGAAATAGATGCTCGTGTGTTTCCGGCTGTGATAAACATAATGGACATGAAACTTGAACAGGGCAGTGACGTTCCAAAAGCTCTGGAAATAGAGGCAGACGAGCATGGCTGAATTGCCATAAGAAGAATTTTAACTTTTTTGGGATTGAAAGTTTCCAAAGTCGAGACCAAAAGGTGGTGGTCAGCGTAGAAGCAGTGATGAGTCCTTTAGCCAAAAAGCAATAAACAATAGCAACTGAGCAGTTGTCACCCTGACTAAAAGAACTGAATAAGCGATCTGGAACGCCTGACGGTAATAAGCGAAGTTGCATAATTTTGGGAATAATGGTCTCAGGGAAAGTGTGCAGGAGTGTATCCAAGTCCCAGGTGAAAGTATTGGCAATGAACAAGTTGGAGATCATCCAAGAGGCATTAGTACTAGTACGATATTGCTGTAAGGTATGCGGCGGGGAGCAAGGCAGCCACCAATCCATCCATACTGAAATCGATCGCCCATCGCCAATCTGCCATTGCACTCCCTGCTTAAGAATACGTTGCCCTAGAAGAACACTCCGCCAAACCCAGGAACAGGAACGGGGCTGAGAAAGTTGAAGAAAATGACGTCGAGCAAAGTACTGACCCTTAAGTACCCGGGCAACCAAACTTTGGGGGATTGGCCCAAAGTTTCCAAGTCTGCTTAGTAAGTAAGACTTGATGGAAAATACGAAAATTGTAGAACCCTAATCCTCTGCGATTTTCGGTAGACACAGGGAGGGCCACACTAACCAATAAATAGAGTGACGCGTAGCCTCCCCAGACCACTAAAACCGGGTTAAGATTTGATCCAGTTGTGTATAGACAACCACTGGGAATTTAAACACAGACATGTAATTAACGAGCAGAGAGGACAGAGCTGAAGTAATGAGAGTAACACGCCCTGCTTTGTTCAGCAAAAGTCCAAGCCAATGTGCACAGCGGTCTTGAACCCGTTGAATAATAGATCGAAAGATTTCTTTTTTATTCACTGCCACGT
The DNA here is from genome assembly GCA_033065855.1 of Escallonia rubra. Lineage (NCBI taxonomy): Eukaryota > Viridiplantae > Streptophyta > Magnoliopsida > Escalloniales > Escalloniaceae > Escallonia > Escallonia rubra. The sequence continues at coordinate 192,969 of JAVXUO010003144.1, read as the reverse complement.
CTAATTGAATACCCAAATATTTGCCAAAATCTGAGGAAGCAGAAAACTCAAACGCCCGCTCAATAAGAAGCCTTTTCTCAGAAGGGCTAATGACAGGAGAAGATTTTGTCCAGTTAATGCATTACTCAGAAAGTCGACAATAGTCGTTCAAAACCTTTTTAACCGCGTCAATGTCACGCAGCGCCTCTTTAGAAAGTCGCAGGAAGATGAAAACATCGTCATCATAGAAAAGATGTGAGACTGATGGTGAGTATTTCCCAGCTTTGATGCCTTGAAACAATCCCTCCCGTTCTCCCCGCCGGAGGCTGGTAAAGAGGATTTCCGCACAGAGTAAGAAAATATATGGTGATAGGGGGTCCCTCGCGAATCCCTTGGGCGAGGTCAAAGAAGGCTGTAGGTAGCGACGTCTATTTAAGACAGTAAAGTCCATAGGTAAAAGTTTAAAAAAAAAAATCTTTTAGCGACGAACTTTTAGCGACGTTAAAAGTCCGTCACTATACGTAGTTAAGTTGGAAACCCTATTTATTTTCCTTCTCTTTTTCCGCCGTTCTCTCTTTTTCTCTCTCATCTCTCTCCACTCCGTCCCCCCTAACTACGCCACCGATCCCTCACCTCCATTACTGCCGATCTCTTCCCTTCTACCCTCACCTCCATTGTCGCGATCCCCCTCCGCCCCCTCACCTCCATTATCGTTATCCCCCTCCGCCCCCTCACCTCCATTGTTGCGATCCCCCTTCCCCCCACCTTCATCGATGCCCCACTGTCCCAATTGCCCCACTGCCCATCGCCCGCAACCCCAACCAACCCCCGCCGCCCATCGCGAACAATATGTATTTCTTTCACTTGCATGTGTATTGTAGAATTGTATTGTATTTGTTGTATTAATCGTATAATGTATTTTAGAATTTTATTGTATTTTTCCCCTTTTTCAACTTAAGTTAGCTCATGTACTAAGTCAGCCATGTCCAGATATTCCAATTGAAGAGCCTTCATTTATCAAGTGAAAGCAATCACTGATTATGTTGAAAATCTGGAACCATGATGACTATTTTTGCAAAAATCACATCCTTGGCCAAATGACAGATTTTTGTTTTATGACCAACACTCCAAAGAGAAAAAATGCAAAAGAGTCGTGGGATACTCTAAAGTCAGTTTACCAAGTGGAAGAAGCAAGTTTAAAGAAGTTTCTAGCTAGTTTCCAATCCTATAGACTTCAAAACGTCTGATGATAGCCCTATTTTTGCTCAAGTTCATAAGCTTAAATTGATAGCTACCGACATCATTGTTGGAGTATGTTTATTGATGAAGATTTTTAGGTAGGTGTCGTTGTTGCTAAACTTCCATCAACTTGGATGAAAACCGTAGTAAACTAAAGCGCAAGGAAGAAGATATTCCCCTTGAACCAAAAGTTACATAAAAAGGTAGAAAAGAAAACATCAATGATCTTATTGAAGTTGGAGTGATAGTATAGAAGACCAGAATCTCTTCAAATACTATGAAGTAGGGGTGATAGCATGACGATGTACATGGGTAACTCATCATTTGCCAAGTTAATTTGAAAAGGAATGATCGAACTTAAGTTTACTTGTGAATTAGTTATTACCTTGAAACATGTGGTTCGTGTTCTTAATATTCGTAAAAATCTCGTCTCTGGAGCTCTTCTGTTCAAGCATGGTTTCAAGAGCTCTTTAAAACTAACAAGTTCATCTTGACAAAAAAGATATGTTTGTTTAGCAAAGAATATTCTGTAAACAACAAGTTTAAGTTTACCGTTCAAATGAAGTTATTTCTCCTTATATTATTGAGTCGTTTGAATTATGACATCACATGAACTATAATGCAATGGGTCTCATCGTAAATGAGGAGCTTACAAAGAAATGTGATGAAAATACATGATGATCGATGTGTGATATGTAACAAGTGCACTCTCACTATGAAACCCTTCAAAACAGTTGAAAGGACTTGTAGTCTCCTTGGATTAGTCCCGATGAACATTTGTGAAATGAACTTCATTTCATGATGTGGTCACTGTTATTTCATTACCTTTATTCAAGACCACCCTAGATATGCCTCTTTGTAACCTTTGAGATTTAAAGATTGAAGGCATATAATTAAAGTAGAAGTTGAAAATTAGTTGCATTTGACAATCAAGATCGTCCATGCTGATAGAGAAGGTTCATTATATGGAATTTGAATTTCGTGAACTTTGTGAAACAAATGGCATTGTTAGACAATTAATTGCTTCTTAAGGTCTAGAACAGAAATGTATAGCCGAAACAAGAACAAACATAAACTGAGATGATCAATTGCATGCTAACCAATTCTGGACTTATAGTATTTTTGTGAGTTGAAGCTTTGTGCTTGTCATGCTTTGAACATGATTTCCAAAAGAAGACCAATCAGATGCTCTATAAAGTTTGAATGACAGAATGCCAAACATGTCTTATTCAAAAGTATGGGCCTGTTTGACATATGTTAAACTTCTTGAAAAATATATTTCAAAGGTTGGCTACAGAGGAGTGGATTGCATTTTGATTGGTTATTCTAACCAGAAAAGCTTTTAAGTTCTTAAATTTGGAGACATCATCTCCTCATACTATTATCGAATCAGTCCATGCTAATTTCTTTGAGAATATATTTCCAAAAAAAGATAGGAAAGTCCAAGGTGACTCCTAACCTGGCTTGAAGATAAAGGTTAAGGATCCACCAAAAATAGTTGAATCTAGAAGAAGTTCAAGGGTTCCTACACTGAAATCCTTTAAACCTGATTTCCGTACTCTAATGGTGATCAAGGACCCTAAAACACATACAAAGGCTATTTCTCCAAATGATACACCTTTTTTGGCTTGAATATATTGATGAAAAAGTGCACTCAATTATCTCTAACAACACTTGAAATCTCCTTTATTGGCTTGAAAAAACTAGGACTCCTAAGCAATGGCATGAGAAATTTATAAGCGTCATAGTTTCCAATGGTTATATTGCTATTAGAGGAGATATTTGCATATTCAGCAAATTCAGAGCTAATTATGGTGTTCTGATTTGTTTATATGGTGATGGCATGCCCATCGTACTGATATTGATGGAATTAATGAAGCTAAGAACTTCTTTGCTTCGAATTTCAGTATGAAGGATTTTGGAGAGGCTAATGTGATTCTCGGAATCAAGATCAGAAGATCTCAGCGTAGGATTGTTCTTATACAATCAAGTTATATCTAGAAGATTTTTAGAAGAATATTCAACCATTATAATGATGATCCTATTCTTGCTTGTATTGACCCAGGTGTTAAGCTCGGAAGCAAGAATGGGCAAAGCTATTAATTACCTTGAATATTAAAATTGTTGGTAGTTTTATGTAGTCAAATATTGTACAAGACTAGGTATAGCTTATTTTGTTGGCACTTTAAGTAAGTCCACAAGTATTTCTTCAAAAAAAAAAAAAACACTGGAATGTTTTATTACAAGCTTTGAAGAACTAGAAGGGTACGATGAGTTATGGTCTGTATTATGGTAGCTTCTTAGCTTTTATTGAGGTCTATAGTGATATCACCTGGAACTGTGATACAAATCATTTAATATTTGGTTGTGATAGTATGGATATCTTCATTGGTGGAGCTGAAATTTCTTGGAGATCAAAGAGGCAGACCTGTATTACACACTCCATCATCGAATCAGAATTTATTACTTTATCCTTTGCTGGAGTGGAAGCTCATGGTTGAGAAGCATTTTGGTTGATATTCTTATATGGATAAACCGCAATCTGGCCTTTGACAATAATATGACAATAAGGCTACTTGGTTTCGGGCATAGCAAGTGCTATAATGAAAAATCTAGACAAGGTCGTCTAAAGTGTGCACAATCATGTGCAGAGGATCTTGGCTGATGGAATCATGTCCATTTAGTATGTGAAATCAAGTCTGAGACATCAAGAGAGGTAGACCTCTAAAGCCTGTAGATCTTAAGTTGTGCATCATGGATACCCAACCAAATCAATATTCTCCTGGTTTTGAATCCGCGCGTGCACACAAAAAGCAATGTGACAACTAGTGGTGCACATGAATGAAATGAAGTTCCCCCAACCCCACCCAAAGTGCATGTTCTTGCATGGATTAGATATTGAGATAGTATTCCTTAATGAATCTATAGACTAGTGAATTTTGGCTGTGGCTAGTAGGAATGTTTTTGATAGATTCACCGGCAGACTCTGCTAAAGTGGAGGTTCAAATTTAGTTCTTTTAATGAATCCACAACTTTGTGTTGCATTGTGCACGGTCACCGTTAATGGATTCACCGATCTAGGTGTGAATTTGTGACAGCTTTCTGTAGGATTTTTAGGGCTTTAAGATCCTTAGAGCACTCAGAGTGCTGGACCAAGACACGGCGCCGTAATGTTTGGAACTTCAGTACTTCATTTCTGAAACAAAAGTGTGTCTGATGCATTTCTGACGTGTAGGACCTTAAAGTGGAAATTGCCTCAACTTATACTTAAGCCTTACTGAACAAGGAAAAAGAGCTTATAGTTTGCCACCAGAAAAATTATACATATTGCAAAGGAATGTAACACCCATGAAAGGTGCATTGAAATTACTTCGAAGAATAACAAGCAGGCGCATGCAGAAACTCTTTCCTGGAAGGGAAAAAGTAAAGGGAGTTTTCAACATTTGAGTAACTATTAGACGTCAGTGGCAAGGTCAAGTAGTGTCCCGGGCTATTAATATACGCCCTAATTTATGCTTAATTAATCCTCTTTATGCCAAAAAAACACAACAAAAATTCCATGCTGCATTTGAGTGATTTAAGCAACATGAGAACTTAAGCAACATTAGAACAAAAATTCCTTAGCAGCAATGTTTCTAGGTCAATGCATTTTCTCATGTTTCACATTCTTTCTTTGTTTGTACAATATCTCAGACACTCAATTGGATGGGAGCTCATATTGTTGTTTTGAGTTTTAGCATTGCGTGATTGGGTAATATTAGGTAAATTAGACGAGTAAGCGGACCTAAGAATGTCTTTCAGGAATAGCCATTCCACGTTGCATATACTGTGTAAATTCTCTTGGAAAAATAAATCTAGACTCATTTACGTGTACAGATAAATGAACTAAACAGATTTATGGTACAGTTTAATTGGGTGAGCGCTAACATGCCATGTTGTTTGCGTCACAAAGCAAACCTTCAATTGAATAGTGAGGAAATGCCACACTTGACGCAAAGTCCAGGTTATATTGTCGCCTTTTATTAAGGGCTTCTTTTAAAGTCTTTGAAAAAATGAAAGTGATGGAATGAAAAATGAATAAAGTGCGCCCAAATGTAAAAGGAAAACATCTAAATTTTAAGGAGGCTTTTAGTAAACTAATGCATTTTCTATGAAAACTTTTGGCAAGAAAAAGAAAAGGAATTTTTATTCATGTTGATGTTGATTAAAATGTAGTATAATACAAACATTTCTTCCAAAGCAAATGCCATAGAAAATAACTTCTTCTATCAAAAAGCTACATAACTACCTTATAACTCCTGAAAATTATCCCATAAGGCTGTGAACGAATGTTACATAAGCTAACTTTTGCACATGAGAAGATAACTTCTAAATCGTAAAACTAACTAAACTCAAAATTTGAATGTCGTTGGAAACCTGCCTAAACTACAACTTCGTATTCAAATTATCGATGGCTCGAACCTTTTACTCATTATCGATGGCTTATATATTTACTAAGATTCGATTCAAACCTTGTTAGTTAAGTAATTAACCATGCAAATTTGTTTGGCAGTTCCAATACATTTATCATGAGTATTTATTAGTCAACTGAGCAGTCGATTAATATAACGAAAGAAAACTATGTGTAGATTGATGTGTTAGGTGATTGGAAAAGACATAATATTATGGACACGTATGATATAAACTATAGAAGAAGAATTTTTTATTACTGACTGAGTGTGCAATCAAACGGATAACGTCTCAAATTAAAAGTATAATTCAAACCCTAAAAGGGTGACCAAGTAAAACCCCAAAAATATTTGAATTATTTATGTGCACAACAGCATTAGTTATTCAAAAGAACTGCCATGAGAATGGACAAGAAGGTGACATAGAAGGCGCCAGCAGCATGAGAGATGGCTGAGCTCTCCGGAGAAGGAGAAGACACGGGTCCACCGGCGGGCGCCCCATGTGAGCTTCAAGTGGATGGGCTTGACGGCGGCATGGCGGAGCTAGAAGGAGGCATGGCTGAGCTACCCGCCGTGACGTTGATGGCAAGCTTTTGGCCTAAGTAGCAGTGACGCGGGTACGTGGACGTGAAGAAATGCTCGCCGGCGGTGGTAAGGGCGATTTTCGCAGGGCTGGTGGTTAGCACGGTGGTGGTGTTGCTGGTGTCACAGGATTCATAAGCAGACTTTGACACTACCACGGCCACGTCTTGAGTACCATTCTCAAAGTTGAAAACTGCATTATATCAAGGACACCAAAGTCAGAGAGACCATAGCCACAAATGCTTTGAATCTTACTACTACATTGTTTGCTTTTTGTATCGAACTGAGTCCAAAGGGAAAATGCGGAGTAATATAGTGTGAAGGTAGACATTAAAAAAATAATGTGTATGCGAGTAGCAACAAGTCTTACCTAGAGTGTCTCCAACAACAAAGAACTTGTCATACGCCCAAGTGGAATACACAATCGGACCACCGGGAGGCACAACCCACCCCAGCTTATCTCCGACGGTGTACGTCGCAGCCTGTCTCGGAGGCGACGGGACAAAAGTGCTTGGTGGAGGAGCAGCAGGACTAGCAGCAGGTCCAGAAGAGCCAGTAACATTGATGGCTAACTTTTGTCCCCAGGGACAGTGCCTTGCTTTGGTGCTTATGAAGTAGTACTCACCACCGGAAGTTAGTAGAAAAGTCGCCGGACCGGTCGTTGCAAGTGCGATAGGGTTTGTGGAGTTGCATGTCTCGAATGCTTCCTTTGTTACTCTGGCTACGTCTTGTTCTCCGGTTGTGAAGTTGAAAACTGCATTGCGTTAAACATGTTTGTTTATGGTTCAAATAGGATATTTAAGTTCTTTTAGCGACATAAAACAGTTGCCTGAAGTCTTTAATAGATTGTCAACTAAAAAACTTTCTTGGACCTCATGTAAAAGTGTAGGTAAACATTTTTAGCGACAATCTGCTAAGACTAGCTAGTTGTAAGAGTTAGGAGTGCAATATGCCCGACCTTCATCAACTAGATAGACCCGTGACGGGGATCGAAACAAAATGGGTGCAACTTCTGTTACAGCTAAATTTTTACCAAAGTAAAAAAGCTAGTCAAAGTATTATCTGAATTATGATGATTATATCATCTATTTTTGACACGGTACACTGCTTTGACTCATACCATATTCATTTTGGCACTACAATTACTGTATAAAATAAAAATCATGTTCAAGAAAATATGGAGAGAGAGAGAGAGAGAGAGAGAGAATTCATTCTTACCTAGGGAGTCTCCAACAATAAAGTCCTTGTTGTAAGCCCAACTTTCATAAGCAATTTCACCACCGGGAGGTACAAGCCATCCAAGTTCATCTCCGACCGTGTACATTACCGGAGCTCTAGGAGGAGTCGGCACCGGGGTGCTCGATGGAGCTGGACTGCCAGTCGGCCCTGACACATTGATGGCCAATTTTTGTCCCAAGGGGCAGTGCCTAGCCATGGTACCTATGAAATAGTATTCACCTCCCGAGCTGAGTGTGAAATTTGCCGGACCATTTGTTTTAAGTTCGATCGGGTTCGTCGAATTGCACGAAGCGAACGCCTCCTTCGTTACCATCGCCACATCTTGGTCTCCTGTTTTGAAATTAAAGACTGCAAAACAATGGACATGTTGAAGCAAATCATACTAAAACTTAGGGATAACAACATATGCAGTACAACCTGCTGAAGCAACTTCCTCCAATCCCCTTTTAGCCCTTTAGCAATACTTGCAAAACTCGTGGTTTATTATAGAGGCAAACAGAAGTGCCACCAATAATCTTTAGCGACAACTCTATTACCAACGAAGGGTTAGAGAAAGTTTGCTCCAAAGGTATATAATCTTATTCACTGTATGACACGAAAATTCCTGGGAAAAACCGGTGCTGCTTATAAGTGTTACCAAATGCCTTGGTGCTTGCACCCTTTTGTCACCAAACGTATTTCTTGCATGGCTTCGTTATTAGCCAACAGAAAGGAGTAAACTGTATAAGTAGTACAATTTACCAAGAGTGTCGCCGACGGTGAAAGTGTACTGGGCAGCCCAGGTTTCGTAAGCGATGGGGCCGCCGGGAGGGACGATCCATCCCAAGCTATCTCCTACAACATGGGTTTTTTGTGCCGCTACGCTATGAAGCAAAGCAGCAGCTATTACTACAGCTGCTGTTGCTAAACTGAGTTTGCAGGCCATTTTTGTGGTAGGAGGGGCCAAACTTGAAGCTTGTTTCTTTGTGGGTTTTTGCCAATAACGAGCTGTGTTGGTGTTGTGAGGGGCGCTTAGAATTGTGAAGTGAAATGGATGCGGGACTCTGACCTTTTTATAGAGCCAATTTGCTGAAGTCCTCACACTGCTTCCAGGCGCAAATACTGGGTCCTTAAGGTTAGAAATTTCAATTCTGTTATTATGGCAGCCAATCACGTTGTTATTATGGCTGCGACGGGTGTGATTACTTGTTATTACCCTAACCTACCTCTAAGATGGATTAGAAAAAGAAGACTAGAGCTAAGAAACTCAATTTCCCTTTTCATTATTATATATTGTTGTCAATTTGAGATCAGGGGACTGTTTGTTTAGCTTTTACAGAAGTCAGATAATCAGTTTTTGGCTTGACAAATAGGTGACCATATGTTATACGTTACCAAAATACCCAAAATGAAAATTTTAACCTCACAGTATAGAACATTAAGGAATAGGTTTTTGTTTATAATTAATATGAAACGAGATTGTCTATTTGCTCACCCATTAGCTTTTTTCACACCTTTACTCGTGTTAAAAGATTTACGTTATGTTTTTAATGCACTTTTTAGCGACAAATTGAGGGCGTGTAATGGCATAATATATAAAATGGAAAATGAAAGGAGGGACATTTTTCCTCTCTCTCTCTCTCTCTCTCTCTCATGCCTTCAGGCTTTTCACACACTACATTTTTGGTAGGTTTACCTTTTACGATTGTTATCAAAGCATAATTAGAAGATTCCTCCACTTGACCATCTTATGGTATTTTTATATTTGAATTATCTTGCAAGGGTTTTTTCTGGAGGAAAGAGTTGTATGATATGGTCAGACTGATGGATCTCAAAATTTTAGAGATTATGGATTATGAGTTAAATTTCCAGACATATTCTTAAATTATTTAAAAATATGAATTTATTGATACAGAGCCTGGTAAGATCCAAATTTCTGGTCCCTTCGGGAGATTTTTTTGACACTTTTGGAATGACCTCCGTCCTCTTTTCGGACAACACATATAAAGAGATCAGAGCACGATTAACCTTTGGATTTGAAATCATTGCCATAAGACCATGTTCTGGACAGAGGAATAATATAAAAAAAGACCTTCATTCTTCATTCAGCTCATTTGTCAATTAGGTAATTTCAACTCCTAATTCAAAAAAATGTTGAGCGCAACGATAATGGATATAACATGGTGTGATTAACGAATAAGATGAGAAAACAATAATTTTTGGACTCTCTACTATCTACTATCGGACATTCTGTTTGATGGTCGTAATTGCGGTCGTGCCCAATTTTGCTCCAAATAGAAAAAGACTATAAACTACTATAAAAAATGCTTTGGGTGGTGACTAAGCGAAACTGGGATTAAAGCCTAGGACACGAGAAGAAAATTTTCCAACGGGGAAGAGGTAGTCTTTACGAAATTTTCTTCTCCGTTAAAAAGTCTAACGTTTTGAGGCCAAAGAAGCAGCCCAGCCTCCTCACAAGACTAATGTACCAGCATTAAACGACTCAACCCGATCCAGAGGCACAAGTTTCATTTCTAGAAGCGAAAGTCTATTTTTGCGCTCTATATTGTTGTACTTCACCCTTTTTTTTTATATAGTTAAAAAGTTCATTATTGATAAACCATAAATTTTTTATAGACATTACAATATATATATATATATATATATATATAATGATACGAAGCTGATGTATCGTACTTATGGTCAAAGGTAAAAGTATTCAAACGTTGTCCGCGGAGCAGATATCTTCGAATACACTGTTACAGGAATTTGGCAACGGTAGCTCCTAACCCGAATTTCTCGGCATCTACCCTGAGGATGAAGTGTTCTTCAAGTTCTTACGTTAAACCATCACCCATGGGTACAGGAAATGGAGTATTGTAAATCTAACTTGTGCATATTGAATTTGAAGTTCTCTCTTATTTGTGTCTTTGTATTAGATAATTGCTTCGTTCTAAATGTGTATGTTACACTATGGTCTTCCTAACACGTTGTGTCACATGTTTTATTATATAGAAATTTCCGATGTTCAACAACCAAACTTATTTATCAAACGCAGTTATTTTCTAGTTTACACCCGATCAGTCAACTCAACTCAACTCAACTCGTTTTAGCTGTATGCTTGCGCCTCTGCTTTGGTCACGTGCAACGCAGTGCTTGCACCTTCTGGAACAATTGGAGCGTTCAAAGTCGATAAAATAATTACACATCAGCCGGAATGATCTTAACTGATTAGGTCTTTCATCATTCTTGACAATTATTATACGTGTTAAAGCATTCAGCTCAGTTGACAAGAAGTAGCACATTCACAGGACACATGTCTTCATTCTATATTGGGTATGGAATTTTCAATCTCAATATGAGGAATTTAATGTTTTTGACAATTATGAGTCTACAAATGTTTCTAGAATTAGGGTGGTCTTGTAGTGTTACCGTGTTCTACATGGTTATGCTTTCTTTATGATGTATTGCATTATTGCTGTTGCTTTAGCTAAACTCTTGGGGCATTTTCACTACTTAAGGACTAGTAGATTTCTTGAGACTTTTCTCGGTTGGCGTTATTAAGAGGGTTTTGACAACGTTATTCGAACAAATACAATTGTTCTTGTTGAGGTATACATTTCACATCGAAAATTTATAATTAACACTCCCTATAAGAAAAACTTCCCTTAGCAACGGACTTTTAGCGATAGAAGGGAAGGGAATCCGTTGCTAAAAGTGATTACGGACTTTTAGCGACGGAAAAATACCGACGGATATTCTATCACTAAAAGCAATTTTTAGATTTTTTTTTCGAGCGAATTTGGGAAATAAGTTTGTTTAGCGAAGGACTATTGGCGACGGGTTATAATCCGTTGCTAAATGTTATTTTTTCAAAATTTTTATTGATAATCCGTCACTAAAAGCATGTATCTAAAAGTCATAAATAATTTGAAAAAAAATTACTTTTAGAGATGGTAATTCCTTCCCTAAAAGTCCAAAAATTTTGAGAAAAATATTTTCAGCAACGGATATTTAGTGACGGTAAAGTCCGTCACTAAAAGTCCACAAAATTTTAAAAAAAAATACTTTTAGCAACGTTAAAAGTCCGTCGCTAAAAGTAGTTAAGTGGAAACCCTATTTCTTTTCCTTCTCTTTCCCCACCATTCTCTCATTTTCTCTTTCTTCTTTCTCCACTACGTTGCTGCCACAACGCCCTTAATTCTCACCTCCACGATCGCGTCAAAGATAGAAGTCTATGAAGAACAGAGGATGCTAACCATGATCAAGAGGACCGAACCCTACACAGCTTTGAATCTAGTCCCGAAGGACACTACCTTAGACAATTGTAGGCAGCCAATTGTCGACCAGCTCAAGGTACCAGCTCTTGCTATGCCTCTACCCTCACGGACTTTTTGATGTTGGGAGATGTTTTGCACAGACGATGTCCCGGAGGCACTTTAGCCAGGTGTTTGGCACCGTTAGAAGCAAAGCAAAAACTTCAAATCGGCCATTAGAAGTGTTACGGCCTCGACGATCCCCCTTTATACCGTCGCCTTCAGCGCATGGGCCTCTTCTGGCCATCCATGGGCAAAGATGCTTCAGATATACAACAAGATTGTCCAGAATTTCTATATGCACCAGACAACGCAGAAGCTCTCGTGGTCGACGTCGAGGGTGACTCGCGCCAGCCTTTCATCCAATACTTATCATATGGGATTCTACCACCTGACCGCAGCTCAGCCTGATCTATCAAAAGGAAATCGGTTAGATATTTTGTGATAGAAGGCGAGTTGTTTCGTAAAGGTTTTTCGGGGCACACCTTGCGATGCTTGCAGGGTGCCCAAGCAATACAAGTGATCAATGAGGTGCATAACGGGGATTGCGGTGAGCATCAAGGCTCTCAAAGGCTATACGCAGAATTGCTAAAGTTGGGGTACTACGGGCCGACTATGGAATCTGACTCCATCTCCCATGTTTGACATTGTGAACCTTGCCAGAGGCACGCCGACAAGATGTGCACTCGTCGGCGTCCGACCTTCGTATGATCCCGGCCCTTTGGCCATTTTACTCTTGGGCTCTCGACCTAATCAGCCCCATACACCCGCCATCCAGAGGTCACATATGGATCATGGTCGCGACTGAACGCTTTACAAAGTGGGTTGAAGCCATACCTCTACGGAGGGCCACATGAGAGTCATTTCTAACTTCTTACGCGACCACATCATCTGTCATTTAGGCATCCCCTGGTGTATCATGTCTGACAACGGCAAGTCGTTCATCAACAGGGAGGTTCGAGCTCTTATGGAAGGATACAACATCAACCGTGCCACATCAACGCCTTACTATCCACATGAGAATGGTCAAGCTGAAGCCTCCACCAAAACTCTGCTCTGCGTTCTGTCACGGATGGTTCATGACGCAAGTGATTTATGGTCTAAGAAGCTAAGTATGAAACTTTGGGATTACTGAACTTCCAGACACACAGCAACGAAAACCACGCCATCCTCCCTCATCTATCGGGACGAGTGTGTGGTACCAGCAAAGATCGCGATCACCTCGGCCAGACTCTCCTTATGTAGTGCTCTCGGGGAGGAAGAAACTAGAATGACGGCCATTGAAGGCCTTGATGAAAAAAGAGCCAATGTTTTTGTGCCGAATGAAGAAGTATCATGAACAGCTCAAGAAAGCCTATGGGAAGACAGTTAAGCCATGGTTATTTGCCGAGGGCGACCTCGTCCTCCAAGCCGCCAAGCATGTGCGTGCCAACATGTCAGCCCCCAAGTTCACACCAAATTGGGAAGGCCATTTACAGGTGCATGCAGCCAAAGACAACGGCTCCTATCTCCTTCTAAACCCCAACGGCTGTTACCTGAAGAAGTATTATGCATAGTCAGTTGCGGAGTGTTCCCCCCAGCCCTACCCGCCCAAAGCATAGAATACTTGACCACATAGCAACATTTTTTTGTATATGCATACCTGTTTATAGACTTGTTAATTTTGTTGATTATTATAAGTTCTTACTTTACTCATGTAATGGCAGTTTGACCTAAATACTATCAATGCAAAATCATTCATTTGCCTCAACTACTGTATGCAATGCACAATTTTTTTTATTTTTCACGAACACCAACGGGAAGCCACACATGCAAGTCATTCAACCGCAACAAAAGATAAACATGCAACAACAAAGACCAATACACGAGAACATATGGCCGCAATACCCATATCATCAAAATACATACAAATCACAAGTTTGCAGGCCACTGTCGGGCTCAACGGCTACAACACAATGTAAAAGTACAAACTAAGGAAGACTAGACAACAACACCGCAATAGGATGGGACTTGAAAGCCTCAAGTGTCCGCCACTAAGCCTGTAGATAGGACAAGCCAACGTCACACTCATCACGTTGTCTCTGTTGATCTGACTCCCCACCCTTAACCTCGGCGCGCCGCCTCTGTAGGCCATCTGTCTGTCGATCACGGCGAGCTCACTAGCAATCTCTGTTCCCTCCTCCTCCAGTATCGTCCGCTGCCTCTCCACCAGTGCTCTTGCATGCACACCAAGGCTAACCTCTCCCCCACAGCAAGCCCCTGACTCCTCGATCTCAAGAAATCCGCCAACCACTCAAACCGCAGAATTATCCCTTAAGGCTATGAACGAATCTTGCATAAACTAACTTTTGCACATGAGAAGATAACTTCTAAATAGTAAAACAAACTTAACTCAAAATTTGAATGTTGTTGAAAACCTATTCAAATTATTTGACATATTTACGCTAGCCACTTAATGATAATTTATTTAAAAGCCAGGCTAGAACCTTTTGCTCATTATCGATGGCTTATATATTTACTAAGATTTATTACAGATTTGCACTATCAATTCAAATCTTGTTAATTAAGTGTTCACAACCTATTCTGGACCGCACCCCGGGGTCCGCTAAGAGATCCCAGTGGCGCGACACGTCACCCATTTGGCGGTCAACATCGCTCAACATCATTGCTCGGTCAAAGTGCTCCGCGCCTCGAGCATCCGGACGGCGATCGAAAGTGTGCTCACCCTAATAGGGTCGGCCACCCTAATGGGGTCGGCCACCCCAAGGGGGTCGGCCTCCATCACCATGCGAAAGGGGGAACTTGCCGAGCGGCACTGACTTCTCACTCCAACAACACTCACACGTTATCTTTAGTAGCGCGACGCTCTGTCGCAGACTCAATCAAACTGACAGGGCTCCGACCCTCGCGGCGGGACGGGCTCGCAACCATGAAGCCCTCGCCGGCTCAATCAAACTGACGGGGCTCCGGCCCTCGCGGCGGGACGGGCTCGCAACCATGAAGCCCTCGCCGGCTCAATCAAACTGACGGAGCTCTGGCCCTCGCGGCGGGACGGGCTTGCAACCATGAAGCCCTCGCCGACACAATCAACCGGGGGCTCCGGCCCTCGCCAGCACAATCAACCGACGAGCTCCGGCCCTCGCCAGCACAATCAACCGGAGGCTCCGGCCTTCGCAACAAAGATAGGCTTACAACCCTAAGGCCATCGCCGACACAATCACCCGACGGACTCACAGGGTGCTCCACTCGTAGTGCTCCGGCACGAGGACCCCTCGCCACGGACTCTGAGTATCAAGCTGTGAGCATGTGCGCTCATGTTATCATTGATCATCGACACCGCCAGGGCAATGACCCCGGGTCACTCCGGGACGGGAGCAGGTCCTCGGAGGGCATCGCGCCTAATCCGCCTGGCAGTTGGCTACAGGGGCAACCCTCGCCGCTGTCAGGATCTTCGCGTGTCTCTTGACGCATCTCGTGGGATTCAGTAAGGGCTTGGACTGGAGGCTGGGGCAACAGGCTACTCTGACCATGCTACCGCAGTGTGGTCAGTCTCCTCAGACAGGCAGAGGGACGCTGCAAGGGCAGGGCGGCACGAACTCGGGGACCGGCAATCCGGCAGACAATCAATACTGTGGGACCCCCTGACACCTGTCGGCTGATGACACGCGCATATATTGTGCCTATATATAGTGGATTCTGGAGCTTATTCAAGGAATTCTCTCTCATTTTCAAGATTTCACTTTCTCTCTCTAAAACTTATTCTCTCTGGATTTCTAGTGAGAGAAAGACATTTGAACTCTCGACATCGGACTCTTGACGCTGCACTCTCGACTCGGACTGTCAACCGCCGGCCCTGTTCGTCGTCACCCTGCCTGCGCGGCATTGCCAGCCATCGCGACCTGCCTGAGGAGCCTTGCTCTCAGCCCTTACGCCATCCTTGTTGTCTCCCACTTTGCCTACTCAGAAGCCAACTCAGACTGCATCTTTTGTGGCACCTCTACGTGGCAACGAACCATCTTTCCTCGGCAACATTAAGTAACCATGAATACTCAAAAAACAAATTATTTGGCAGTGCCAATACATTTATGATGATTATTTATTAGTCAACTGAGCAGTCGTTTAATACTCCGTATAACGAAAGAAAACTTTGTGTAGATTGATGTGTTAGGTGATTGGAAAAACATAATATCATGGACAAGTATGATATAAACTATAGAAAAAGAATTATATATTACTGACTGAGTGTATAATCAAACGAATAACATCTCAAATTACAAGTAAAATTCAAACCCTAAATGACCAAGTAAACCCCCAAAAATATATGAATTATTTATCTGCACAACAGCATTAGTTATTCAAAAGAACTGCCATGATAATGGACAAGAAGGTGAGATAGAAGGCGCCAGCAGCATGAGACATGGCTGAGCTCTCCGGAGGAGGAGAAGACACGGGTCCACCGGAGCTTGAACTGGATGTGCTTGATGGCGGCATGGCGGAGCTAGAAGGAGGCGTGGCTGAGCTGCCGGCCGTGACGTTGATGGCAAGCTTTTGGCCGAAGTAGCAGTGACGGGAGTACGTGGACGTGAAGAAATGCTCGCCGGCGGTGGTAAGGGTGATTTTCGCCGGGCTGGTGGTTAGCACGGTGGTGGTGTTGCTGGTGTCACAGGATTCATAAGCAGACTTTGACACTAACACGGCCACGTCTTGTGTACCATTCTCAAAGTTGAAAACTGCATTATATCAATGACACCAAAGTCAGAGAGACCATAGCCACAAATACTTTGAAGCTTACTATTACATTGTTTGCTTTTTGTGAGTCCAAAGTCTCATCGTACAGGGCAATGCTCTCCTCAAAACGGCTGGTTAAGCAAATAGTTATGAGTTCCTTGACAAAGTATTATAAAACCGTTTACAAGTCTCTACAGCCGACATGGAATATCACAATTACTTATCGTATGAAATCAGGTTTCTCAGTGACTTCCATCCTTTTTAGCATTAAACTTATTCTTTTAGTCTTCTAAAGAGTTATTCATGCATTGACTTTAGTTCAAAACAAATTTCTTTTCATTTGTCATCAGTGGTGGAGCCATGAAGGGAAAATGCGGAGTAATATAGTGTGAAGGTAGACATTAAAAAAAATAATGTGTATGCGAGAAGCAACAAGTCTTACCTAGAGTGTCTCCAACAACAAAGATCTTGTCATACGCCCAAGTGGAATACGCAATCGGACCACCAGGAGGCACAACCCACCCCAGCTTATCTCCGACGGTGTACGTCACAGCCTGTCTCGGAGGCGACGGGACAAAAGTGCTTGGTGGAGGAGCAGCAGGACTAGCAGCAGGTCCAGAAGAGCCAGTAACATTGATGGCCAACTTTTGTCCCAAGGGACAGTGCCTTGCTTTGGTGCTTATGAAGTAGTACTCCCCACCGGAAGTTAGCACAAAAGTCGCCGGACCGGTCGTTGCAAGTGCGATAGGGTTTGTGGAGTTGCATGTCTCGAATGCTTCCTTTGTTACTCTGGCTACGTCTTGTTCTCCGGTTGTGAAGTTGAAAACTGCATTGCGTTAAACATGTTTGTTTATGGTTCAAATAGGATATGCAAGTTATTTTAGCGACATAAAACAATTGCCAGAAGTCTTTACTAGGTTGTCAACTAAAAAAAATTCTTGGACCTCATGTAAAAGTGTAGGTAAATATTTTTAGTGACAATCTGCTAAGACTAACTAGTTGTAAGAGCTAGTGCAACTTTCGTTACAGCTAAATTTTTACCAAAGTAAAAAAGTCAGTCTCATTGTCAAAGTATTATCTGAATTATGATGATTATATCACCTATTTTTTACACGATACGCTGCTTTGACACATACTATATTCACTTTGGCACTACAATTACTATATAAAACAAAAATCATGTTCAAGAAAATGTGTCAAGAGAGAGAGAGAGAATTCATTCTTACCTAGAGAGTCTCCAACAATAAAGTCCTTGTTGTAAGCCCAACTTTCATAAGCAATTTCACCACCGGGAGGTACAAGCCATCCAAGTTCATCTCCGACCGTGTACATTACCGGAGCTCTAGGAGGAGTCGGCACCGGGGTGCTCGATGGAGCCGGACTGCCGGTCGGCCCAGACACATTGATGGCCAATTTTTGTCCCAAGGGGCAGTGCCTAGCCATGGTACCTATGAAATAGTACTCAACTCCCGAGGCAAGTGTGAAATTTGCCGGACCATTTGTTTTGAGTTCGATCGGGTTCGTCGAATTGCACGAAGCGAACGCCTCCTTCGTTACCATCGCCACATCTTGGTCTCCAGTTGCGAAATTAAAGACTGCAAAACAATGGACATGTTGAAGCAAATCATACTAAAACTTAGGGATAACAGCATATGCAGTAAAACCTGCTGAAGCAACTTCCTCCGATCCCCTTAAAGCACTTTAGCAACACTTGCAAAACTCGTGGTTGTTACAGAGGCAAACAGAAGTGCCACCAATAATCTTTAGCGAAATTCTATTACCAATTAGGGGTTGGAGAAAGATTGCTCCAAAGGTATATAAATCTTATGCCATAATATCCTACTTTGAAAACAACATATACAGTGTATGACAACACTCTTGACGCGAAAAATCCTGGGAATACTGCTTAAAAGTGGTACCAAATGCCTTACTGCTTGCACCCTTTTGTCACTAAACATATTTCTCGCATGGCTTGGTTATTAGTCAACAGAAAGGAGGAAACTGCATAAGTAGTGCAAATTACCAAGAGTGTCGCCGACGGTGAAAGTGTACTGGGCAGCCCAGGTTTCGTATGCGATGGGGCCGCCGAGAGGGACGATCCATCCCAAGCTATCTCCTACAACATGGGTTTTTTGTGCCGCTACGCTATGAAGCAAAGCCGCAGCTATTACTACAACTGCAGTTGCTAAACTGAATTTGCAGGCCATTATTTTGGTAGGAGGGGCCAAACTTGAAGCTTGTTTCTTTATGGGTTTTTGCCAATAACGTGCTGTGTTGGTGTTGTGAGGGGCGCTTAGAATTGTGAAGTGAAATGGATGTGGGACTCTGGCCGTTTTATAGAAATTTCAATTCTGCCTTTTACTATTCTCTCTTAAAGAAACTATTTAGGCTGTTACCCAATCATGTTGTTATTAAATATTGTTGTCAATTTGAGATCAGGGGGACTGTTTGTTTAGCTTTTACAGAAGTCAGATTATCAATTTTTGGCTTCACAAATAGGTGACCATATGTTATACGTTACCAACGTACCCAAAATGAAAAATTTAACCTCACAATATAGAATAAAAGGAATAGGTTTTTGTTTATAATTAATATGAAATGAGATTGTATATTTGCTCACCCATTAGCTTTTTTTACACCTTTACTCGTGTTAAAAGATTTACGTTATGTTTTTAATGCACTTTTTAGCAACAAATTGAGGGCGTGTAATGGCATAATATGAAAAATAGAAAATGAAAGGAGGGACATTTTCCCCCCCTCTCTCTCTCTCACTCATGCCTTCAGACTTTTCACACACTACATTGTTATCACGGGAGAGAACTCGTCAAAGTTCTCAACTTTGTCTGACCATTTAAATGTGTTAATATTTGAAGGTTTTCAATTCCGTGTGGACTAGACTTCAGAAGAGAAATGCACAAGAGATCTATCAAAGCATAATTAGAAGATTCTTCTACTTGACCATCTTATGGTATTTTTATGTTTGGATTATCTTGCAAGGAATTTTTCTAAATGAAGGAGTTATATGATATGGTCAGACTGATATGGATCTCAAAATTTTAGAGATTGTGGATTATGAATGAAATTTCCACAAGTGAGAGATATTTTTAGATTATGCTAGATAAAAATATCAATTTTATTGATATATAGAGCCAGGTAAGATCCAAATTTATGGTCGTGAGATCTATTATCGCTCTTCGCATGCCCTCCGTCCTCCTCTAATTCCTGACAACACATACGAAAGGATCAAGTACGATAAATCTCTGAATTTCTAATCATTGACATAAGACCGTGTTCTGGTCGGAGGAATAATATAAAAAAAAAAAAACCTTCATTCTTCATTCAGTTCATTTCTCAATTAGGCAATATCAACTCCTAGCTGTAGAAAATGTTGAGCGCCACGATAATGGATATGACGTGGTGTGATCAACGAATAAGACAAAAAAATAATAATTTTTTGACTCTTTACTGTCTATTACCGGACATTCCTTTCGATCTCGCACATATTTATCACCATTACAGTCAAGATTTTCTCTCCCGATGGTCGTAATTGTAGTCGTGCCCAATTTTGCTCCAAAAAGAAAATGACTATAAACTACTATGAAAAATGTTTTGGGTGATGACTGAAAAAGACTATAAACTACTATGAAAAATGCTTTGGGTGATGACAAAGCGAAACTGGTGCTAAAGCCTAGGAAGAAAATTTTCCAACCTGGAAGTGGTAGTCTTTACGAAATTTTCTTCTCCGTTAAAAAGTCTAAAGTCTTGAGGCCAAAGAAGCCCAGCCTCCTCACGAGATTAATGCACCAGCATTAAACGACTCAACCCTCTCCAGAAGCACAAGTTTCATTTCTGGAAGCGAACGTCTATTTTTGCGCTTTTATGTTGAACCTCGCTCTTTCTTATCGTTAAAAGGTGCATTATTAACAAAAAATTATAAATTTTAGCGACGAATGAATTGAAAGTGTGAAAAAGTATAATGCGATATTAAAATAGACATTTCAAAGTATATATAACGACACGACGCGTTAATGCTGATGTATTGTACTTATGTTCATAGGTATAAGTATGGAAAAGTTATCCGCGGAGCGCACATCTTCGAATACACCATTACGGGGATTTGGCAACCGTAGATCCGACCTGAACTTCTAGGCGTCTACATAGAGGTAAAGTGTTCTTCAAGTTATTAGGTCAAACCGTCACCAAAAGATACACCAAATGCAACATTGTAAACCTGACTTGTTCGTATTGAATTTGAAGTTCTCTCTTATTTGTGTTTTGTATTTGATAATTATTTCGTTCTACATATGTATGTTAAGCAATCATCTTCATAACACATAAAGTCACACGTTTTATTGTATAGAAAATTCCGATGTTCAACAACCTAATTTATTAATCAAATGCGAATATTATGTAGCTAGTTTACACCAATTCAACTCAAGTCAACTCGTTTTAGATGTATGCTTAGGCCTCTGCTTTGGTAACGTGTAACGCGTTACACCTTCTGGAACAATTGGAGCAAAGTCGATCTCAGAATGATCTTAGCTGACTAGGTCTTTCACCGTTATAAGAATTATTATACGTGTTAAAGCATTCAGCTCAATTGACAATAAGTAGCGCATTCGCAGGAGTCAATGTCTTTAATTAATTTTCGGTATGGGGTATACTTATGATCTCGATCAATGTGAGGTATTTAATGTTTTTGACAATTATGAGTCTACAAATGTTTCTAGAATTAGGGTCTCGTAGTGTTACCGTGTTGCACAAGGTTATGCTTTCTTTATGATATTGATGTTGTTTCGCTTGGAGCATTTTCACTAAATAATTCTATATTTTTGGAGACTTTTCTTTGTTGGCGTTATCAAGAAGGTTCGAAAAGGCTATTTGGCCAAACACAAGTTATCTTTGTTGATGAGTTATAAATTTCACTTTGGAAAAATTACAATTACCATTTTAATATATGAGCTTAATAGGTTTCTCTGCTCGTAACTAATTGATTTTAAATTGTATATATTTTTACATGGTACTAGAGCCGGTCGACCCAGATCCAACAAAAAGTTCATAATTAAATCCTCCACCAACCGGTTTAGTCCGTCTACATGTTTGATTCACTCAAAAGAAGTATGGTCGTTGGTCACACATCATTGGTGTGTTGAGTTATAACTCTCACACTGAAAGGATAATAATTATCACTTAAATATAAAAATATCGTGGCTTCTCTCGCTGCATAACCACTTAGTTTCGATCGGTTGGATGTTTTCACAATCTTGAGTTATTATATTTTTACCAAAGATATAATAATGAACACGTTTATGTTCGGCGTCTTGTTTCGTGTAAGAACTTTCTTTTTTTTTCCGATCGTATGAGAACACGTGTACGAACATAAGAGGACAGATCAACATGAGTAGTGATAATGACTTATATGATGGTGCAAAAGTCAAAACCTAGAGAAAATTACAAGTAAATGCCAAAATGTAAAGCCAATCTACTCAATGGGATGATATTCATGGGTTCATTCAAGTATGATATTGGGTGGAATAGGAAGAGAAGAAGCTTCTAGACAATAACTTTACCAGGTCAACAAAATTAAGCACTAATTAAAAACATGTAAATAAATTCGCGGAAAATGACTATACAACAATACAAAGGCCAGTATGTCAAGGAACTGGTACTCTTCATTGATTTTAATAATAATAATGCATCATTAGTCAATTCATCCGGCTATTGCTCCTTCCTGGAAGGAAAGTGAGATTTCTAAAACTTTGAATCTTTCTTTGCATGTTAATTATTTAAGCAATCGCTCTAGCTCTGTTTGGTAATCATTTTCTGCATTTTTATATTCATATTTTTTTAATTTATTTTTGTTTGCGTATTACTTTTTTTAAGTTGAAATTTCAAAAACATCATAATCAGACACTATTTATAACTGGCTCTTTCGAAGTATATATATTTCTGGAATTCATCTCACTCTTTTTGGTTCATGAATGCATGTGAAGTGGTATTCAAACAAAATAGAGGAGTTTTTATTTTTTATTTTTTAATGTGGTACTTAGTTATATTTATTATTTCCATATTAATGGCAAAAGTGGTATCCAAAACAAGTTACTCAAACCATGTTTTTGAGCTTTCTTAAGAGACATCTTTTCTCATTTACTTTTTAAAAATATGAAAGCAAAGACAAAAAAAAAAAAGTTGCTCAAGAAGTAAGGATGGCAATTTGAGGCCTAACTAAAGTTCGGTCCCGCCCCATATATATATATATATATATATATGGTACTAATATGGGTAAGAGCTAAATGGATGTGGGGCATGGGGATCTAACCAAATGGAACTATTTTGACTTTTTCCATCCCAAACTTACCAGAAATAAAATTTCAAAAACTTAATTGATTTACATATCTCTCTCTCTCTCTCTCTCTCTCACACACACACACACACACACACACACACTCCGTCACCCCCCGTTGCCTACCGCCACTCGCTATTACCAGTTGTTGCCTACTGCCAGAAAATTCTGGCAGCTGCCTCCGCTTACCTCTTGTCGTCGAAAATTCTGGCAGTTCGCAGCCGCCACGGCCTATCTCCGCCGTCCAATCACGGCAGCCACCTTCAACCACCACCACTACTAGAACAAAGAAATAGTTTAAGTAAAAAAAAAAAAATGAGACTAGTTTAAACAAAATATTAAAAATAAAAGAGGTTGACCATATAGAATCGGGTTAACAGGACGGGTTGTATCTAAATAAGATGGTGCAGGATAGGGTATATCAAATCTAAGATGGGACGGTATGAAAATGGGGCAACTAGAGGTGAAGCAACTTGGGATGCAGTCTGGACGCTTTATATTACTATCCCTATCAAGAAGACTTATTAAGTTTTGGCTAGTTAGACATGGAACCTTCCACGCCACTTGATTGAAACTTCCTCTCTAACTTTAATTTTGCCAATGATATGTCAACAAGGCGTTCTGGTTTCGTTTATTAAAAAGAGATATATGTGTAAATAAATTAAAAAAAAAAAGGCATGTAAAACTTTGCAAAGTTCTTTTTATTTATTCAAAGATAACCTCCAAATGCACTTTTCCGTTTCTTCTTTCGCTCTTCCTCTAACCCTTCTCCCGTGACCCACCACCAACCTCGACTGGCCGCCACCACCACCATCTTCCAGACACAAACCCACCACACACGCACATGTTACTCACCCCTGCGCGCACAACACATAGACCCAAAAAACACACACACAAAGTAACCCACGACACACACAAGCACATGCACACAAACCAACGAACCACACATAAACACGAATGCAGACATAGACACACAGCACCCTTAACACTTTGTATTCACTTAATCAGTTTTCATATTACATTCTTTGACGTTAATTTGGATCCGGATCAGAGTATATATGACTAGAACTAAGATTCTTTGCTATACAGCACCTCTGCTATAATAGAAAATTGTCGCTTGATATATTTTTAGCGATAAAATATTGTCACTGTAAATTTTAGCAACAACAAAACATTTTTTTGTCACTAAAACTGTTACAGCATAGATGATATACACCAGAGAATCTATAAACGTATGAAGAACCTAGACATGGACCTACCAAAAAAGAAAAAAAAATAGCTAGAGACACATTCGTAAGCTTTGTTAGACGCAATTTACAAAGCACGTTTTCTTTGATAAATTCCTAATAAATCAGGTACTTCCTCACTTGTTTTTCCCATGTTATGTTCGCTCTATCCCCAGCCTTGTCTTGCCCTATCAACTTAATGCGGATCACTATTTTTAAAAAATATATATAGATAAATTCAGCAATTGGTAGAACTTTGTGCATATCTACAATGGTTGGTTATGCAATTGTGCGGTGTTTTTTAAGGTGAAGTACTGTAGGTTTCCTCGATATGTATTTCGAATCATTCTCTTGTTATGTACGAGGTGTAGATTGACATCAATTGACCTTGTAACGCCATACGAGCTTGGGATACTGGAGATGGTTTCTGTCCTCAATTTCACTTCAACTCGGTCGGAAGAAGGCAATGGTGTTCTTCGGCCAAACCCCCCCTCTAGTACCAAATACTCGCAACCGGCCTTGAGCCCACAATAATTGCCAGAAATCGAGAGGACAAGCCGGAAGGATCGTACCGGTTCAAAAGAATCGGTCACAAAATCATCATCATCAGGCCACCGAAATCATCAGGCAAGGCAACGAATATGGCTGGATATTAAACTCAAAACCCACAACATGGCTGCGCCCCACTGCTAATCTGCTTCCACTGGCTGGATATTAAACTCAAAACCCCGTGCTCCATCATCATCATCTTATCCCGTTTTTGTCACTACTTTTTCTCTCTGCAATTTGTTCTAAATTACAACTACCAACCCGTGGAGTAACTTGTGTTTGTTGCTAACCGGATCAAACGAGTAAAACTGTGTGCATTTCTTGAGAGGATGAGGGGGCTGGTTTCTACAGGCGGTATCGAAGGTGTGATTTGTTGGGGGGTGGGGTTAAATATATCCCTAGGTTAAAGGCAGCGCAGAAGAAGAAGAAACACCCAGTCCATTGAGGACATTTGGTGGCCCAATGATGGAGTTCTTGAACAAAACTTGCTCCACCTCCGGTGGGTGACTTCATGGTTATTCTTTCCTAATCTCTCTCCGCACCCGTGCATGTCACCGGATGAATGAGAACAGGATTGGTTGTCGGTTCCAACTATCAGTTTAGGAATGCTTTTGCAGCAGTGGATAGGCGCATTTCATCCATTCGAGACTTGTACCACTGGATATCCAATCCAAAAGAAGAACCAAACCGCTTCAATAACCGGTTCTCTGAACCATTCTCTTCACTTCTGATTACTAAGGTTTGCCCAGCTACTACCCGGTGGCGCAAAGACTGTTCATTCTTATTCTTGGCCTCTCCGTTTGATGCCCGGATAATTGATTGCATGCCTGAACCAGCTATAACAATATCAATTGTTAACTTTTAGGATGAGAAGCAATCAGTTGTTCTGTACCTCCCGACCCATTTAAGTTCTGATTATCAAGGCCTGTACAGCTATTAACCACTGAACTACATGTCCTACAACTATGAAGAGCTACAAAGTAGTTCTACCCAACTGAGCTAATAGCCCGATCATGCGAGCCTCCCACTGGGAACCCACTATGCCAAAAGCGAGAAAAACCCCATCCCTCTCCTTCCCTTTTTTGCCCCCAATATCGCCACGCAGGGTGGGGGGATTGGTCAATAAAAATCGATTTTAATGCTATTTGGGGGATCCTATCAAGTTGTTCCGACACAATTCGAACCAGGCTTAGTTTCTAATTCATGGGCCCATAAAATTGTTAATCACGTACTATGGAAGACCACATCTAACTGGAGGTCTTCATCCTAATTTTTACTGCTCCCCCATACTAGATAGCAGAACAGAGCAATGCAGCTACAATGCAACATAAACAAACGGTTTACAAGTCTACAATAATATTAAGAACGAGGAACATAAACCAAGGAGCGATTTATTCTAGACAAAACCTATTTACATTTGCCGAAATAATTAGGCAGAGTCACAGGCTTCCAGGAAGTAATCCTCAGTAGCAAGAATTGTTTCCTAATTTACTGAAGTGTAAATATTGGCACCAACATGATTGCATCCCTAGTTTCCTAGTTGATTGGTATGTGATAACAAATGGTACCAAAACTACAACTATATATCTTCTTGGGCGAAAATTTGGTATCGAGGCATAACAATGGCTATAAACTCTTTTCTCGTGATCACAGAAGCAAAAGAAATACCGAAGCACAGGTAGTGAATACCAAGGCACAAGAGCAAGACCAGCCTTGAGCTCGTATTTCCTGAAATAAGCACATTCACGATTGCATTAAAAAAAACAGTCAATAACAGCAAGGTTTGATGGGGGACAAATAATAATAGATAGGTACAATTTATGCTCTTTTCGAGCCCAAGCCTGGACCAGTCAGACAGTTCGAGATATGGTGACTCTGACTTCTTTTTGTTTTAGGTTGCTGGTTGCTAAAAAGAAAAGAAAGGTCAAGGAAGATGCACTGTGTGTCAATGCCCCAGAATGTTGGCTGGACACAAGGGCTTTTAACCCTTGGCTGAGACCTGTCTCACTCCACCTATTAGAAGACTTAACACCAGCCAGATATCGCCTTGAATAAACAAGAGAGAACATAATAATTTATTTTGTTTAGAAGCATGTTGAAGTTCACAAGAAATACGGATATAATCTGCTTAATCCACTCTTAGTCTTCCAAAAATTGAGACAAACAACTATTCATAGTCATATTCTGCATTATACACATGAGATTTCTACATCAAAACTTCTTCCAAAACAATCACCAAGTTGGAATATCAAAAAAAGTGTAAACACTTGAATGAAAATAAAACATTATAGAGTGACACTATATGCTTCACATAAGTCGAAGTCAAATACTTAACCAAGTTAAGAGAGATAAGTCTCAGTTTTAGTTCAGTGTGGAAATTTTTGCTGCTTGAAAACAATTCTACCTAAGTTACAGCAAGGTAAATCATCTTCCAAATCTGCATCCCTCAGCGCACAAAGCCGTCACCCCAAATCTCACTTTCTATCAACATAAGCAAATGCAAAGTCTTCTGCAAGAATAACGCATAAATGCTATCTAGTGCTAAGACTCCTGGAATTAAAGCAGATGACTTCATCCAGAGATGCAGACTCCCCAACTTTTCCTCTTACAGACTATTAGAATAAAGGTTTAAGGATTAAGATACTCATAAATACTTTACAACTCCTAAGGTTTGTGCTACATGCCAACACAAGGAACTTGGTGTCGCACTAAACTTTACAGTAACATAAACAACCATCCCTACCAACTGATTGAGGTCTGAGGAAGTCCTAAGAACTTCACAACTATCACAAAGCAAAAGCTGGTCTTCTGGACTTCACGGACCAGGATTAAACCTCCTTGGGGAACAAGTTTTATAAAAATAAAAATAATAACAAATTACTTCCCTACCAACGTTATATATATGACAGGAACCCTGATGAATATTACTAGATCTAGAATAATTTATACCTCAGCCACAATTAGTTTTAACCCCACAAAACCTTCAAAACTTTTGCTACAGTAATTCATCTGTAGTTTCTCCTGCATCAACATACTGTCATAGCACACATTTAATTTTTTTATTAATTTTGCTCTGCAGTTGTTGCTTTAGTTTATCGCATTTCATATCAGTGGACATAACTCAATGACCAATTTTGTGAATACTCGTTTGGTCCAATCAGGATGGGGTCAGCTACATGAATCTTTTCAATACTCTCCCCCATTGAAACTCATGTTTTACGGTATATTTCTACTTTGGGTAAGTTACCCTCAAACCCCTTTACATATGATAGTATTACACTCTACCCCTCACATATGGGACATTACACTCACGCACCTTCTCATTTAGGTCCTCGTACCAAACTCCCCCTTGGGTCAACAGTTTGTTTGTTAAATCACAAGATAAAGATAGAAACCCAATGATACCCCTAAAACTGATAAACACCAGTAACTAGGTTAATCACTTCCACTAAAATTATTACCAAATAAAATTTCAATCATCAAAGCCACCATATACCAAACTTAACTCTGATAGCTAAACACCAGAACTCAAATCTGAAGAGAACTTGGGATGCAATTAGGGGGCATTGATTATGTTAAAGAGAAACTAAGGTCTGGATCCCGTTTCAGGTGAATCTTTTGGGTTTTCGCTTTTGGTTTCAGGTTTGGGTATTTGAATTGGGTTTCCAAAAATATTCTTGGTGATTAAGTGGGTTACTATGCATTGGATGGGGTCGAAGCAGTTGTGGCGGGCGAGCTTGCGGACGAAGAGATGGAAGAGGGGGCGGCATCGGACTAAGGCAGTGGAGTCGAAGATTTGGGCAAGGGTGTCGCGCTCAGATTGAGAGGAGATGGCAGAATTGAAGAGGAGAATGAGAGAAAGGTGGTGGTGATAGTTGTGGAGAGGAGGCGGAGAGGATAGAGAAGACGTTGGTTTGTTAGATATACTTGCAATTTTGATGCAATAACAAGGGCCATGAGGTCATATAAGCCAGAAAATTAACAGTATCCGCCAAAACTAATGGCAAGGGGTGTCAGGTATTTTACCTTTCAATTTTCTAGCAATCAAGTCCTTTATTATGACCTTATCCAAATTAATTTTTGACTACCTTCAGGCAAAGTCACTAATATACTTACTGGGTATCTAAATGGCCAAATTTGAAATATGTCCCCATCCATCACAAGCAATGTTCAGTCATCACTCCTCAATTTGTGCCATTATGTTGTCATTCTTATTGTATCCCTTCTTTTGTGTCCCTCATCTTCTCCAGAAGCACTTCTTCACTTCATCCGATCAGCTCTTTTCTAAAAGTAACATTCTAAACAATCTCTCCCACTGTCCAAAGCTGACCTAAGATACCTAAGAATCGATTTCTTGGGTACCTCTTGCTCGTCCTTGTTTACCTCATCCTTATCAAGCTGTGACAGTTTCTATAGTTCTAAGTACCAGGTTTCTTTAGGGAACTCATTGCTGCCATAAAATGGCTCCCTCCACGGAGCAACAGTTGCACAATTAAGTATAACTCTCTTCTTGAGGGATGCACGTGTTTGTAACAGAAAACAGCACTGACAAAAGAACTTTGCTTTATTTCCAAGTAAAGTTAAAGAGTTTTGGAAAAAGATTACACAGTTAAGTCTCCTCATTGACACAAGAATAATATGAGAAACAGTCATTGCACCCATAAACTCAAAATCCAATCCTAAAAAGTCAAGGAAACTGGTTTCTGTCTTTGAACTTAGGGGGTAAGTGGCATTAGCAAATGCCTTAGGTTTTTCATTCGAGTCGGATAAGGTTTAAGCGACTAAAGCTACCTGCAACTACTGCTCTGATAACTACGCGCCTTCGCTCATTGCAGTGGTCTAACAAGATGGATTATCCTGGCAGTGACGGAGCCAGGATTTTACTTTGGGGGGACCAAAGTGGTGATGCTATTTTTACTCCCTTGTGCTCTTTAGCTCTTTTTGTTGTTAAAGATGCAAGTTTGTGACAATCTTTATCTCTTTAGCAACAAATAAGGCGGCGTACTAGCATATAAGGGTCAAAATCTCCTAATTGCCAAGATAGTAAAGGGACCATTTTACCAACATAAAGCTAAAGCCTATGATACAATACAAGACTTGAAGTTTTTGAAAAAAATTGGGGGGCCCACAGCCTGCCCAGAGTTACTTAATCCCCCTCCACACCTAGTATTCTGGAGTACTAGTACACTAAATCTGGCGAACCAAAAATGCCTACACCAACTTTTCGTAAACTGGTATTTTATTTTATATTTAATGAATATGTCAGTTAGCATAGTTAATAGATGTTGACTATGTCGTCTTTCCCTTGGGGCCTCACCTTTCTTGGCAAGCAAAGTGATGTATTCATATATCTATGCATAATTCATACGAATTATACCCTGCCAAAAAAGTACAAAACGATCGTTCCTCAACAAACTGCGGCCCCAAATGGCGAATCACCTAAGCCTACCCCCCACGTATTGAAGCAAACAACAAACCAGGAAACAGTGGGCCCACTTTTGTCCAAAAGTGGCTCCATCCCTGGACCCTGGGTTGCACAATGGGAAGATATGATACAGGAACTTAATATACCAACTAAAGAATACTCATCATAGCGCACTTGCATATAATTGAGCTTATCTTCTTATTAGTGATTTAG
Source organism: Escallonia rubra (assembly GCA_033065855.1). Taxonomy (NCBI): domain Eukaryota; kingdom Viridiplantae; phylum Streptophyta; class Magnoliopsida; order Escalloniales; family Escalloniaceae; genus Escallonia; species Escallonia rubra. Next base: position 162,703 of record JAVXUO010003144.1, on the reverse strand, counting down.
TGAATAGTCCTAAAAGTCTTCATGATTGCCAGCAACTCTTGTAACCTCAGAGTGCACCTAATATTGCCTTAACAAGGAGCACCAGAAATCAGTATTTTATTGCATAGGCTTATACTCCAGTTAACAAAATAATTAGCAAAATCCATGGCGGCTTTTCACATGAGATAAAGCACTCTTGTCGGACAAAAAGCTTTCCACAAGAAACTTTGCAAAGCCCCTTTGCATTGGTTACTGCTACATGGAAGTGAAAATTTCTTAATAATTTCAGTTCTCTTAAAAGACTGAATGGTGGGAATATATGGCTTGCAATCTAATGCAACCTGCAATCAGGATGTAATGAAAGATCATATGAAACGATGACGCCATAATTGTACAGCGTAACTATGACGCTGAACCAGAACGCCTTTCTATTCAACAAAAGGCATTATCAAAATCTTATCTTGATCTTTGGACTAAATTAGGACCTCTTTAACTTACTTGCAGACCTTCAAAGCGGTCAGCTCATTAATACTGGATATTTGCTCAATTTTCTCTTAGATCGCGTATTCTGTGGCCAGCTAATGTTTGTGTTTTCATCATTCACGAGTTAAGTTTTTGTATTAGTCCTGTTGCTATTTCTTAAATTGTTTATAATCCACTCATGTCATAGCTTTTGCCTAGAAATTGTATGCTGAAGAAACTGAAGACAACATGATTAGTACTAGTTTAATTTTTATTTTCTTGAATATCCATGTCTTGTTGTTTTTGAAAGAACCAACAGCAAAAGCACAACATACCAATGTATTAGCAACAATACTACATATCTCAGAACTTGTGCATCATACCTCCAAAGATAGAAGAGATGAAGCTGCAGATGAAGATTTAAGTGCAGAAAACCCTATATCATACGAGATGCTCCCGTCAGCCTTAAACAGTCCGAAATTCCTCTCAGAAGTTGGACCAGGTTTTGAATCCTCATTAAACACCGCAAAAATATATGCCTTCAATGGAATATTTGGCCTTAGTGGAGTTCCCTTCTTCTTGGCAAGCCTTTTACGCAGATTGTAATTATAAGTCCTCGCATTTTCTGCTGTAGCTGCAGCTTCATTCTGATCCCCGCGTGAAGCCCAACCTGTCTCTGTAATTATTACCTCCATCTTTTTATACCCAGCATCTTCCAAAGCAGCATATGCTGCATCAACCTGAGCATCAAGCATGTTGTCATAATGAAGTCTAGCTTTCTGGTCATATATTCCCTTTGTTGACTGGAAAAGAGCATAATTTATGTCAATCGTATCCGGATCACCCATGTAAGCCAAAAATGGGTAAGCATTCAAACAAAAAGGAGACCCAATATCTGAGAAGAACTCTAAAAGTGGCTTCATGTATTGAGTAACACCTTCTTTAAAAGTACACGAAGAAGGTGGGTAAGAATTGGCAAAAACTGCCTGTGAATGGGCCGTTGAAACTTGAACATCAGTTAACTGAAGCTCTTTCGTGGCATTGTAAATATTCTTTGACGCGCCCAGGAGAGCTGCCCAGAGTTCCAAATCACCACCTCCCAAAACTTCGTTTCCAATAGCAATCCCAACAATGTGTGTCTCGGGAAGGAATGCCCGTACATTTTCCTTCACCCAAGTCAGAGCACGATCTGCATTAGTGCTCATCTCTTTCAGGTAGCCATTTGGAAGTCCAACGACCAAATCAAGCCCAGTCCCACTAAAAGCCTGGAGGACACTGTGATCAAAATCATATATTCGAACATTCTTTATCTTCGCAGCTCTAAGGAGCGTAGCAACTTTATCAGGTGAAGGGATGTTATCAGCGATTCTTCCATAATTTATTCCATAAGTTCCAGTAAATGCTTTTATTGCCACATGCCCTTAAAAAGTGAACATCAAGTGACGAATAAGAACTTGCTGTATTGAAGAAAGTTAACATACTTGGTTTAAACACTGATAAGATGAAGAGCTAAAGTAGCCAGATCATTCATATTAAGAAAGGGGAGCTAGTGCATGAGGCTCTCGCCATTGCAGGATCAACGGAGGGCAGATCTGAGCAGCCTTACCTCCACTATATGGCACTCCAGTGGAGCAGCCTTATGAGTTGCTTTTTACAAACCATTTCACGAAATAAAAAAACTCGTCCAGAAAATCAGTAACAAATTAGCAGCTTGCTAAGGCAAAAATGGACTAAAAGCTTTGAGTACTCAACCGAGTGATAGACTACCATACATATTTGTCACCGTTTGCGAACACTAGTAAGCAAAGCATGCAAATTAACGCCGCTAGGGTCATAAAGATCACTGAATTTACAGCTGGTAATCACAGTAAATTTCAAACTAACATACAAATCACAATCATAACTTCTATCAAGGAAACCACTCACTAACCAGATCGATTATCAATCATAACCACGTGTGATTGAGCGTGTAGGTGTGTGGTCATGTACTCAATGAGAATAAAGTGAAAAATCAAAACCCACTTCACAAACACCATTTTTAGTGATCCAAACCCCAAAAATTATGATCCTGCGCAAAAAACACTTTCATTTGAACAGTCTATACATACACATATCTGTATCGCTACCACAAACCCAGTAAGAGTAAAGTTCAAAAAAAGAAAAGCCCCAAACCCACAATACAAAACACATGATTAATACTCCAATTCCAACCATTATTGATCAATCTCACTCAAATCAATCAAAGTTAATCAACTCCAATCAACCCCCACAACCACATCAATTGCAACAACAATTAAAAGTAGAGTTACCCTTTGGAGTGAAGAACACCAACATCACAAGAAGCAACTGGACCCATAATCTTGAAATCTTCATTGCTCCAAACCCAAAACGGCACCGTCGCCGGCAGTTCTCTCAACACAACCGTTACTGAGACTTAAACATGCCATAAAAGAGACCAAAAGTACAACTTTCTTCTCTCCAAAGCACAACTTTGACCTTTCTTGAACTCTGTATATGTGTGCGCGTGCGTGTGTGTACTTTTTGTGCGTGGGAGGCTGCCGGCGGGTGGCGGAACGTGGTCGTAACGGCGGCGGTAGGTGGTGGTTTCGGGTGAGAAAAAAACGGGGTTTTGGCGGTCGTTTTCTTGGTATTAGAAGTGGGTGGTTCTTTATGTTTGCAATCTGTGAATATTGGAATTTGCTCTATTTAATGGTGTACTATTTCTTGTCCTGCTGTAATGGATCGGTCGCTAAGCGCGTTGGTGGCTTTTAAACTTTAATTTGTTTATTGACTTAGGAAGAAGGGGGATCCAAGCACCACAACCAAGATGGGAAGTTAAATGATATTCATATTTCTTAGCCCGTAAAGTTTACGTAGCGAGAGCCGGTATTTACAAGTGAACGACTGAGTCAAGAGCGGTAAAATGGATAAAATACATATAATTAATTGCCCTTTATATAAATTTATAGTTTTTCAATAACGATCTTTAATTTCATGGTGGCGATAAAAATCTGTAAGTATGTAACTTCATATACGACGAGTGAGGGTTTGCTACTTTGGTTTCTTTTAGCAATAAGTGATTTTCATAACAATTCCTTTACAGTGAGTGCTTTTTCATGAACAAATGGTTGCGAACACGTGAGACCTCTTCATTTGTCAGTTCGTCACTGTAACTCGATGAATTTGTGAATTGACCCGAATTTTTCTCTGAACATGTGAGAGCGCAATGTTGTTGCGTTTCCAACCCCCCATGGTGGCGAGTTTTATCACGTAGTTCATGTCAATGGAGCAATAAACTCCGATCACACAAACAAAAAGGGTTGGAGCAAAACATTCGGTCCTAGAGCGCCTAGACAATACTTGAAAACGAGTTAGTTTCCAAATTTAGTGACAAGCTTTAGTTGAAAGAAGGAAAATAGAAGGAAGTAGAGAAACAATTGAAAATTAGAATATTGTGCAACTTTATTATGTAGTTTATGATGTGCAGAAAGAAGACTTTTTTATCATTCTATAGTTTAGGAAGAGGCTTTTTACGCGCTATTCAACTTTTGTCACATAGTAGAGCAGATCCATGCTAACAATACTTGTTTTGGATACTAATGTGGAGGTGGAGCACTGCTACAATTCTGCTTAACGTTATCAAGAATTCAATGCTTGGACACCTGCACATAGAGATATAGGAGTTAGATCACATAGCGGGTCTAGCGTGCATTGTAATATCGTAGTTACTCAAGTTATGCACGGGATCAATTGAGGAAAGGGCGGGGGGGGGGGTGATTTAGGTATAGCCAGTTGATAACTGCATGAGAATATTCTTTGATCGGCCACTAGGTGTTATACCAAAAGGCATCTTTAACAGAATTTTTTGCGATGATCGTTCATTAAAAATGTGGCTAAACATATTACGAAAAGAACAGTTGTAAGCCCGAGAAGTCCAAAAAAATATTTAGGATAACATAATACAACAAACAAATAACATTAAATATAACAATTACTTTACCTCTTGTTATTCTGAGAACCCTACGCTAATTTCAGTATTTAGTGACACTCGTCACAGTAGTTGCACTTGCATGACCACACTTCACTTCTACACACTTTGATATATACAAGACCATTTGAAGTAACCTCCTATTGAAGAAATTGACTACTTTAGCAGCACAAAATTCCTAGCCATCACAATAAAAGCTGAATAGGTGATGAGACCAACTAACAATGTTATTGAAACAGTGTGTTTAAGGTAATTCAGCATCATTATAGATCTCAATGTAGCTTAGTTGCTATGAACTGACACCAATGTGAGTGCAAAGTCTTGAAAATGGTGACACTTTATTGACTTCTTTCTCAACAATCAACAAGCTTTACCCTTTAGGACCTCCCACCCCACACCCCGACACCCACACCCACACCCACACCCACACACACACACACTCCAAATAGGAAGTAAGCATACACGTCCAAAGAATATACTCATCCAAGTCTTTAGAGCAAGAAGAACTTATGCTCCACCCAAAAAACAGAAAGAAAGTTGTCTTTGGCATGAATCTGCCTTCTTGATTTCTGTGGTCTCCATATTTCTAATCAAATTCCAATGTCTTTTTCGCTTTCTTCAAAGATATGAGTTTGTGAAAACATATATGATGATGAATTAATGGACAGAGTCCTATAAGTCTACCCTAACTAGCTTTATCACCGAACTAGGAAAAATATAAGACCGCAAGACACGGGTCTCACCACTGCATAGGCTACATTGTTACCGACATGCTTGGCATTCTGTAGTTAATCGCTAAAGATAGCATCTGCTTGGCTTTGGGTCATAGGGAGACCAGAGTTCACAATGATTAGAACTCATAAAAAAGGGTTGGTTTGTAGAGGAGAGGTCGAACATTCTCCTTTGGGGTTGTTCGTCTAGTCAACCATTTTTCTCTCCATTTACCTAGTCTTCTTTAGTCCCTCTCCCCAATTATTTTAAACAGTGTATCCTTACAAGTATTTGGAAAAGGAATGGATAATAGGTAGCAGTAAAAGCTTCGTCATTAAGAAGATATATCATGGTACCACGAAGTAAAAAATGGTTTTCCGCATGACAAACAAACAAATGCTTATATAAGTTTTGAGACGCTGAAACAATTGGAGTCGCATTAGCCACAGGGTAATCATTGTCTTTCATCAAGTCCCCGAACTGATTAAATATTATAGAGGCCAACGAAGGACAAATACATGCACCCAACCCCCTTCCTCCCACGCCCCATACTAGCTTATTACAACTTTCATGTTACTGTAATCTCCAAAGAGCGACTCTTCAAAAAAATAGAGCAATGCAAAAACAAAAGCTTTGCCCTCCCTCTATATGTATCGGATGGAAGGGTAGAGGCTTCTTTGGTGTTCCCTATAGTGGGTTAATCTTCATAAATTTCATTGCCACTAAAAATACTTAGATTGTGGGAATCTATCTCTATTCTCGTATGCTTAATCAACCCTAAAGAATTGTGTTGTTGATTTGCGCGATTGATGCAATCGGTACAACATGGTTCATATATATTCATTACTTGCTTAGATACTTTACATTTTTTATGCATGAACACAAGAATATTTTTTTTTCTTTTGATAAAAGGTCATTTTTATTCCACTAGTATAGAGCAGGTGTTTTGCACGTGTATATAGTCGAGAGTAATGTTTGGGAAAATATTATCTTTTTTGTGATTAAGATAATGTAATTTAATTATGTTCTTATTTCTTTTGTAACTTGTTTTAAAAGAAATGTATATTTGATATTCGCAATTGTAATCAGTTCAATATTTGGAAATATTAATTGTAGGCTTCTAGATTGAAGAAATGTTTAATTGTACTGATGAAATAAAAGCAAATGGAGAAATAAAAAGAATGAATCTGGGTCTTGTTCTTTAATCTATTAAATTGGTTTATGGATAAGATTTGTAATTTTTAAGACCATGTGCTTTGCATTTCATCAATAAGAATTACAAAACACCCAGTCTTCAACTGCAATAACCCAACATATTTTCATTTCAAATTGGCACCATATTTAAGCATTATTTTTTTTTATGCATATTTAAACCTTTTCGTTTTTTTTCTTCTGTTTTTGTTTTTCCAACAATTTTTTGTTTCTTAATTGATTTTTCACGTATTTCAGTTTCTTTATTTTGCTTTTATTTTTTTAATTTTTCAATTGGTTAATTGTTTGCTAACCTAAAAATGTAAGGGAAAAAATCATAGTTCTCATTAACCAGTTCAATATCTAATGTTTATTTCATTTTAATCAAATTAAAAAGAGAATAATAAAGGAATTTCTTTGTTTTGTTTTTCTTTCTCATCACACTTTTCATATATATAAATATATTTTTTGCAACCATACATTTTGTTTTCCGATGTGTAAATGTATGTTTGGATTAAATTTATGACCTAATGTCCATTAAACGCATTACAAAAAAACTAATTAGGAAGGAGTAGGGTTGTCATTGAAATAACTAATGGAGGGCAAAACCGAAAATGATTACAAAATTAGTAATTAATAATAGTATTTATGAAAGAGTAGGATTGTTATTGGAGTGATTAACGAAGGAAAAAACGGAATAAAATGATTTACATGATTCATACTTTTATATGTAGTATAGATTAAGTGCATACATCTATACAATTACATCTTTACTTTCCATCTCAACAAATATTTACACTTCCTTTGCATCTATGCATTCTACTTAAACATCTAGAGTTCAAACAAGTATACTTATCTTCATGTCTTGGTTAGCATCATAGATTTCTCTATCCCCAGGCTTTACATAGAGCTAGATTCATGGCTATTGGTGGAGCAGTTTTCTAGATATATATATATTTGTGCCTAATCCACTGTTGGATTGCATGCGTACAAGCCTTCTCATTGGATCCTTTTCTTTCAAAAATTCTTGAGTTTCTTTCCTGCCATATACCATAAACTGTAGCAGCCACTGCTAATTTTCCTAATTTTCCTAATTTGCAACATAAGCACTAAATTGTGGCCATGACACCAAAGTTAATGGTGTCTGCATTTTTTCAAAAGTCAATTTCCACAGTTCAGTAGCATAAGGGCATTGAGCAAACAGGTGGTCTTCAGTTTCAGCATGTCTCAAACATAATACACATTGATCATCTGGGATGACATTCCATTTTTTGAGTTTAGCCTTAGTCCTGAGTCCCCCTTTACATAATAACCATAGCATCACTAAGCACTTATGAATATTCCCTGTAAACCAAATCAGTTTCCATAGAGGATCATAGTTGCCATGAGATCTTATCTCTTCCCAAGCAGATTTGATGATGAATTGTCCACTGTGATTCAACTTCCATTCAATTGTATCAGGTGACTCAACATCAGGGAGTTGTAGTGTAGGCAGTAAGGAATTGACCATTCTCAACTCCCTTGATCTATTTAGCAAGTATTTCCAGCTTCTACCTTGAATGATTTCACAAACCTTTGCATTGCTTTGTATTCCACAGTCATATATTGCTCTTTGCCCAAACTGCTCCAATAGTGGTTGTTCAGTAAGCCATCTATCTTTCCACAACCAAGTGTTGTTACCATCCCCCACTATCTGATGAATGAACTGCTGGCATTGCTCTCTGAGTTTTATCAATTTGCACCATGTCCAAGACATAATCACAAGCATATATCACTTTATCATCAGCATAATGCACATCTAGACATAGTTTTGTTCGTAACTTTTCGTGCAAGGTGTGCTTGAAAGTTTAATTTCACCTCATTTTTTACCATGCACCTCTCACGAGTTACATGTAATAATGCTGGAATTGGTGAATTCCAATTGATATCGTGAAACATGAAACACCAAACCTTTATATTATATGAAACATGAAACTTGAAACATCTAGACATAGCCGCAACGATCGTATCAGAAGCTTTCTATCACTTCCTGTTAATATTGCGGCTACCAATCAGAAGCTTTCACCTACATCCCTTATTGAAGACGGTAAATAAATTCTGCAAAGTGCCCACCAAACCTTTTAGCCATTAGGAGCTAAAGGGAGTAACACACCATAAATTAGCCACGGAGAGCTAAAGAGTATATAGACATTTAACACTTATAAACGTAGTTCAAATGTATTAATTATTTTTATAATAGCATTAGGGAGTGAGAAAAGCTACAAACAGTTTTCATTCGTTGAGAGATTAATAATGAGATTTGGCTGTATTTGTGGACTGGGTCTGAGTGACTAAGTAAAAGTTCCCTTATAACTTATCCACATTAGAGTGCAATATTAGTCTTGTTATCTTTCATGTGAAGGTAGGTAAGAGGCTGAACCATGTTAGATATCCGCTTCGTGTTTCTGTGTGTGACATATTTTATATTTTTTTTTCTTTCTTATTGTGCTAGTTTTAATTGTTTTAAGAGCTTAGGTCCCACCAACTGGCATCTAAAGCTTTGGTATGTCGACTTTATCATTTTTTGTGGATGTTGATAAACATGGTCAATCCATATATAGGTTAGAGAAATTCAAGGGTTAGATGGTTTATCCCTCCGACAAAGAAGAATGAGAGATCTCCTTAGTAAAAAAGGTGTACACAAGATATTAAAAGAAAAGAAGCCAAAAAATTCTTAAAAATGAAGTCTGGAAAGACATGGACGAGAAGGCAGGCAATTTAATCCAAGTTAAGTTGTCAGATGAAGTTTCAAATTAAACAAGCTGAATGATGTTCACAGTGCCGTGAAAATATGGAGGAAGCTGGAAAGCTTGTAAATAGCAAAAAACATGACAAATTAAATAAGCTTTATTTTAAATGAAATATGTACGTATTGCAGATGACGGTAGGTATGAATTTTTTGCAAATTTAAATATCTTGAATAGTATAATCACTCAATTGACAAATATCGAGGTAAAAATCAAAGAGAAGGATAAAGCATTGGCACTCCTAGCATCTTTACCCAATTCTAAAATAATTTATTTACAACCTTATCGCAAAGAAAGATGAATATGCTCAAGATGGTTTACTCTAATGTATGTGGTCCTATGAGGTGGAATCTTTAGGTGACAATAGATATCTTGTTGCATTTACTGATAATGCTTCAAGAAAGATGTGGATGTAATCTTTGAAGACAAAAAGCTAGTTGTTTCAAATTTTTTTGAGTTTTCATACTATAGCAAAAAGAGTGACATGGAGGTTCCCAGAGTGCCTTGACACTGATAATGGAGGTGAGAACACTTCAATCGAGTTAAAAAAAAAAAAAGTACCTCTAGAAGTATGGCATTCGGCTTGAAAAGATGGTTCCTAGCCCCCCTAAACTAATTGCATGGTGGAAAGAATGCATAGAACAATTGTTGAGAAAGCGAGATGCATGCTGAAGATGGCTAATTTGCCTAAGTCATCCTAAGGCAAATCCATTTGCATGGCATGCTATCTTCCATTAGCTCCCCTTAATTTTGACACTCCCAAGAACGTATGGACCGGACATGACGGGTCCTTATCTTATTTGAAAGTATTTGGTTGCAAAGAATTTGATAGTGTTAATTGCTTTTGTAATAGCATTAGAGTGAGAAAGATGACAGAGAGCTTTTATTCATTGAAAGAATGATAGTGAGGTGAATTTTGGAGCATTTAAGAATTGGGTTTGAGTGATTGAGTGAAAGTTCTATTGTAACTTCATCGGTTTATAGTACAACTTTTCGTGTCTTTTCACTGGACGTAGGCAAGAAGTAAATAATTATTTTCTCCTTTTGTTGTTATGCTTGCTATACTTGTTTCGGGGGCTTAAGTCGCCCACAAATAATTATTACTCCCCATTTCTCACAAGGAAGAACTAATTCTAATTCTAAAAACTAAAAAGCACGTGGACATATTTTGCATCCTATTTAGTTCCCTTTGGACCTTCTCTGGAGATGCTTTATTTTTGTCCCTTATATTATACTCCCTCTATCCTAATTAATTTATCGTGTTTGACTTGGATATTTATTTAGGATATGACTCATAATGCTTATTTAAGATATGACTCATATTTTATGAGTTTTCCATTTTACTCCAAGAGAAAGAAAGAGAGGAGAGAAAAAAGTGGTTCAGGAGAGAGAAAAATAAGTTGACGAAGGATTAATTGTGGAGAGAAAAATAGAATAAAACAAATGTAAAAAAAATGAACACGAAAAAATACCTATAAAACTTTTCTTAGTTTAGAAAGTGGTACGATCAATTAACAAGGATCGGAGGGAGCACCTGTGTAATATAAGTGGCTCAAAAGGAGTGTTGCGTAGTTAAATTATCTTGTTCTTTTCTTAAAGCACACAGCAAGAAACCATTACCCTTCTACAGGCACAAGGGAGTACGAGTTTGGTAAGTGACAGCCGAGAAGAATCTTGAAGCTAGCTTGACCAAACACTTTACTCTTCAAGACTTGCTTTGACAGCTTTTACCTTTTTCAAAAGAGCAGCAGAAAAAGTGACGCCTCTTGATCATCTTAAGCTATCACAAGCTTTTGCTTAAATCCTAAGATCTTCAATTAGTCGTGTACTTTTCACTTGTCAGCATCTTTGGTGCATACTAATGCGTTTGTGTGTAGAAATAAAAGCTACTTATCCAGACCAGAAAACTGGAAGAAAAAACTAGCATCATGGCCTAAGTTATGTTTACTAAATTGTAATCGCAGACCTAAGGGTTCGTCCAAGTTGACCAATGAATCAAATTTTCTTCTTAAAGACGCAGAGTTCGGTTCTCTCTTTTCCATTGGCGTACGTGTTCGTGAAGAACAAAAGCAGAAGAAGACATGAATATAGGTGTGGAAGACCTTTTTGGGTGGTTGGTGCGTGTGTGCGTGTATGTGAAAGTGAAAGTGATCATCTCCTTTTTGTGTCTACAATTGTTTGGAAAAGGGTCATCTTTCAGTTGCCTTAGCTCAGGGAAGAACTGAGAAAACTTTAATTATAATCAAAAGGAAAAGGAAAAGGAAAGGCAGAATAATGGGATGCCTTTCTCACATACTTTACCAATCAAGTATGATCCACACAAGGAATCTACTTTTACGTCTAACTTATGTTTGCCCTGCAAGTGTAACTGCTTAGTGCACTGTCTGTGAACGAAAGGAATTTCTTAAGCCCCAAACTTTGAATCATATGTTGTGCTAAGCACTGACCAAGACATGAAGCCTATTTCATGATGAACTATATATGACCCCTCTTTTCAATTTTTCGGTTGGTAACCTACAATGAAAGGTACTCTTTGGTGATAAGGTTAATCTTTGGTGGGATGTAATTGCATCAGAATCAGATAGTTGCAACTTTGAAAGTCTCAAGATAGGGCCTTACGCAGACTCGTGTCTCTCAAGAATTTAGATTTCGAAAGAGAAAGACAAGTGGGTCAAGAAAAAATTGGAGCAAATTGGTGTATTTGCTGTAACATTGGTATAGCCACGTATCGTAAATCAGTCAAGTTTTTGTTGTGAATACTGTTAAAAAAAATTCATAATTGCACTCTTGGATTTCAAAGTTTGCACTTCAAACTGCAATGTCCAAAAAGAATTGTTCAATTTCATATAATGCATGGTTAGATATAATATCTCAAGCCGGACATTGAACAAAGATTGAAAAGGGTAAAAACATGTAGATTTCCACCTTGCTTGTAAAATAGAAAGGTTAAGAGTATTTAAGTGAACACGTGACATGCTTTATTGTTCTAGAAACATAAGGTATGCATGGCCATGCATTCGCACATGTGCGGTGCGACCGACCGCCGTGCCCGTGCTTTTAGTCACACTTAGCACATGCGCATCGTTCCGCCCAGTGTTATTTCAACAGAATTTTCAGTTCTGTTTAAATTCATGCACCTGTTCAATTTTCAGTTCTTTTTAAATTCAATGCAAGAGTCATTTAACTGTCATACTATACTACTATATAAAGGGTCTGATGCCAACAAATTTCTCACTTCAGTTTTCATATTAGAACGCACATCGTTCGACTCGGACATTTTTCCATTTACTGCTTATTTTACAACAAATACACCTCCACGAAAGTGGTTTCTCTCGTGAGCTTATGGTTCGCTCTTATCTAACAAATGGCATTTAAGTAACTGTAATCGCTAAGTAGAAATTAAATTAGAGTGATTTCTAACACATTAATAGGATCACAAGGATGATATATCACTAATCTGTATGTAAACTACCTGCGCGTAGAGACGCATATGCTCACTGTCACTTGTAAAAATCAGTTACAATTGAAGAACGTCAGTGTGAATATTCAGAATATGGATGATCTAAGGGCACCAGTTTAATGTGAAACAGACCACGTGGTATTCTTTGAGAGCTTGTGATGGATTGCCCAAGTTTGGTGGCCGCGATTCTTTTATCTTCCTCTTCGAATTTCTCAACCGTAACATCATTTAAGCAGATATGCAAGTGGAGGATTCGAACCAAAGACCTTGTCGAGTTTCTAATACTATGTTAAGCATCCAACTCAAAACCAATTAGTTATGAGGAAAGAGACTTAAGACGCTGGTCATACTTCAATTGAGCGAGCCAATCACATGGATGAATTAAACATGATGGCGTAAATTTGATACTAAATTGTTGTTGGTCTGGATTGAATCGCTCTGATCTCATGTTTAGTTACCAGTTATTTTAAAAAATTAAGCTTAGAAAACTCGTCAAACAATATATATCATACTTTAACAAGAGTAGCCCAATAAACACATCATTTGTTGTATGCCTGCCCCAATGCATGGTTATGTTTTTGAGACAGCCAGAGTCCAGAACAAGGCATCCATAACATTTGTTAACGAGTATCTCGAGTCGAACCAATACAAGTCCATCTCGTGCACCAAACCCTCGACTTGGGGCTTTGGGTCAAGAACCGCAATCTCTCTCAACTCCTCACTGTTACACCTGGGTGTGCTATTTATAGCCAGCAAGACTTTTGCCTGGCTCAATATAAGTCATTAGAAATCCCTTCAGCTAGTGGAACCAAGAGGCATCAAGTTCGTGAGCGTTAGGCACACATAAACTAGCTCTCCGTTGTCCTTGAGCGCTTGTAGAAAGCTGGGGGATTGTATTGCTCTCGTAGCGAAGCCAAAGTGAGTTTGGAGCATCAATCTTGACCTTCACTTTCACCTTCTCGGGGTTCCAGCTTAGTTTAAAGAGCGAACGGCTTAAGATGTTGATTTACATCAGCTCATTGCAGTGATTTGGCCGCAAAAAATGTTGAAGTCGAAGTGTAATATAGTGAGAAAGGGGTCGAGAGAAGAAGCTCTTTAACACCATTCTCTATGGCGATTCCTATCCATTTTTCCATGTTAGAAGCCAGCATGCAGCCAAAAATGGAACATTCGTCGAGCTTGAACTTGTCAATGGGCATCTTCTTCGTGATGTATCTTTGTAATGTGCTCTTGACGAACTCAAATAATTTTTCTTCAGTCTATTTATGGTCTAGTTCAATGTTACCATCTTCCCGAGCCAAATACTCATCCTCATGAGGAGCTGAATATTGTCCACAATTTGTTCAAAAAACAGAAAAGGACAAGTATACCATGCAAGTTGCCATGCCCTGGACAAGATACTTGTTTGGGCAGCATCCCTTATGATCGAAGAGGAGAGACAATATGTGATGTTTGATTTCTTCGGGCAACTCTGAAACCCTATCCATGGGATTTGCACTCTTTGACTCCTCCTGATCTTTCATGATTTTATGTTAACCCTAGACCTATCCTCTATCTATATCTATATCTAATCTTTTATTTCCTTAAAATACCATTTTTAAGTTGAAGTCTTTTTTTGACAAGATTAAGGGTGATCAGGAGTGTTTTTGACTTAAAACGTTCTTTTTCCATTAAATACCTTTTTGAATTAGAGAGCTATTAAAAAATAAGGGTTTTTTTGACTTCTCATAGGATATCAAGCTTCTTTCTTAAAATACCCTTATTAAAATATATTTTTTGTCAGAGTTAAGGGTTGTTTTGACTTTTGACTTAAAACTTCTGCTTTTTTCATTAAAACTTTTTAAAAAGGTGTGCTATTAAAAAATAAGGGTGTCTTTAACTTCTTTAGAAAATCATGTCTTTTTCTTAAAATACCTTTATTGGAATATATGTTTTTGTTAAAGCTAAGAATCGTTTTGACTTTTATGAAAAGAAAAAGGAAAAAAAAGTGTTAAAATCTATAAAATCGCCCTTGAACTCTTGCATGCTCCATGATTACTGAAAAAATTCCTATCAAAACTCACCACCTCCATCCACATTAAAACTAAACTACCTTAGAGCTATTACATATTTCCATCAATTTTAATAATAATAATAACTTGCAGAGTATAAAAGTTTCTATAGTCTTTTAGGATAAATGTAATATGCCTATATTAAATTGAATATTTTATCAAAAATACGATCTTTTTAAAAAATTTGCATATCATAATGTATATTGATACGTGTTTTACATATTTGAATTGTTTTTTATATATGTAGATTCAAAAGCATATTAGTACATGGAAAATATTATAAATCTGAAGTTTAATTCTAGATGTTGAATATGTACAGTGTAAGGAAGCTATGGTAAAATTACAGGTTTTTAAGATTTTCTAAATGCATATGTAATATTGACTAGGGTTAAATGGCTAATTATTATTTTTTTCTTAAGATGCTTTTTCTAAATTGAAATCTTCATAAAAGATTAGTGCTGATTAGGGGTGTTTTTCACTTAAAACTTATTTTTTTCATTAAATACTTATTTTGAATTATAGTGTTAGGGAGTGTTTTTTACTTCTCTTAGGATATCAAGTCTCTTTCCATAAAATACCCTTATTAGAATATATGAATTTAATGGTTTTTTTTTACTTTTATTAAGAAAAAGAGGAAAAGAGCACTTATGAAAATCCTATAAAATCACCATTGAACTCAGGCATGTTGTCTGGTTACTAAAAAAAATTCAATCAAAATCTATCCCCTCCATTCACGTTACAACTAAACTACCTCAGAGCTATTACGTTTTTCCATCAAATTTGATATAAAAAAAAATTTGCAGAGACCAAAGATTTCTTTAGTCTTGTAGGAGAAATATAATATACCTAAACTAAATTGAATATTTTGTAAGAAACTCAATCTTTTTAAATTTTGTATTTCATATTTGTATGTTGATGCGTATACTACAGATTTGAATTGTTGTGCATGTATACAGATTTCAATACAAATATATTAGTACATTGAAATTACTGTAAACCTGAAGTTTAATTCTAGATTTTGAATTGCTGTAAGAAAAATATCGTAAAATTGGAGTTTTTATAGATTTTTTAAATGCATATGAAATCCTGATTGGGGTTAACTGACTAATCTTTTTTTTTCTTCCTTAAGATGCCGTTTTAAATTGAAGTCTTCATGAACAATAGTGGTGATTATGGGTGTTTTTAACTTCAAATAATTTTTTGTCATTAAATACATATTTTGAGTTAGAGTGTTGTTAAAAAAAAATTTGACTTTTTTTTAGGATATCAAGTTTCTTCTCCTAAAATACTCTTATTAGAATATATGCTTTTGTTAGAGTTAAAGATTGTTTTGACCTTTACTTTTAAAAAAGAAAAAAGTTCCTAAGAAAATCTTATAAAATCACTCTTGAACTCCTGCATGCTTTCTGACTACGGAATAATTTCCTATCCAACTACCACCTCCATTCACGTTAAAACTAATTTACCTTAGAGCTACTCCATTTTCACCATCAAATTCGATTAAAGAAAACTATTTGTGGATAATAGAGTTTTTTATAGCCTTTTAGAAGAAACTAGTATAAAGCACGTGCGTTGCACGAGAATATAGTCGAGAGAAATATTTGAGGTAATATTATTATCTTACTTGGGATAAAAAATAATGTAATTCAATTATGTTCTCAACTTTTTGTGAATTTTTTAGAAGAAATATTATTTGACGATCGCAATTGTAATCAATTCAATGTTTGAAAATATTCTTTGTAAGCTTTGGATTGAAGAAATGTTTGATGGTACTGTTGAAAATAAAAGCAAATAGAGAACTTAAAAGAATGAATCTACGTCTTTATTTTTGTAAATTATTAAATTGGTTAATGGTTAAGATTTGTAATTTTCAAGACCAGGTCCTTTATATTTCATCAATAAGAAACACAAAACACTCAGTTTTCAACTGCAATAACCGAACATATTTTCAATTCAAATTTGCACCATATTTGAGCCTTGTTTTTTTATTTAACCCTTTTTTTTTTTTCCTAACAATTTTCTGTTTCTTAATTGATTTTTCACGTATTTTAGTTTCTCTATGTTGTTTTTGTTTTTCAGTTTTTCAATTGGTTAATTGTTTACTAACCTAAAATGAAGAAAGAAAATTACAATTCTCATTAACCAGGTCAATATCTAATATTTATTTTAACTAAATTAAAAGAATATAATAAATGAACTTTTTTGTTATGTTTTTCTTTCTCATTACACTTTTCATTTTTCAATCAATGTATAAAATAGATTCATTACCCAATATTATTTTAATTTCATCAAAATTTAAAAAGGAGTAATAAAAGAAGGGTAAGAATATAATTAACGTAATTAACGGAAGACATAATCGTCAAAAAATAATTTATAAAATTTATACTTTTAGAGGTAGTGCGCGCGCGCATACACCCACACACACGCATACATATATATAAATATATTTTTAACAACTACATATTTTGTTTCCCAATATGTAAATATTGATTTAGATTAAATTTATAACATAATGTTTCTTAAACACAGTACAAAAAAACTAATTAGGGAAGGTAAAGTTGTTATTGAAATAATTGACGGAGGGTAAAACCCAAAATGATTACATAATTAGTAATTAACAATAGTATTTATGAAAGGGTAGGGTAATAATGAAGTAGTATTTATGAAAGGGCAGGGTAATAATGGAGTAGTATTTATTAAAGGATAAGATTGTTATTAGAGTGATTAACGAAGGACAAAAATAGAATAAAAAGATTTACAAAATTCGTACTTTTATAGGTAGTATAGATGTAATATAGCTAAACAACATTAAATATTTTGTCAGAAATTCAATTTTTTTTTTTCTATTTCATATTTGTGTGTCGATGCGTATGCTACACATTTGAATGATTATGCATGTATATAGATTTAAATGCAAAAAATATTAGTACATTGAAACTAACATAAAACAAAAGTTTAATTCCAGATTTTAAAATACGGACATATTGGTGTAAGAAAACTATCGTTAAACTAGAGCTTTTAGAAATTTTTAAATGCACAAGAATCGCTAGATCGTAACATTCTGCTCCTAAAAATAGTTTGAGTTCGTGGCAGGTAAATAATTATATGTTTGTATTAGAGTTATTAGAATACCCATATTTGCATGACAACATATTCTTCATACGGTTATTATTTTTTTATGATTCGTTGTAGTTCGGAATACTATATATTTAGATGATAACATGTTCTTTATATGACTATTATCTTCGTTTATTTCACTATTAAAAGTGATAGGACCGCGAAACCGAATTTATAAAGATTCCAATTTATATGAGTTCAAATGATTAATTTTTTTTTTTTAGTTTGAAAATTCTCAAGTTTAATACGTAAGGGATTAAATGACTAATTTTTTTTCTTGAAATACTCCTTTAAGTTCGTTAATGTGTCTTTTAGTGACAAATGACTATGAATATAAAGAAAACTGGTAAATAATTATGAATATAAAGAAAACTAGTAAATAATCTTTTATTAAAAATACCCATTTTAAATTTATAAAAATTTAAGGTACTTAATTTTAAAGAGATGAGGCAATTACAATATTTTTGGCTAAATTTTAATAATCTACTGCTAAAAGAGGTTAAAAGCTCACTAATGCATCTTTTACTAACAAAGATTGAATGAATATAACTAAAACCGTATAAAAAGGATTCTAAGGGGTTAAATGCTAAACATTTTTTTCCTTAAAAACACCCTTTTTAAATTTTTATTTTTATTTTAAAAAAGTGAGACGAAATTATACATTCTGGGAAAATTTTAGCATTTAGTAGCTAAAGAGGTTATAAATTCACTAATGTATCTTTTAGTGACAAAAGGATTGAATTCAATCAAAGCGAGACTAGACTTAACTCAATCGTATATATATGATTCTAAGTCTCCGTTCAAGTTTTGAAGAAAACCTATCAAAACCTTACATTGACACCAACATCAAAATCAACAAAATGAACACATTTCACTGCTTATTAGAGAGCCGCCCCCAAGTTTAGGTGTTATTATGCTCTTTATATATATACAGTATTTTTTTAAGGTAGATCGGCTATTGCATCTACTAACTTTTGCATGTGACTGCAAATTTAAACTTACCGGTATAGATACAAGTGAGAATATCTACAAGTTCGACTACGCCTTCTTTTTCAACTTTTATGATGAATATATGTGTTATTTTGTGTTTGGTAAAATATTGGGTTGTTATGGTTTTAATTCTTAACTTTAAAAACCTTATGCAATAGGTAATTTTCCTTTTTATTTTGATGATACAAGCTTTATTATCTGATAAATGATCTGGGTTAGAGATTATTCTTGATGAACTTGAAGGTGAAAATTTTAGGTTTTTAAACATTATTATAATTATTTCATTCATTACCATTATCTCATATCAACTTCACACATTTATTTGGTAGTATACATTTCATAACCACACACACACACACACATATTGATTTTATATATGAGTAGGTGTAGTATTATCATATAAATCATTGTTAAAAATAATATGGCAAATATATATTAAATTTCATGCACAACTAACTTAATAGCCTTATTGTACTACAAAGATGAACAAGATCATGTTAGGTAAAAATAAAAGAGAGTTTCAAAGTACAGTATAGACTTTTTAATTGAAAAAGTAGGAAAAAAAAGTAACATTAAGATTAACCATAGTTTTAGACAATTTGTACTCAAAATTAACGACGTGAGGAATTGCTTTTTTTCTCTCCCCACATGGGAGTCTTTCTCTCGTTAACTACGAGGTGAACAGGCCTTCACCTTTCCCTTTCTAATTTTTCATGTGGCATCTCTCATAGACAAAATGGAGGATTCAATTTGGTCCAAATTAGAGAAGATCAAACTCACAGAAGAGGAGGAAGAGGAGGTATCCCTGGAAGGGGAAAATGATGACAAGGTAGTGCAATTTTCTTGGAGTCTTGTGGGTAAACTGTTGACGTCAAGGAAAATCAATAGCAAAGCTTTCAAGTAAACTTTCTGCAAGGTGTGGAATTGGGATCGTTCATTGAAGATTGTGGACGTGGGGCCTAATCTATTTCATCTCCGTTTTTCAACCAATATATCCATGACCAAAGTGGTGGAAGGCGGTCCGTGGAGTTTTGATGATAATCTCCTTTTGGTGAAACCGTGGGAACGAGGTATGACGGCAAACAATACTTCAATTGATTCGATTGATCTCTGGGTTCAATTATGGGGACTTCCTTTTGAGTGTTTTAGTGAAAAAAGTGCAAGAGTTCTTGGAGCGAAGATTGGAGATGTGCTCAAAGTTACAAAGCCTCCGGCGGATATCGACAGTGAACGATTTCTACGAGTTAGAGTCAGATGTCCCATTTCGAAGCCTTTGAAAAGGGGGGGCTTCATTAGATGCAGTGGTGGTGAAGGAAAATTATGGATTGAATACAAATATGAACGCATTTCATCAATCTGTTATTATTGCGGCTGCTTGGATCACAATATTAAGGTTTGCGACGCAAAATTGGAAGATGAACATTATGGTAAAACAATTGAATACCAATATGGGGAATGAATGTTAGTCGATACATCTAAATATCGATACAAGGTTATGAACGGAGGTTATCGCAAATCTGCAGAACTGCATAATCACTCCGATGAGTGGCGGCCAGTGTCTGGCAAAGAGCACATCCCGGATTCAGTGGAGCAAGTGGCTTCCTCCAATAATAAGGATTCTAACAAGCGGCGTAATGATAGTAATTCGAATTTGAAACAGATAACCGAGGATGATTGGATTTGCACTAATGGGAGGAAGTTACGGACGCCCAATCTGGCAGGATTTCTGACTAATCAAATCGCTGAAAATGGGGATCGATAAGAGGTAGTAATGGGCTTGGATTCTCCTAATGAGAGAATTGGACAAGAGCCTAATATATCTCATATTGTCAAGGCTACTAATACTGGACCATCAATTATAGGCCCAAGCTGCAGAGAGTCATATCTGGACCCAAAAGTTACGGAAGTCCATATGCCATTGGTCGAGACATCTTCTCCTGCTCCTCCTGAAGGCACTGGACTTACCTTACTTAAGCCTAATTCAACTAGCACTTTAGAAATAGTGCAAGATTCAGCTCTTTATGGGAACTTGGACAGAAGCTACCTTCATGAAGTCCCTGTACATCCTGAGTCTGCTCCAGCTCAGAAGAGATTACAGAGAAGGCAACCAAGAAAAAAAAGCTCAGTCAAGAAGGACCGGCAATGCTCATCCACGGGGGAAATAAGGAATGAAGATTCGGTGCGTAAGAGAAGCCGAAAAGAGGTAGGGAGCTCGATGACGGAAACTGGGAGCGATCGGTTAAATGATGATCCTGTAAGAAAAGGTAAAATTTCTTGCTTTCGGGTAGAGGCAGCCAGCCCTAATTGGCTCCCAACTTTACCATGAAATTTTTAGCTTGGAATGTGCAGGGGCTGGGGAAAACCTTCACATTCCAGGCTTTAAAGGAGCTTTGTAAGCTCCATTCCCCGGAAGTAGTTTTTTTGTCGGAAACAAAGAATGGTGAACAGAAAATGCTACAAATAAAAAGGAAACTGGGTTTCAGGCATATGGCGTTTAATAATCCAAATGGCTTAGCGGGAGGTCTGTGCTTGATGTGGCGTCAAGGACTGGAGTTGGAATTAGTGGAATGTAACCATAACTACATTACTGTTTGGGTACATGATGTGGAACGAATCGGGAAATGGCTTTTCACAGGGGTTTATGCACCTGCAAATGCCGACGGCCGAAACCTTCTTTGGAAGAAGCTGATGAATTCACAACTCTATAATGGAGATAAGTGGGTAATTATGGGGGATTTCAATGATATTGTCTCAAATGAAGAAAAGAGTGGAGGCTTAGTTCGACCACAACGTAGCTTTGTCGACTTTAAGACATTTATTTCATCTATGAGTTTGGTTGATTTGGGATACATTGTTTATCCGTTTACTTGGGATAACAAGCGACACAGAGCTGATAATGTGAAGGAAAGGTTGGACAGAGCACTTGCATCTCCAGGTTGGAGAACATCTTTCTCATTGGCAGTTATGCATCATTTACGACCTGAAGGATCCGATCATTGTCCTATTTTGCTAGACACTGCAGGACAATTTACTCGCATGAAAAAGAATTTTACTTTTGAATCGGCCTGGGCTAAAGTAGAGAGCTGTGAAAAAGTGGTGCAGAAAGCTTGGGAATCTGAGATTGCTGGCTCATTATGGTTCCGAAGTAATCATAAGATGAGAGTGTGTCGGAAAGCATTGCTGGAATGGAAAAGAACTACCTTTCGGAATTCTCATGTACGCATCAAGGAGTTGCAGGAAGAGTTACAGAATATTGCGGAAGCTAATATGTTTGAGAAAGATGCATATGAAAGAGTTGAAGCAGACTTGCGGAAAGCTTATCTCGATGACGAGATGTATTGGCGTGACAAATCGAGGAAGCTGTGGATCAAAGCAGGAGACAAAAATACAAAAGTTTTCTTTGCAAGTGTGATACAAAGACGAAACCAAAATCGATTATTTGGTCTCGAAGATAGTACTGGGAATTGGAAAGAAGGACAAGAGAGTGTCGAACAGATTGCAGTTCGATACTTTGATGACATTTTCACGAAGTCACAACAAGGAGATATGTCATATATTCTATCCTCAGTAAAGTGCAAGGTATCACAGCGTATGAATCAGATATTGACAGCTCCCGTCACGTATGAAGAAGTATATGCTGCCTTATCACAGATGGAACCTTCTAAAGCTCCCGGACCTGATGGAATGACAGCATGTTTTTTCCAGTCATTTTGGCATATTGTTGGACCTGATATGTGCAAGGCAGTGAGGTCTTTTTTTCATACAGGCCGGCTTTTAAGGAGCATTAACCATACCAATATTGTGTTGATTCCGAAAGTCACTTGCCCCATGAAAATGAGTCAATTACGCCCTATAAGCTTATGCAATATTTCGTACAAAATCATAGCCAAAATTCTCTCACAGCGGTTGGTTCCCATCCTGCCTAAAATCATTGGTGAAAACCAAAGTGCTTTTGTTACAGGTAGACAGATTACGGATAACATCTTGTTAGCTCAAGAAGTCTTCCATCATTTAAAGAATCGGAGAAAGGGCAAATCGCATTCAATGGTGATCAAGCTTGATATGAGCAAGGCGTACGATAGAGTGGAATGGAGCTTTTTGGAAGCAATAATGAGACAATTAGGTTTCGATGAAATTTGGATCAGATGGGTGATGGCCTGTGTAACGTCTGCCACATATTCTGTATTAGTCAATGGAGTTAGCAAAGGGTACTTGAAACCGACAAGGGGATTACGACAGGGTGACCCTTTGTCTCCAGCATTATTTCTGTTAGTAACGGAAGGTCTTTCAGCTCTTATTTCGAAGGCGACAGAAGAAAGGAAGATTCAAGGTATTAAAATTTGTAGACAAGCACCTGCGATAAGTAATTTGCTATTTGCTGACGACACTCTAATTTGCTGTTCCGCTTCAGAACAAAATTGTGACCATCTTCTCAGACTCCTATCAACCTATGGAAAAGCCTCTGGGCAACTGATCAACTCTGAAAAATCCTCCATCTTTTTTAGTAAGAATACATCTGTTCCAATTAGACATACATTATGTCGTCGCATGGGTATTCCACTGGATGGTAGAGCTGGAAAATATCTAGGACTTCCTACAGAGGTGGGAAGAAACAAGACAGAACTTTTCCAGTATATTGTGAATCGGGTGAAACAAAGAGTTGCGAATTGGAAAGAGAAGCTATTATCTCTAGCAGGTAAGGAGGTTCTTCTCAAGACAGTTGTTTCAGCTATTCCAACATATGTCATGTCTTGCTTTAGACTGCCACTGTCCATTTGTCATGAAATTAATCGACTCATGGCAAATTTCTGGTGGGGGAATGGAGAAAAAGACAATAAAATTCATTGGATGTCGTGGGCAAAACTCACTGAAAAAAGAAATTATGGAGGGCTGGGTTTCAAGAACTTTGAGTTGTTTAACTTAGCGTTGTTGGCTAAACAAGGATGGCGTCTATTAGTCGGGGGTTCTTCTCTTCTGAAGTTGGGTCATAATCCTTCATGGGGTTGGAGGAGCTTGTTAGAAGGCCGAGTTCTATTACATTCAGGGTGTAGGTGGAGGGTAGGGAATGGAAAGGATATTAATATCCGCACTGATCCATGGATTCCAAGACCAAACACCTTCAAGGTAATATTCCCGATTGCTGATGATGGTATCAAAAAAGTGGTGGATTTGAGAAATGCTACTAATGATGGTTGGGATATAGAGAAAGTATATACAACGTTTCATGAATATGATGCTGCTGAAATTCTAAAAATACCATTATCTGAGAAAGAGATTAAGGATAGAATGGTCTGGCATTTCACGAACAATGGGTCATACTCAGTGCGATCAAGCTATGAATCAGCGTGCGAAATGCTGAGAGAAGGACGACTTGCTAAGAAAGGGGCAGTGACTGGTGCTACCTCACATTTATTAGAAGAAAGAGACATGTGGCATGACATGTGGAGTATCAACGCACCTCACAAACTTAAGTTGTTTTTATGGCGTTGTTCCCATAACCTGTTAGCAACGCGTGACAATCTACAAAAGAGAAAGGTAGAAGTTGAGAGCTGGTGTCCTCTTTGTACCTCTGAAAAGGAATCAGTACTCCATTTATTTAGAGAATGCCATTTTGCATGAGCTTGTTGGTTTGCTTCACCGGTAGGTAGTATAATTCGCAAATCTTCAGGTATGTTCTTTAAAGAATGGTGGCATGATATTCTTCAACAGATAAAAAGGAAGGATCAGGGGAATGAAATGGTTGTATGGGCAACATGGATGGTCTGGTATATTTGGAAAAGCCGAAATGCGAGGGTCTTCAGCGGCAACAGTCGTAACCCCATAGAAGCTGTGAACATGGTCTGGTCTATGTTCCTAGAATATAGCAAGGAGACTACCAGAAATCAACCCACATTGCTCTTGACACCAAAGCATAAGAACTGGAAGTGTCCAGAACCGGGCTATATGAAGATCAACATCGACGGGTCATGGTCAGCAAGTTCGTGTGGGGGAGGAATTGGCGTGGTCATTCGCGATGAAATAGGAAAGTTTATTGCAGGAAGGAGTTGTATCTTGAACCATTGTGCAAGTGCCTTAACAGCGGAAGCTGTAGCAGCAAAGGAAGGTCTAAAGTTGGCGATGGAGCTGGGTCTTAGCTCAGTGATTTTGGAAGGAGATAATTCTACTATCATCAATTTGCTCAAAGGAAGTCCCGGAACCAGGCCAGAGATTGATGTGATTAATTTTTATTGTCGCTCATTAATCAAATATTTTAGTCATTGCAAATTTTCTTTTAGTGGTCGTAGGGTTAACGAGGTAGCTCATGTGATGGCCGAGCATGCTCGTAAGGAACAACATAGGACTACATGGTGTTCTATGCCACCTGTGTGGTTGGTTAACTCTCTCCGGAGAGATGTGGGTTTTTGTTAATTTTCGTTATCATTAATACATTCATATCGATTGGAAAAAAAAAAGCTAGAAAAAATTGGAAAAGGACTTCTCTGTATGTTAATCTTCAAATAAATGATACATAAAAACTATAATAGACTAGATAATCACCAAAAGAAAATAGAATGCAGAGGCTACTTTAACCCCCAACAATCATCGCTACAAGAAATGGTAATCACATGAATAATACTGAAAGTTCTAAGTGATGATATTTTGAACTTTAGTGGTGATGCTTGTAAAAAGGGATGAAACTCTAAAATTGAACGATAGAAAACTTTGAAAAGATCCTTGAAAGCTACATCTACTAGATTTGTTACCTAAGCAATTAAATTTTTAAATGTGTCTTGCTAGATTTTTTGAGTTCATTTGATTCTTGATTTTAAAGATGCAACATTTAAGTTCCTAACTCCTTTGTTTTATAAAATTTTATATGTACTTATTTATCATAACTCTTTTTGAATGTATTATAAGAAATTGGACAACTCCAATATACACACTTGGCATTAATTGTCTCTATAATAATTTCTTCACTTTTTTTACTATAATGTTAAAGTTATAGTGTTTCGTGAGAATTACTTATTTATGGAACTACTTATTACAATGTCAGTGTATCAAGGACAACAGGATATAATATGAAACAGTCAAAAATCTCTTTAACGGCAACTTGATGTGACAAAAGAAATAAGCATGATAAATAATGGTGATAGTTGACATTAATGATTCGAATATAAGAATAAGACTATATTTTGATTAGTCGTTAACAACTTATTTACTCATTATGATTTAATTGTAATAGTTGTATTAATTATAACATTTTTCTTTCAAATCACTATATAACATGATTCTTACTAGTACATAAAAATTGTGTCACGTGTCTTCCCAGTCAAATTAGAAAAAGGAGAAGGTAAAACAAAATATAAGGGGAAACAAAAGGGTAGTAGAGGACTTGGATTTCCACAGGCTATTACAAGAATAAAATGATATTCTTAATGCACCTTTTACCGACAAAGTGAAATGAGGACAAGCATATGTAAAAATAGACTTTCTCGGCTATTAACAATGGTTAAAGATGGCACAATATTTCTCTCAGATTCTGGGGACCCTATACGAATTTGTAACCTTTTAGGAGTAACATTATTGGTGAAGTTTTTCTATCATTTTAATTTCAATTATTGTTTCAACCCCTATTACAAAGTTTTAACCGTATACAAATGCAATGAGCATGAGAAAATAATTGGATTCTTATAGAACCATGGAACTTCCTCGTTGTTTTCATTATCAAGCGACATGAATGCATGTTCCTTTACCTTCTTTCATGCTCCTTCAGTATACGGAGTATTCGATTGGAGTATTGTAATAATCTCTAATTCGAGACCAAATGGAAAATGCGAATGATATACGCGCTCCACTTTTCTAGGCCTACACACATTTTCTTTTTTGATAAAAGAAAATTATTTTCCTATCCTTTCGCATTTAAGAGTTATTTTTGCTTGACAATATTAACCATTATATACTATAAACAGTCACAACAAAATATCACTTTTAAAGGGTAATAGTGTCAATTGCAAAAAACTCTCGAGTTGAGGAGGTTAAAATTGAATTTTCATTTTTATAATAATGAAAAGGGAGTGTGGCTGTCAAAAATGTGGAATTTGAAAAACACTCCCCATTAAAAAAAAAATTTTAAAAAAAACTTTTTTCTTTCTTAACTATTTTTTCAGATGAGATTATGTAATTTTGACTGCTCATTCAGGTATAAGGAGTTGTTCTAATCGTATGGATAGATTACCATCATATATGTCGGAATGAACAGAACTATGTTCACCAATGGGTGCAAGAATACTGGAGCGCCGAGTGTGAGCATTAGAGGATTTATGTGGATGTTTATTAATTAGTATGATCGTAGAGCGAATGCGAAAGCAAGAACATGAATAATGACCTGTTCATTCTTTAATCAAAAATATCAAATCCATTTGGACACTATTCACGAATTTATCATCAATGTATTATCAACTCTTCTTAGAAGTCAACAGGGTCAAGAAACCTTTGTTGGGTACGTATTAAAATTATGATTTTAGGTTTTGCAATTTGATGGTGTCATTTCATTGAAGAAACTGTTAGTGCCATAAAAAGTATTTTGAAATCAGTTCTAACTTTATAATATTGTACTTGACATTACCAATTATATTTCCCATTACAGATTGCTAATATTGGTGTTCAACAAGCATGTGACAATATGGTGGTAACCGGTCAGCCTACTTCTTCATTGTTTACTACATGAAATGACCATAATACCCTCAAACACAGAAAGGAATTCAGTCAAGTTGATATCATGAAATCCAGCAACCTTATCCTTCTGTACTTCCAAATTGCCAACACCTCAGCTTCTTTTCCCACCTGTAAGAGAAAACAGACGACAAGAAAGAAGAGAAGGGAAATGGCAACAGTTTTCCTCCCTTCAATTCCATCCTCCTCAACCTGCTCGACATCTTCTTCATCAATTAATGGTCAGAAACACAACCTGAGAGGGCATTTCATAACTCAATGCAAGGCTGTGAATGACAACTCCCCACTCTCTTCTCCTGTCCTCTCTAAGAGAAGCCTTTCCATTAGCTTCACTACCACTTTTCTCATCTCTTTGGCTGGTAAAGGCTATTTTGATGCCAATGCTGCGATATTAGAGGCTGATGATGATTTAGAGCTGTTGGAAAAGGTGAAGAAGGACAGGAAGAAAAGGATTGAGAAACAAGGAGTCATTAGCTCATCCAACAAAGAGACAGGTTAGGGGTACTTTCTTTGTCTTTCCTGCTGACGAAAAAGAATCAACGAAACTGCATATTCTGATGCACCCATTTGCTAAAAATTGATCAGTATATCAGCATTAGTTGATCTATGATATGCCTTCATGGTAATGAATTTCGATATTCATTTGTAGATAGGCCTGATGCAGTATATTGTTCTTTCTGTGCCCATTTGTTTCTTAAGTAGGACAACAATAATTTGGTTAGACAATGGCTTGAAAGTTTATAAACTTCCAAAACTTTGAAGAGAAAGGCTATGGTGTTAGTTGTCTTTCATTCTATTCCATCTTAACTGTGTTAAAACAGGGAAGGCTAATAGAGAATCATCCCCTTTACGTGCCATTGTTGGAAATGTATCTCTTCCATGCTGTTAGCGAGAATTGTGACAGCCTTTAATGGCAATTCAGTGGCCATTAGCGACATTTTCAATGCAGTCTGTAGTATAAAAGGGGTAAATTTGCTTAAGCATTAGTAAAGGGGAGAATTTTAAGGAAAAATGTAGTTCAAGGCTGGCTGCCAATTAACCCTACAGAAAACAGAACTAACAGAGTCTGCAAATTAAAATTTAGCGGTACCACTTTGTTCATCGCCTCTATGTATCATGCCCATCCGCCCCAACATCAGCAGAAGTGAATAGAGATAAACAACATGCTTCAAGCACATAAAATTAGTGTTTGGATGTGTAAACTGTGTTGTTTTGCCTGAACTGACAGCATCTCCTGTTATGCCTTTTAATTTAGAAGGGCGAAATAGTTGTGTTTGTGTTTAGAGAGTAACGGAGAGTAGTGTCAAATGCTCAATCTCAAAATTAGTCCTCCTCCGATGTGTTTTGATCATAGCACGTACTTTGCCAGTTCTCTCAGCTCACAATTCTTGTATTATTCATCTGATTATACTGTACATTTTAACCCGTTAGGTGTGTGTCGCGCCATATGTATTCTTCGCTATTATTTCCAAATTAGTGTTGGTAATGGACCCAAGAATTTTTCTAATCTTACTGTGGCTGATCTATCTGCTGCAGCATATCTGCAAGATGTCATTTACAAGCTAAGCGAAGTAGGCCAAGCCATAGAAAACAATGATCTCCCTGCAGCTAGTTCAGTTCTTGGTCAAACTACTGATACAGAATGGATCAAGAAGGCCAATGCGGCCCTCACCAAGGTCTTGTGCCCAACGTCGTTATCTCACATTTTCATTGCATAATGCTTATACGAGTATGCATCGCATTTTTTTTGAGTTTCTGTTTAAACCTTTCCAGCTGAGCTCTAGCTCTGAGGAGAAGACTGAAGCGGATGCATTCTACTCCTCGCTATCTTCTTTGATTTCTTCAGGTAATATACCCTTTTGCTGGTAGCTCACACATTTGTGTCACAAGATCCAG
Source organism: Escallonia rubra (assembly GCA_033065855.1). NCBI lineage: Eukaryota > Viridiplantae > Streptophyta > Magnoliopsida > Escalloniales > Escalloniaceae > Escallonia > Escallonia rubra. Next base: position 133,360 of record JAVXUO010003144.1, on the reverse strand, counting down.
TTATCTTTCTGTTTTACGAAATTCCAACCTTCATCCTCCACAGCATACCTAGTAGTACTCCCTTTTTACCCTTCAAGGGACACCTCTTCTTCCTTTCAGTTTGTTCCTAAGAAGGGATAACTTTGCAAGCACAAACAACACAGTTTCCTGATGTTACATAGCTACGAGGCAACGAAAAGTTAACACCATCAGAGAAAGAAAACTCGCAGAGGCCAAATTTTACGTAAAAAGATATCCATATTATTTGAGAGTTCGAGTTCAATCTATTACTCTTTGCTTACGAGATCAATCATATGTTTTTCCTTTTACAGTTATCCAAAAAGATATTGAAGCATCAAAAGTAGCTTTCGTAGCTTCAGCTAGCGCATTCGAGAAATGGACAAATATAACAGGATTGGTTGGACAGCTTAAAGGGCTCTAGAGTAAGTATACACTACTGCCCTTCATTCGAGAAAAGTTAGAAGATTATCGAGGAACGTTGCGTTTGTCCAGGGACCGAGCTGATCCAAAGAGAGGTCTTTGTGATTTGGATTTTGAAAGCAAGCCGACGATGCAGAAGTTTTGTTTTTGACTTGGATTCTTACATGAGCTTGATTCCTTCAGTTGTCCACTTATAGTTCGCAATTCTTAACTGCACTCAGGCATATGTTTCGCCTGCATGGGAATATGTTATTTGTTCCTCGAGCCTCTAATGTAATCGATTGCCAAACAATCAAATTCTTTGATGTGATATTTCTACACGGTTCGTGTTACCTGTTCGTTTTGATTAAAGACAGTTCGTTTTGCAAGATTCCTTGGTTGTCAGAATTAAACTGCAGTTCGTTTTGCAAGATTCCTTGGTTGTCGACTCCTGAATTAAACTCATTGCACTAACTACGGTAAAGACCAGAGGCTGATGGAAGCATAGTTATGAATACCGTATCGGAGTGTGTACCGTTTTTTTCGTAAAATGGTATGTTCCGGTACCGTCTCAAAATTTTCATCAATATTATACATATGTAATATTCATTTATTGGCGAATTAACAATATATACATATGTTTTCTTCCTCACAGCTCCTCTAGAATAAAATGTTTCTCCTATAGAGTTTGAATTACCTTAGTTTTCAAATAAATTATTTGTTCACAAATAAGTTGTTTATTTGGCTGTTTGTTTAATAATAACATGTTTTCCTAGGTAAGAATAAGTTGTTTGTTCGATAATATCATCTTTGGGTTCAAGAATAAGATGTTTTTCTGGGTGTGCGCGTGCGCATGTAGATGAAAGAATATGATCAAAGCTTCTAGGTTGAAGTAAATCAAAGTTAAGTGAATATTAAAAACTTATTAGGAAAGATTTTACAAATTGTAATGAATATTATGAATAAGGATTACAGATGCTTTCATTGGTATAATAGAATTTAGACTGTTTTTTTATTTAGTCTTTATATGGTCAATTTATAATTTTTTTAACAAAATTTGTCACTTTTATATTTTCTAAGGGACCGGTACAAAACACACTATCTCGGCCGGTACGCCGTTCTCGGCCGGTATCACCTGTACCGGCCGGTACAACCGGTACATAACGGTATACCGACCGGTACAAAATGTGAGGGATACTGTACCAGTGAAAGGCAAAAGCGGTACATACCGGCCCAAACGGACATTGATAATTATGGGGATGGAAGTTCATCAGTCCCAACCAAAAAATATGAATGAAGATCTAACACCACAAATAAACCAGAGCATTGTTTGCGCAATTAGATGGGGATGTAGGACTTTCTACATCAGCAAGTCCCATTACCATACCCTCATGAAAGATAGATCTAACACCACAAATAAACCAGGAGAAGCTGGTTCTCCAAAGCTTTTTACCGATACTGGGGCAAAATCAGTTCATCTAGAAAACATAGCTACTTCTAAAAGGGCACATGAACGACAAAAGGAACCAATGAATAGACGAAGGAAGCTGAAGAACAAGAGTTCACAGGATCAGTCTCTGAACATGAACTTACTTATTACGACATAAGATTGCTGCGGTCTACGAGTCACCTCAATGCAACAAAAGCCAAAGCATCGAGGGCCTACTCTATGATTTCAGATGGTAATATTACAAAGATGACGCTGCAACATTAAATCCTAACCCTACGATTATAGATACAGATGTCCCACGAACAATCAGTTATCTATCATTAACAACAACAATACTACAGTCATCCAGAGGAAGCCACAGGTAAAAGAGCATCATGTTACTCTTATCTGATAACTCAAGGCTTGACTTCACCAGCCTCGCCATGGCGGCCATTCTCGATTACTTCCCCCTCTACCTTCTTGGCTATCTCGTTTTTCATCAAAATATTCTGCTCATCGTCGTTATTGTTCGCAACTTTCTCATCATTATCTCCTCCAGTTCCATAGGAACTACTTTTGGGTTCTTTTTTCTCCTCTTCTACCTCATACTTCTTTTCCTCTTTCCCAGCGCCATCCTCTTTCTTGGCATCATCAGGTGTTTGCTCCACTTTGCCTTGAACTTGAGCATCCTGCATTTCTCCTTTATCATTTTCAGTTACTTCAGATGAATCAGCTACTTTCTCAACCACAGAATCTTTCGAATCCCCCACTTCTGCTTCAGCATTCTCCTTAACCCCTTCGGCATCATTAGGCACTTCACTATCCTTTTCAGGCTTAGCTTCTTCCATAGGGGTGTCTTCGGTTTCATCCTCGTGCTTATCATCTTTCTCGGGAACTTGAGTGTCATCTTTGTGCTCCTCACTATCTTGCTTTTCATTCACATCATCTTTCTCGGTATCTTGAGTTTCATCCTTATTTTCATCTTGCTTTTCCTTCACAGCTTCCTTAACTTCTGCAGCTGAATTATCCTGCTCAGGTTTTTCTGCTTCTTGCATGTCAACTGCCTCGGGGGCAGCCTCTTTCTCTTTGGCACTTTTCTTTGAAGATGAGGATCGTCTGCCTTTTTTCTTCGGGGACTCGCTTTCTGGTGGTGTAGTTGCCTTCACCTTCTCACTGATCCTCGTTGATCTCCTTGGCGTTTCGCCCGACCCCCAATCGAACTCTGATATTGCTGGACCACCAGGGTGAGACTTAAGGTACTGTTCCAACTGCCTTCTGTTAGTCATCTCCTCCCCTGTTGGGGCAGTGAATATGATCTCATTCTTCTTGGGAGTCCCTCCTTTCTTGGGCATGAACTGCACAGAAACACAACTCTTAGAATTATTATTGAACTAATGCAATGACAAAACAGAAGAAAACATTTTACAGAGAATCCCAAGAACAGCATTGACGTTTCAAGCGATTAAAAAAGGAAAGAGGGAAAGATAACACCAAAACGCACAAGAGATTGTCTAGTTCGACGATAGGTTGGTAAAACAGGTTCCTAGTGACAAAAAAACACTGGAAACATGGCATAGAATTGTCATTACTAACATTTAATATAGTGATGCCATTTTGACTCAAGAATAAACCCTCACCTGCCACTGGATACTTGAAGCGCTTGGCTTAATTAAGCTTTATTAGTTGGAAAGTACATGAACTGGGAGCCATTGCCATGCACTTGACATTACAAGAAAGAGTGTGATTAAGTTGCAGGTTTGATACCAAGGCAAGATGAGAAATTAGAACAGCTTCTAGGACAGCATTCTTTGTAAATTATTATTCCCTTACCGTTACCGATGATCAGCTTATTTGCCAGCGTGACTAAATATATCAGATGGCCAAGGCAATCACTGTGACAATGGAATAAGAAGGTTACTAGACAAACTGAAAAAGAGAAACCATGTCCATGGTGATCATGTGATTTTTAATTCCAAAGCAGGAGCACGGCCCAAATTCAAAAAAAAGATAAAGCACGTCGAGGTTGATTAGATCTCCACAACTAGAAATGTTGATATTCAGATATAAGGAACCTTAAGAGCCTATATACGTATAGACTGTTCCATTGGTTTGTATGTTATGTTTATTCTGTGTGTTTCCCATAGTATTAATTTTCTCTCCACAGAATCTACAATCTATCCCCATGATCAAGTAAAAAGAGAAGCATGAAACAAATACAGTAAACAGACAACAAAAGTCGATGTAAAAACCAAAAATACAAATCGAATGCAGGAAATGAATATAGGAACAAATGCGCAAAATGAACAGTGGCAACCAGGCCGTAAAGTCCTGTTAAGGTTACTATGAGAGCCTTCAACAGCTGTCTGGACGGTTGGACCCATTCAACGAGAAGTTTAAGTCTGTATATGGAATGGTGACGCAGAAACATCCAAGAAAAAACCAATCAACCAAAAGACCTAAAAGAAAGTTACTTTGATGGAAAAGATCTACAACCTCGCTCCTCCACAATACCCACCTCAAACATTTCCTGCTCAGTAATAGAAGAAACTTGAGAGAACCAGCCCAAAATTTCCTCTGAAACCCCCTTTCGCAGCAACGGACCAAATGGTTAAGTCAAGGTCTCCTATGGCACCTAATCAACTATATCTACGGAAACCAAGTTCTAGCTCTTTGAAAGCGATATAACAGGCTACCAGCTTCAAGCACTGATAAGGCTTGGAAAATGACTTCTGAGAAGTAAGCCAGTAACATTAACCCCAGCATGCTATAGGAAGCTAGGTATTGCTGACACAAAAGTTCATATCAGAACACCTATATGGAAAGGCCGTGTGTTGATGCATCCCTGTTGAGAGTTTTTTCTATATATGAATTTCACCAAGTGCGGCCAGTTCTTGGTGCCCATCCAACGAAAATAAAGAATTCGAATCTGAGCATAGGATGATAGGACAGCGTCTCTAAATCTTATGGGAAAAATGTGCTAAAAATAATTGGCTACTCACCTACCAAAAGGAACAATGAAGGGCTTCCATTGTTCACAATTAGCTTATTTTAAAACTTTTCCTACTAGACATGTGCAGTAACTTTCCAAGCCCGTGCATCAGGATCCAACTGTCATGTCTCCTTGTGTAGTAAAGGAAGTGCTTTTCCTTGCCAGTCAGTGAAGCTGCTTTATATCACTAAGCTTTGACTTCTGAATAGAGATTTCTTTTTTTCTGAAGGTATGTATGAGAGGCTGAACCAAGAACACATTGTGGTTAAAGAAAGTAGGGAAAAACACGATAAACTGTGGTAAACTTCTTGGCCTTTTTGACTCCACGAAAGATACCAAACCAAATGTGTCATACTCCTCTCAAGTCTAAGATTTTAAAACGCAATTTTTCTGGAAAGGAAAATGTTGCACAAAGCAAGTAAAACTACTAAAAAATCTTGAATTTTTGGTAGCAACAATGCCTCAGTCTGACACATGATATGATATCCTTGCAGAAGAGGATAATGCCCATTAAAAAAGGTCCAAGAGTTGACTGTATGTCACCAAGATTACTTGCTCCTAGCTGGCAAGGAGCTCTACGTAGTCTGTGACTCTGTGTTACTCAATCAAAGTAAACCCTCTCATCTATCAAGTTCTTAAAAAAACTGGCATACCTTGGAGGCAGTCAGGCCTAAACTCCCAATGAAGAAGTGAAAAAAATGAAAGGAAAAAAGTAAAGCACATACCATATAGCTGTAAAGAAGATAGAAGAAACACCCCCACCCCACACCACCCCTGCGTGTCAAAAGTCTAGCTATGCAAGCGAGGGGACCCAAGACCTTATACATTTCAAACCACAAAATAACCCTTGCCTCTACTTCAAGCCTACCAACCGCTCATATTCGCCTCCATTGCAGTGGACACAACCCGTGCTGATGCAAAGTCCACGATGTCATTAAAGTTTTCAGGTTAGGTTTTTGTGTGTGGGGTGGGGGGTCCAAATCCACAGAAATGTGAGTAGTACCGTATTGGACAGATATATCATTACGTCGCACATAGCAGCTTGCTTGGATATTAGAGCCCTATGACAACTCCACCCTCTTAAACAAACTTATACCTAAACTATGGCACGGAGCAAAAGAGTACGGAAAACGAAGGACTACAAACAAAATAGTCGTACAGCAACACATACCCCCCACGCGGGGGGGGGGGGGAGGACGATGTTTACACACGCTCCCATACACCAAAAACTTTGAGAACGTTTGACAAATGTTAACAAAACAAGTAGGCAAGGCAAAGTCTGATGATAAAGGAAGGTTGAGAATAAAGAATTTGATCTAGTAAAGTTTCTGGTAGATTAATGAATTAAGTTGCATGAGATTTCCCTCTAGCAAGCCTCTCTAGATCTCTTTACTTCACGCAACAATTTCAACAGATTATAGCACGAAAAAGCAAATAAGCGGTTTCTCAGTAAAGCAATTTGCGGTGCTCTTGATGCATTATACTCGTAACTGCACAGTTTTCGCTTTCAGCAAGAATACTAAACCAACTTGCTTCGAAGTGAAGCAGACAAGTAATGATGTTATTTTCTCCTCCCACTCCAAAGTTTTAGAAACATTGTCTGAAATTATGGAGAAGGTATAAGTACGCTAGTCTCACAGCTAATACACAAGTAAGAATAATCAACCCCACCCCACTCAGCCGAAAAGAAGAATCAAAGGTCAGAAGAAAGTAGAAGATAAATTCACCTGTCCATTTAGGCTGGTCTAACTTGACCTGGGTGGAGCACTTCGTATTTTTTTGCCGTTGTTTCATCAATGAACAAAGGGGCATCCCAATTTCTGGTTGGCTTCATTTCTTACTACCTCAATCCATGTCCAACTCGACCAAGTTGCAGCACTGTGTATTTTCCCTGTTAATTCTTGGCTGGAAAAAAGCAGCTTTCCAAATACTTGGTTTGGCTGCACTCCTTTTCTAACTGCCTCAATCCATGTCAAGTTCATGCAACCACTTCCAAAGGAAACACCCTCTATCTTGTCACATTATCACTATAATCTTCATCCCCATTGTCTCAGTATTGACGCCCCACTTTTGACTGTAGATAACAAACTCAAAGACGAGATGATGCCCGCTAACAATAACAAAGCACAGAAACAACCCAGGAAACCGGAGAGTACAATAGATCTTATACAGCTCTCAAAGGGAGAAGAGACCTCAGCCAAGAAATCCTCATTTTTTCAAAGTGATGACCCATAAATCAAAGAAATGAAAGTTGCAGCGAGTGGATTCATACCAATTCAGCATGGAAATGCATTTCTAATACATCACTCCAAGCCTTGTCAGACACCTAGGAGGCAGGAAATGATTTATCATATGGATGAGGGCCATGGCTCTCATTTCCTATTCTTCTTTTCTTCCTAAGTTTCAACTAGCGTCCAATCCCCAACAATCAGAAGCCTTCAAAAAGATAATACCAGTAATTGATGTTCTCCCAGTCCCACCACCACGTCCACTCTTCAATAAGGAAGGCAGTAGCTTAAACAATCAGTTTTGCATCAGGGCAAGTATGTCGATCCTGTTAAAAGAAAAGGCACCGGCAAAATCTAAAAAAAAAAGGCCCAAAAAAACACTGTTATCCCATTTATTCATGTGCTTTCCACTGTTACTGGTATCCCTATAACTTTCAGAACTATGATCATGGATACAACACTTTGTCAGGGCAAACTACAGTTAACTGCTACAATCAGCTGGGACTATAAGCATCTACTCTTTGTTGCCAACAAACAATATCAGCTCTTGCAGAGTTTTCATGATCAATGGATTCCCTGTTGGTAATATAATAACCTTCCATAAGAAACTTTTTGGTTCTCTTCATTTCTCCCTCAAGCAAACTCATGAAGTTCAAGTGATAGGAATGGCTGTTTAGATTCTTGAGGCCGTGATTCCTTCCATCTAAGATGATACGCATGTAACTATATTTGATAGTTTCAGATTCACGCAAGTGAAGGGCCATACTGACTTCTGGCTAGAAAGAACCACCTCATAAAATCCAAGTACATAGGAATATATGCAAGATAACTGGGATAATGTCGTACTTTATGTAGATTAGTGGCCAAAAGTGCCCCAAATCAAACAACACCACTCCAGCCAAAAGATTTATCAGGGAAAGGGTAATTATGAAAAACAAGACAGTGGCCTCCTTCCCTCGTGTTTACCTCAGATAGTGCCACCTTGACCACCTTCTGAACATCCTCATTTCATATTGTGTCCCCCCTTGTAAAGCTGCTTATCCACCTAAGCATCAGTATTTCAACTACACACATGTTATGTCTATTCTGTTTCTAGGTTGGTTCACATTCTGAAGCAATACTGCCGTCCTTTAAAATTTGCCTTCAACTTGACAGGAATACTATGGCCACATAACACTCCAGAAGCACAGCCCCACTTTAACCAATCTGTTCTTTTCCTATGGGCAACATCCTCATCAATCTAGCCTTCCTATTGCGGTACTTGTTGCTCATCCATATTACTTCAGCCTCTGTTCTCTCATAGTCTCAATCCCCTCTTACTCATACCCTAAAGCCTAAGTACTTCTCCATAACTCTAAATTAGTTATTAGTCCTACTGTAGTCTCATAAACGCTACCATCGGACCTCGTCCTTACCCTTAGTGAGCTCATCAACAACCACAGTAAAAAGATACGAATTTGAAGCTGAGACTCAAGAGTCACAGCATTGGTTGTTCCCAAACTAGAAGGCGCTCCCTCGTACATGTCCTTAGCATATATAATCCTCCCAAGAAAACCATTGATAAGAGACCTGGTATTTCAATTGTTCATCAAATAGCAACAAGGGCTACTACTACAAGAAGAAAAACAACAAGATAAAACTGGTTAATGCTGTGTACATGAGGAGTATACCAAATCAACTACCAAAACAGAAACTCCAGATACACTAGATAGGCTTCACAGGACTCCAGAATAGCTTAAACAAAACAAAGAAGACAAGAAAAGAGCCTTCAATTTCTAAATAGTCGGTTCAACTTTCCCAAATGTTCTCAAATTGTCTCCCGCCGAAAGTAGGATAAGTAAAAACCCAAAGCCTCAACTGCTGTCTATGCTTCTTAAACGGAGACCAATTCTCTAACAAGTCTACCGAGGCGGCGAGGCATCAACCATAAAGACCCACCAGACTGAAGATCAAGCCCCAAATCTCCTATTCAAGAAAGGCACTTTAACAGAAGGTGGTCAACAGATTCCTCGTCAATTCTGCACCTAAAACCACCAATCAGAAACACACACTTTCCCTCCTCAAAACATCACTGTCCAACATTGCAATTTGTAGCCACCTCCCAAGAGAAAAGCAAACCCAAAAGGGAGACGAAGACAGCTATACCTCCTTCAAAGGAAAAGAAACACTCCCATTAGCGTGAAGACAAACAAGAAGTAACCGAGAGAAGCCTTGAATCACCTTCCCGCTTCACCATCTGCCCCTACAAACACAACACCCCCGCCCCCCAAACACCCCGCGTGCGCCACCCCAACAAACAATCCATTTCATAGAGTAAAGAAGTTCAAAAACTCGAACAAGGAGGCCAACTCCAAGACCAAAAACTACACCAGAAAATGGGATAGACTACCATCATGTCCTTGTTCAATCTTTAATAGCCAAACCAAGATTGGAGTGCAGAATACAATTCCCCAAACCAAATACTAGTTTTTCGTGTCCGAAGATTTGTCAAAAATCTCTCGTACAAGTTATCAGGCCATTCGCAACGGAAGCCGGGTATAACAAAAGAGAAAAGAAGTCAGCAACCAAGGTCCAATGCTTTTCGTGCTGGTGTCCTTTAGACAATTATCATGGGGCCAGAAAGCTTCGCTAACTGGCACCCAAGTCAAAGCAAAACATGAAATGTCAAGAAATAACGACCGCTCCTTTTCCTGATCAATCTTCTGCATAGAGTAAAGAAGTTCAAAACTCGAACAAGGAGGCTAACTCCAAAACCAAAAACTACACCAGAAAATGGGATAAACTACCATCGCCTCCTTGTTCCTGCTAGACAAACAGAGACAGAATCCTTTAGACAGCTCGTCCTCACCACACGAGTTATCCAAGCTCCTTAGCTACAATAGAGCATATATATTTTCCTAAACAGTCCCGACCCCTTCTTCAACCAGCCCACAACCTCAAACAAGGGATCTCTCCATAGTACTAGGTCTCCAAACCATTATGCAATAGGATTTTACCCACTGACGATCTCCAAAGAAAGTTCCCTTCAACCATACACCTCATTGCTACTCACCAAGAAAATATTTCAAATCTTCAATAGCCAAACCGAGATTGGAGAGCTGAATGCAATGCCCCAAACCAAATACTAGTTTTTCGTGTCCAAAGATCTGACAAAAAATCTCTCGTACAAGTTATCCGACCATTTGCAACGGAAGCTGGGTATAACAAAAGAGAAAAGAAGTCAGCAGCCAAGGTTCAATGCTTTTAGTGCTGGTGTCCTTTAGAAAATTATCGTCGGGCCAGAAAGCTTAACTGACACCCAAGTCAAAGCAAAACATGAAATGTCAAAAAACAAACGCCCCTTTTCCTGATCAATCTTCTGCAGAGCAACTGAAAGAAAAGTAGCACCAATGCAAGTACCTCAACTACTACTCATCCCATCACAAGACAGAATAGTACCATTAGCAAACAACAAGTGGCACGGTAAACAAAGTCCACATAGTCTCCTGCTAGAAACCCCTCCACTGGATGATCCATCAAGAACTCAGAAGAAAGAGTGTGTGCGCGCGCGTACTGGGATGGGGGGTCGGGGCAGGTCTTCTTGCACAATCCCTCTAGGAACAAAAGAGACCGCTAGAGACCCATTCACCATCACTGCTAACCCCCCAAACCAATTCCCTCCAACATTTACCAGAAGAAGCCACAGCAAGCATCATCAATACAACAACTCATTTGCCATATTATCCAGTATTTGGTGTTCCTCCAAATGCATTTTGGGACTCAGAAATCACATCTTCGATCACCAGCTGAATCCAACTAGCCAACATCTTCAAAAGCAATTTCTATATGCTCCGACTAGGATAATGATTCCCTTTGGAAGTATCAAACCATCTTAGAATGCATAATGAAATGACACTTCTCATGAAAAATAAGTTAGAAGAAACAATTAGAATTGTACAAAGTAATAGGCCGCAACTTAGCACAGGCCAAAATAGACATAATTGCAATTGTTCAAAACTTCCAAGAATAAGGAGATGATGTTGTATGTTTAGCATTTTCATTTTGTGTTTTCATTTTCATGATTTTCGTATTCAGTTAGAAAATACTTACTTTTATCATTTTCACCAAAAAAATTTAGGTTTTTTTTTTTTTTTTTTGACATTGGGTTAAGTTTGGGTGGAAAAAGCTGAAAACACCTTGGAGGTGTTTTCAGTTTTTTGTCACTGTTTTAGTAATTTTACCCAAAACAAAAAACAGAAAATTATAAAAGTACAAAAAAAAAGAATCTTTTTTATCATCATTGCGAAAAACAGAAAATGATAAAAGTACGGGCCCTTCAGTATTTGTTTTTGCTCGTGCTCTTTTCTTGGGCTTAAGTGGTTTAATCCAGTGAAGCCTATTTTGAGTGTTTAGACAGTTTTGCTGAGTGTAAATGTACTTGAGCTTGTACTCGGTTTAGGGTTGCGCCCCCTTCAGGTGCTTTTTAGTAAGAAAATTGTTGCCTATCGGGGGAAAAAAAAAAAGTTGACATTGTTAAATGTTAAGAAAAAAAGGTTTTCCTTTCTTAATTGTTAGATAACTGTTTGAAGAGAAGCTCGTGGTCGAACAATCAAAGTTTCAATGAAAATTTTCCATAAATAGACATCAGAAGATGACACATTGACAGGAATGGTACAATCGGCCTTAGTCATGCTTGGCCATCATGAAAAAAAATCAAATTCGTCCATTCACCACTAGTTCGCCAGTCAAACAAAGTAATTGACCGAGTTCCAAAGCTCAGCTGCTTAACTGACGAAGTTCAATAACCAATAACCAAAAAAAAATCTTCTTTCATTTTAAAGATAAAAGCAAGGAGGAGGGAGGGGGGGATGAAAAGCCATGCCATCAGTCCTTTGATTATGATACATGTAATCAGCTTCTAAACTCTGATCAATCAATCTGCTCTGAGCAGAACTAAGGATAAAAGTGACAACCATTACACGTATGAGAAATAATGACAGCTGAGACATAATTATTAGCTTTAACCGATATTAAGATGCTAAATGAAGTGTCCGACATACAAGCAGACAGATACGGGTGCGCATGCGCCCATCAATACACAGACTGGCTAAAAATGATCCAAGTAGTTTTCCTTCCAAAGCTGATATTAAGCAATCTTTAGCCACTGGCCAAGGCCAAATAACGTAGTATCAACTTGGTTTCTCTTGTACTGACAAGTGACAACACCTCGGTTCCAGCTATATCGAAAAATAGAACTAAAGAGAAACTTGAATGCTACTTCTAATGTTTTATTCCATTTTAAGAAGTACAAATTGGTAATACTCTAACACCATACAAGAAACTCTACTAGATATCAAATAAAATGGCATGACAAAATAGAATATAGTCTACTTCTGAAGACTCCAATCTTGTTAGCAGATACGGATAGATCAGATTGTCTATATGAACCCAGTAGACAGGATGTATACAATAATCAACAGCAAAACTTAACCGAAGTCAACAGTAGATCTTAGTAGCATCTAAAGAGACCACCACTGAACCCACACATCAAAAGCACAAAATCTTCCATATCCTAAAATATCTCATTTCGACATAATCTTAAGGAGTTTATGTCACATTCACTATTTGGATAGATCAGTGTAGATATCAATACTATTGGCTACTACTTCAATAATTTCATTCTAGGGCTGAGATTCTAGATTGCACACTCCTCACTAAGAAATTCCTTGGAAACTCGCTTCAAGCTAAATAACTTCAAGCTAGAGAAAAAGACGCAGACAAAACCCCACATTTGTCTCGAATAGCCGAATACAACTTCCACCATTTCTTTTTGGATCCATATTACACAAACCATACGTGAAAGCCTACAATTTGTAACCTGAACAATGTCATCTTTATATGCAGCCCTAACTCCGTGAACGAACCACCATTCGCTACCCTCATGAAACAACTGAACGGCTCCATAACCGCTGACGAAAGCAAAGGGGAAAGAGGCTGCCCGCTAAGCCCTCTAGCACATAAAAAGAATCCAGAACTCGCGGCGATTAATTGGAGAACCCACATAAGGAAACGAAGAAATCGTCTACTTGCACTAGTTGGTGTCAAACACAAGCATCTCCAAGACAATTCAACTAAAAAAATTTAAATATTCACGTTGCAAAAATAAACAAGGAACAGCCTACAACCTTAAATCTCACATTCATTGGACACCAAGACAGCCTCCAAAATTTGCTGCCCCCCTAGCAATGCACTTTGAGAAATTGAAATGACAGATCTCATTATCTTCTTTGCCAGCCAAGACCTTAGAACAAAGTTTCGAACAGCAGGTACTGATAGGTCTGAAATCTCAATGCCTGCAGGACCCCGTCATTGAAAATCAATGAGATAAACAAATTGTCCAGACTGTGTCCCAAAGAACTACAGAGTAATGTGAACACCTTCATAACAACAGCCCAAGCAAACCTCCAACATATCTCAAGAACAATGCGTATGAAAGCCCACCGGACCAGGAGCCTTGGGCACCTTTTATACGCTCATAAAGCTTCAACCACCACTTCCTCAGCAGAGTACCTCTCTAAACTCTTTCACAGAAGCCACACGACCAAAAAACAGGATTTAGCTTTAGTTATTTAAACAGAGAATCCTGGACTTTTGCCTCCAAGCTTGTCCTTCCGCGAGTTATCCTCCACATAAGAACCGACATCCCCTTAGGCCATCAAACAGGCTAGACAGACATCAACCCGCCGGGAAATTGATCATCTCCTTAGATCTTTCTTTAAGAGCTTGTCCAATACAAAGCCAGGCTACAGGAGACATCATACAGTTTCACTAACTTCCCACCGTATACACAAATCCATGCCAGTGCAACGTCTTGTCCCCAAAAGGATGACCTTCTCAGAACACCCCCCCTACCCCCAAACAAAAAAACCCACCAGACACCAAGGCCAGTTTATAAACAAACATTGGCATGATAATTTAATCATCAAGCCGATATTCAATCCCAGATTAATAAGTATGATTTCATAAGTCAAACTACGGTACAAAACCAACAAGCAAAGTCAATGATACACGTTCAAATCTTATGCTAGCAATCCTCAAAAAGTCAAAGCGAACAAAAATCATGCAATTGGAGGGGAGTACATTTCAATTCTCAATTTCTCAACATGGGTACAGCCAACAACATATCCATGTAAGAGAAGTGCGTTAATAAATCCAGAGTTTCCAAAAAGCCCCAAATACTTGCCAAATTGTGAAAAGGTCCGAAACACTTGCCAAATTTCAAAAGGCCCCATTTTATCCATGTGTGTGCCTACATACTCCTATGTAGTGAGCTGGAATTGGCACAAGAACAATGAATACGAAAAATTAGACTAACACCCCCAAAAAAACCCTAATTTCAAAAGAACCCCGACTCAACCAAATTTCGGCACGGAACCGCAAAATTACCCATCCAAACCCTAATTCGGCACCAGTAATCAACAAATTGAATCACGAAAAAAGCACAACAATTTTGTCCAAAACCAAACCTGCAGGAGCTTCAAAACACGCAGTGTTCACACGCGCACGCACACACACACAAACAAACGCATACCTTCTTCTTCCAGCCAGGAGGAGCAGGGAGTTCCAGCGACACGACGTCGTTGCTCTCACCGCTAGGGTTCTGCTTCTCGACCGAGCTCGCCATTTCCTTCCCACCTAACCAAACAGAACCTTTCACAACCTCTTCACATAACACAGAAACACGCGCGCACACACACACAGAGAGAGTAAGTGACGAAAATTCTGCTGCCTCAACGTACCTTTAAAAGATTTTTGCAGAAAGCGCAGATATGACAATGGAGCAAGCAAAAGCAGATGAGACGAAAGCGAGCTCTTTTTTCGTTTATTTATTTATTTTTGCTTTTTTCTGTTTATCCGAAAAACGGTTTCGAATAAGCCAAAGGGGATCTTGTTTCGAGGGGAGGACACCTGTACCCGTTGGCGGATCACGTTTTTGTGTATGTACGTCGTCGTTTTGAGCGTCTCCCACCGTACTTTCATCCTTTCTTGGTAAACGGTCAGAGGTAGCACCAATTGATGTGGGACTTATTAAGGTAAGAAAAACGTATAATGAAGATTGATTTTTTATTCACGTGGTACTTTTCAAAGTTAATATAATATACTCCCTCCGTCCCTTTTTAAATGACTCATTTTATTTTGCACGTATATTAAGAATTTAGGTTATATATTATGTCTTTCCCATTTTACCCTTTAGAGAGGGAGGAGAGAGTGGGCCATGGTAGGGGTGAGCAGTGAACCGATGAAACCGATCCGAACCACTCAAACCGATGGAACCGAACCGATCGAATCCGGACCGTTGATGAGATTGAACGGTTTGGATTGAGATTTTCCGAACCGAGGCCGGTTCGGTTCGGTTCACGGTTCAAGATTTCCAAACCGTTACTGAACCGAACCGAACCGAGGGTATATAGAAATTAAAAAAAAAAATTATATATATATATATATATATATTATATACCTTACCCTAAAATTCTATTTTCATTCTTCAAACTTCATAGACTTTAGCCGCAATTCTTTACTGCTGCAGCTGAAGTCTTCAAACTTCAGAGACTTCAAACTTCACGGTTCACTCTTCCACTCTTCGACAACGCACCATCCGATCAGAGACACTACTGCTGCAGCTGCCATTGTTGATGAGATAGAGAATAATCATCTGATTAGAGAGGGGAAGAAGATATCAGCGGTCGCAGCAGACGCAGCAGACGCAGTCGGTGCTCTGTTGTGGGGGGCTTCTCCTTCGAGCTCATCCTGCATCGCAGCTGGGTTCATGACACAAGCCCACGGATGAAGATCACTGCCCAGTGCCCACGGGTTTCTTCTTAGATTGCGATCGCGATCTCAGCCGTGGCCAATATTTGGGAAGATCAAGCCTTAAAGTTGCTGCCCAGATTCCAATTTCATTCCCAAAATTCCAGATCAAGGTCACTGCCCAGATTAAGTTTCCTGCCCAGATCGTGTTTCTTCAATTTCTTGGATCCAATTGCACTCTCTTCGGCTTCTGAAATTTGAGCAGGTGAGTTCTAATTTTCATTCTAGTTTTTTAGGTTTTCGGTGTATCAAATAAATTACTTACATCAATGTCTATTGTTTAGCCATGCTCGCAAAAATGCAACAATAACAGTAAGTTGCTGCACACAGCTTTTGCTGCTTTACCACCTTGTCTTACCATGTTTATTTCTTCCAAGACAATTCCCTGACAGGGGAAGCTCTTACTGCAATCAAACTTTATAGCCAGTTAGCCACATCAGAAGCACTTGTTCCTTTTATGTTCTCGTACACCACATTCTTAACTTGAACAGCTTGAACAGCTGAGCCCTGTTAAAAAGTCAGTTAATTAAGAGAATACCATTTTGCATGCTGTTAAAATAATGAGGGAGATTAGATGTTTAAGAGTAGCCATTGTGTAGCCTTTTCCAGGGAAAAGGAGTTGTTTGATTACCTGTTGGTCGTCAGTAACCTACCAAATCTGAGTCCATATATGAAAATTATGACATGGGAAAGTTGTTTTGTTGAATTGCTCGAAAAGATATATGTAAAAGGATGCATATTACTGACATATTATGTTTAAACTACCTCAAACCGATCCGAACCGTTTAATTTAAACCGATTGAACCGTTCAAACCGAACCGTTCAAACCGAGGTGTCATGGTTTGGTTTGGTTTGAGAATTTGTGAACCGAGGTCCATTGGTTCGGTTTACGGTTTGACCCCTAAACCGAACCAAACCGAACCGTGCTCACCCCTAGGCCATGGGAGAGAAAATTTGTTGGTAGAGTGTTAAATGTGGAGAGAGAAATAGAATAAAAAAGTGTAAAGTGGTGGGCCATGAAAGAGAAAATGAGTTGGTAGAGAATTAAATGTGGTGAGAGAAATAGAATAAAAAAAGTATAGAAAAGGGTAAATGTGTAAAAATACTTAAAGAATCTTTCCTAATTTGGAAGTGATCACTTATTGTGGGACGGCCCAAAAAGGAAATTTGATCACTTAAAAAGGGACGGAGGGAGTATATAAGTATATGAGTCAAGCTAGGTAAGAAAAAGGGTTGATTATAATTATAAGGAAGTTTATTTGTTTTGAAAAATGTGAGTGATATCATTTGACCGATCAGTAAGAATACTTAAAATATTTAAATTGATTTGAAGATATTGACAAAAATACACTTAACATCAAAATATATACGACTACTTCTGTTTACATAGCTCGTCCATGAATGAGACTCCGTGAACCATTCAACCCGAATACTCCTTTTGAATCCTGATTGTTCACAACTAAATGCTAATCAGTACATGTAATTAGACACCGGTGTCCGCGACCCCAAGCTTCCACCTCAATGGAATCCATAAAATTGCCCAGTTCAATATTGGTTTGGCAATGAACTGAACTTGAAGGCTTCGCCGCTCCTAACATCCTCAAATGTGACGCATGCTATGAGCACCAGCTGCGGTCGACCATCATCCTCACACACAACCATGCAAAACCAACGTCACTTGCCACCCAATGCGCCCTCACAAGCCTTGGTTTGATTAGAGATGAAAAAGTTTGCAAATATTCTACGGTTCTATTTGTCGAATATTTGATGAGTTAAACCTTTGAGTTCTGCCTAACTAAATGACTCAAAAGTGCATAAGGTTAATTGTACAAATACATTATAAGTGTAATATTAGTATTTGAAAAATACAACAGAGAAAAATAGGAACTATCAGACCCAGAACGGTAAATGATCAAATAACCACCCTTCATTTTCGGAATTGATGAAATCAGCCAAAGAGCACACTTCGTTGAGGGTTGCTCGATAGATGGACGTACATGTTCTTATTTTCAAATCTTTTGTCTTCGACTGCAATAATTATACCTAACTTCCAGAAACATAGGTATAAATAACACGAAAATGACTAAGGTCAATCTTTCACACGTAGTACTACATTTCAAATTCACAAAAAGACAATGAATGTATTTAAGAGAAAAGAAAAGTACTATTTACTCACAGAATAAAATGTGACCTGCCATTACAATTTACTAGGTACGGTAATAAACTCTCTCATGGAGGGTAAGAGATATATAGTGTAATTATGCAGCAATTGGTAGTATTCTTCTATCCAAAGATAAACAAATAACTACCTATTGGGAATAAGGATCTTTTACTGTATTTAGGGGGTGTTAGTAATAGCTTTAGCAACTTATAAATGTCGATAAAAGCCTCTTATTGTTATGCTAATATTCATAAGGATGACTTTTTGTTACTGAGACAATTTAGTAACATTTGTCTGTTACAACACCTTTACTATACAACGGAAACGAGGAACCTAATCAAATTGCCAAAATATGGGCATAGTCAACTAACAAATCCCTCAAAACAATTTAAAATTTTAGTTTAGCCATTTTTCTTCTATTTTATTTGGTTATTATAACTTTTCACTTTTTTTTTTTTAATAAACATGAGAATTGCATTGAAAGGACAAACAATTGCATCAGATTGCATCAGCAGGGCCACCAAACCAAACATATCTTATTTTTGGGCATGTTAAAAAGAGATGATCCAGAGTTTCTGACGCATTGAGGCACAGTGGGCAAGAGTCGGTGGTGGTGATATTGAGCCGTCAGAGGTTAGATTGTAGGGGAAGCCGATCCCATAAGATTTGCCGTAGGAGAAACTTCATTTTCGGCGAAACTTTTAATGACCAGACAAACTTTCAGAATTTTTTTTTCACTTTTTAACTTTTCACTTTGATATCACAGTTTTCACATTTTGAAGGGGTAAGGTTGGGTTGACTTTGAAGACAGTGTAGCTGGGCTTAATATTTCAAACACGGGCTTAGCCCATCTATAATGGATCTTTAAATGGATTGAGGGGAAATCTAGATTATGTCAGGCCCAATCTCGGCCCACTAGAATTTTCCGATTCTTGCACTGGGCCAAACTCCATATGCATCTTAAGCAAAAAACAATTGTTGTCTGAAAATCTTTTAGAGATGTCTTTACTGGACGAATATAGAAGTTTAGCGACATTTTTGTGCAATTTTTTTTTGTGTTTGCTTTCCGATCAACTATTTGCACTTTCCCATTGCATCTTTGGCAAAATTCGGAAGCTCGTTAGTAGGCATTCATAGTAATAAGATAGGTTGTCTTTGCTCCGGTCCTCAGTTATACGTTTGAAAAGGGTGGCCTGAAAATTTCACCATTGAGTACCAAAATTGTGCATGCCAGAAGAGCAAGCATCAAGTTACGGTTCGAGTCATAAAAAAAGGCTATCGAAGAGAGATAGCTTACAACATCATGGTTATATTAAATGTCGACGACATAATGGTTATATTGGATGTTGACGGGTCCGTCGTTTATCAGCTGGTCTCCTCGACTTTACTCATGAGCTGGAGAAAGATGCAAAGGGTGTTTTTCACCTCATGTTTGTAAGATATAGTCCGATATCTTCCTCTCTGACCCCCCAAAAAAAAATTTAAGGATAATTGCAAAAAATACCCCTATAGTTTGGAATGGTTGTAAAAAGACCCATATTTTTACAAAAGTTTCAAAGGCCTCCCTCTAGCATTTAATTTGTTGCAACTGTTAGAAAAGTCATCTAAATTAACGGAGCGTGCTCTTCACGTTCTTGAAAAATGCGCGTAGTAAAAAATTAATACATTAAAAAGACAAAAATATCCTTCCTCTTTTTATCTCTCCAAACAAGTCCCAATTCCATCAAAACCTAACCCTAGCTGCCACCCTCACCACCCCGTCCCAGTCTGCCACCTGCACCACCCATAACCGGCGCCGCCACCACTCCAACCTTGTGCGTCTAGCAGCCGCCAGCCCCGTTACCGTGAGCCTCCAGTGTAAGCCCCTTCACAATCCCGTCTGCACCACCCCGTCTGCCACTTGCGCCACCCATAACCGGCACCACCATATGCCTCATTCAATCCCGCTACCGCCAACTGCTGCACACAATCCCATCACTGCCAACAGCCCACCCAATCTCGTCGCCACCATCACCGCCGAATGTCGCAGCTGCCATCACTGCCTAGTCCCGCTGCAGCCATCACCCCCAAACCAATCGCACAACAATTTGAACCATAATCGAACCCCCAAACTCTAATCGAACCCTAATCGCACCCCCAAACTTAGATCGAACCCTAATCCCGCTACGGCCACCAATAATATTCAAACCATAATCGCACAAACTCATATCGCACATTGCGATTGAAACCCTAGATCTGAGTTTGTGCAATTTGGGTAAATAATCAACATCTTGTGCCGCCGCCAGCCCCATCGATCCCCACTTGTGCCGCCGCCAGCCTGCCATCGATCCAAGGCAACTGGCCTTCGTGACTTATTTCAGATCTAAGGGATCTCGTGAAGAAGGAGAATTAGATCCTCGTGCCCATTCAGGAAAAGAGAAGTGAAAGAAGCGTGCCATTAATCTCATTTATATAAAGGGGCAATTTAGACATTTTTACCATTCTGTTATGAAAATTTTACGGTGCAACACATTTGCAATTTCATGTGTCTTTATGCAAATTTTGTAACAATAAAAGTCTTTTTGCAACTACACCAAACTACAAGGGAATTTTTTGCAAAGAACCCAAAAATTTATCATGATAGTAAACGGTGAGACCCGCTTGACTTTGGGCTTAAATGGTGCCTACTTTTTGTGGTATAACACACAAAGTTCAAAAACTTTGATCGTTGGCATGTCTTGAGTCTAGCAAGCCTAAGCTCACAAAGAAGGAATCAATTTGGCGACATATTGTTAATCTTTAATATTGTCTATGAGCTTGGCCTTCTATTGCCTCTTGTAAGTATGTTTTGCACTTAATGCACCTTATAATAGTAAATAAACGATGAAAGAAATTTAATAATGGTGCAATTTTAGAATTCCATTGTATACACCAAAACTCTATTTTATTTTTAACGAAATTAACAAGTCTGATGGGATATTTTAGTTGTACTGTGCTCAAGGACAGAATCAACATTTTTTTTCTTTTTTTCTATTTCGTTGGTGAAGAGGGGGTTTTCTTTCTTTTTCTTTTTTTTTCTTTTTTTACAAGTGAACTCTAATAGCTGCTTCTACAACAAGTGTATATTATATGTTGCATTTTTGTAAGAGAATGTCTATTTCTGTTTTCAGAAGGTCAATATTCATCCCGAATGCACTATCTGCGACAGGGGCGGATCCAGGAAATCTAACCGGGGGAGAGCAAAAAGTTATAAAAAAAAATTAACGGCTAACATAAAAAATTCGCATCACGATTGATCGAATACGTTAAATTAGATTGCTCAATTTGACTAATAATCATAAAATTTAACTATTTATAGTGATTTATTTTACTTGTAAAGTTAGTCAACAACAAACTAAAAACTTTACTCTTATTGTATATATGTATTATTAGTGCGATATCATTTGTATGATGACAATATGAACATATAAATTAACATACTATAAGAATTTAAATTTAAAAAGGAACTAACATTGATATATTAGTGTTTACTTTAAAACCTAGAGATTTAGAGTTTGGAAGAATGAAGATGGACAAAGGAACGAAAAAGATAAAGATTACGACGGCCGGTAGCACAAAAAGTAAAAAACATTACAAAATAAAATCTAATACATTGAATAATTAAAATGGTAGCATTTTAGTAAATATTGTAAACATAACTACCTATTATTTAAAACAACTAAAAAAAAATTCTCAAACTTTAGGGGTGGGGTGGGGGTGCCATGGCCCCCCCTGGTCATGCTTGGGCTCCGCCCCTGATCTGCGACAAAGCGAACAAAATAATAGGGGTATAAAAATAAAATTTTCCGAACGACAGTAAAGAATCAAATGCAAACCCTTCTTAAGAGTATAATGTTCAAAACATCACCTAAATGATATGCCAGCTTTACTCTTTGTATCATCATCATTCTTTGACAAGTTATAAATTATGAACGTTTTCATTTAATGTGTAGAAGAGCTTTTAGTTTCCATAGTTGGTCCTTTTACTAGATTAAAATTGAAATAACCATGAGCAATATTTTATGTAGAGTTAAAAAAGGAATGTCATACATGATTTTTCCCTCTATTTGTTAATTATTACATACCAAATAACAAGTTTGTCTGCCCATATAATTTTGCTCTCGGTGCTTACCGCCCTAATTAAATAATTTCGACATAATTATATTGCAAGAAGCATTTGCAAAGGCAAACGAATTAATAAGAGTTGCACTAAATGAACACCCTTTTTTTTATAACTAAAGTTATGTCATTTATCGCTTAAAGAGACATATATGATATTTTTCAACATGTGCTAACTTAGGGGGAAAAAAAGACAAAGTATATATAACCTCACCCAAATGTAGAATCAAATCGTTGTCATCATTAGCGACAAATAAACGAAGATGCGTTGGTTTTGGTAAAAGGTAAGAACTTCGTTCACATGACTTGAACAAAGTTAATCAACAAATGTTTAAGTTTCCATGCATTACCATCTTCCAACGTCGGCTGATCAAGAACCAAGTTTGGTTGTTCGTTTACAAGTACATTACTCGGTGCAATTTGGCTATCATCTCCTTAATGAACAAAGGACTTACCAGATTGAATTCATTAACCCAAATTTCAACCATAGTAGATAGTTGATCCATTAATCCACATCATCTAAGACGGTTAGATACTATTATTAAGTGTATACAAACCTTCTTTTGTCTCTGCTTCTGTCAGACCAACCCTCCAAATCCGACGATTTTAGATAATCGGGATTAATAGTCCGAGACCATGTAATATTTGCTCACACAAAGCACAAGTTTGTTGGAAGCTTGACATAATACCAAATACCAAATATCATAAATAAAATGTTGCTTCGATACTCAGAGTTACATGAAATTTAATGATATATTTGTGGTACAAAAACTCATCTTAATAATATAAACTTTAATTTTTTTTGAATATGCACTGGAGATTTATTGCCCAATCAGACCTATCTAAACCCATGTACGCACGTCTACAACTACGACTATAGAAGCTTTCTGTACAGGATGAAGTGGACAATTGGAAGCTTGGATCGCTTCAGATTGTAAGCCAAGATGAACCGGTGAACACAATAAGTTACTCTTTTTTTAATGGAAATGCATTTTTATTATTAACTAGCCTTATTTTGATGATATATATCGATGAATTATGACCTAGATATATTCTAGGACACCCAAAAATCAATTTTTGGTCAATTTTTTCACAAATAAACGCAATTTTTAGTTAATTACATCTTCGAGTTGCTCTAAGATTGGTTAGAGTCCAAAGTCGTGTGCTCTGTGTTAGAACTGGTAATCAATGGTCAAGTAGACTCGTTATTTGTAGAATATCACATCACTTAAAAGGCGGCTCTAATATATACGAGTTGTCGAAAAATTTTTACACAGCATTTGATAAAAACACATTGCATATTGTACAACCAATGTTATACTATATACAAAACTTTTTGTACTAATTACAGTGAACCATGTATTAGAACGGAATAAAATTTAATTAGCTGCAGCATCATTGTTTTTTTCCTTTTCTAAATCTCATTTTTTTTCCTTCTATAAAGACTTTTGTGTTTTATATAAAGAATGGTTTTAGAGTAATAGTCAAAATTAAATTCGTTTAAGTTTTTAGAGAATTAGCTTTCACATCTTATAAATTTTACTTCGTATAATGAACTACTAATATCTGGAAATCTTTAGCAATACTTTCATGTTTTTTTTTATAAATTGTAAATCCTATTTTACATTGAAAGCACAATGTGATTAACACGAAAACTATCATTATATGTTATGGTCTTTTTTAATTCGGCTACTATATATCTATTTCGATCTCTAAATGGTAATTTCAAATTTTGACTTTTTTTTTGTTGTAAATCATAGAGTATATAAATTGGAAACAACAAACAACACCCATAAATTTCAAATAATAATAATAGATTGGAGAGTTTAAATATTACAATCAGTAACGCAAATTGTATAATGAATAAGGTATGTTATACAACCAATATGCAAGGGAGATGCTCCCATTTGGACTGCCACGCACTGCCTGCCACCTGGAACACCGGAGCGACCAGTCCCCATCACCACGACCCACCACCGCGGCGACCATCGCCGGCCACAAAAACAACCGATCAGACACCATGACCCATCGCGAACCAATGAACACCGACCACCCAGCCCAAACTCTGAATACTCACTACCGGCGCCAGCCATTTATCATCATCTATAACCGGCCAGCAAAGACTTCTAACAGCCACCAACCGCCCGTCGTTGTAACCCACCATACCCGGCCATCAATCCCACACCACTAACGCCGACCAATCTTGAAAGATGACACAGATGGTGTCTTCGATTGGTTGGTCAACACCATCAGCGACCGATATATCTTCGATCCACCGCTACCATCGGTGATCGATCTTCAACCTACCACTGGCCACTAATGCCGACCGATCTTTAACCCACGAACAACCAACAACCACCATGTTGACGCCAACAACCACCCACCGCCTGCCACTGCCAGACCACCAACGCTGACAAATCTTGAAAATTGGGCCACCACTAGGGGTGTAACTTGGGCCGGGCAACCTGTGGACAACCCGTGCCAACCCGCAAAAATATGGGCATGGACTTACTTTTGTAGTGACCATATGGTGGACGTGGGCTCAAAATTTTGGGCCCGCAAAAAATATGGGTTGTACATGGGCAAAGGTTTCTACAAGCCCATCCAGCCCGTGAGAAAACCAGTCCGTCTAACTATTATATCATATAGATTACAATATATTTACTTTATATATATATATATATATATGTGTGTGTGTGTGTGTGTGTGTGTGTGTGTGTGTGTTACAATATATTTATTTTGTTTCCTTTAGTCATTAAAAATGGTGGATCACATAAGTCTATGCAATCTCGACAGTCAAACTCTTAACCTAATAGAATATAATTTCTATTTTTTACTTTCTGAACTCTCAACCCCCACTTCGACAAAATCAAAGCCTCAAAGCCAAAGGTATGCTCATATTCTTGTCTTATTTTTCTAAACCAGGTTGAGCAACGATTCCCACTTTTCGTCATGTTTATAGATCTTTGAAGACTTTACTTTTTCTACTTTATTTCTTATTATAGAATTAGAGACTCTTGTATTTTTCTCTCTCTCATTTTGTCCTTTACTTTTTCTGCTTTATTTCTTATAATAGAATTAGAGACTTGTATTTTTTTCTCTCTCATTTTATCCCAAATATTTATTTCTACGCTTATATTGAAGTTCATTTTGAGACTTTAATGTATTTTTTTCATTATCATGAATAAATTGTAGACTTTGATGATCAATGATATGTTTCGAAATTATCTTAAAAAAAAATAATTCGTAACCATGGACAACCCGTGTACAGCCCGTGTCTACCAAAATTTTGATGGGCTCGGCGTGGACACATATTATTTGGCCCGTAGATGGGCCGGGCTGGACATGGACACGACTTTTAGGGATCGGGTTGGTCATGGTTTAACCCTTGGGCCCGTCCAGCCCGCCCAAGTTGCACCCCTAGCCACCACACTCCCGCCAACAGCCACCCACTACCCGTCGCCGCAACCCACCATACCCGGCAACCAATCCCAGACCACCAACGCATGTCGATTTTGAAAATTGGGCCACCACACTGCCGCCAACAGCCACCCACCTCCCGTCGCCACAACCCATCAACCCGGTAATCAATCCTGCACCACCAACGCCAGGCGATGTTGAAAATTGCAAACCACACATATAAAGTACATAAATTGAGGCTTACATAGATTGAAACCAAAAAATACTTGTAACTCTGCTTGAGAAGTTGGAGGGGATGGAAGTTGGTAGTTGGGAGATGCGACTTCTTGTGTTTCTGTAGATTGAAAAGTTAGATGGGAAATGAGAAGGGAAAATGGCGAAATGGAGACCGAAAAATGAAAAGATCCGTGAAATGGAAAAAAATTTGCACGTCGTAGAGCCAAATTGAGCGTTACCACTGGAGTCTTGAGAAAACGAATTGGAGCTGCTCAGTTGCCGATTTTCAATCTGTAATGGAGATGGAGGAAGGGAGGAAAATAATTTGATAAGAAAGAAATGTAGTTACGTAAGTGCATGGAGTGAGAGTTTTTGAGGAACTGAAGATGTGGAGAGTGCGCAATGGTATATTTTACTTTTTTATCCTCAAAATAGATACTTGTCGGCAACGGAGTGAGTTTCAGTGTAACGCCAAAATGATATTACACAACAAAAATTATTTTTATTATAAGTAATATAGATTACGTAAATGACATAGCACCAAACATATATATTTATTATTTATTTATCTAAAAAGGTGAAAATAAATGAATCTCACTTTGTGTGAGTCTTACACGTATACCTTTGCAGATATGAAGGGACACCTACCCTCCTCTAGACTTCCATGAAAAGCAGGACATATTAGCCCACAAACTTATTACTTACATCACTCTTACCCATAAAGAGGAGGGAGAGAGAGAGAGAGAGAGAGAGAGAGAGAGAGAGAGAGTGAGGAGAAGAGCTGATTAATTTAATGAGTTAGTACAGGAGAGATACCCTGAATGAAGGACTGTGCAAAGAGACATTTGCTGAGGAGAGAGAAGGTTGGTCTCCGGCAATCATTCCTTGAATGTGAGAGAGAATGTACAATATTTGTGTGTAATACAGTTCATGTCAAATTATGCAATCTAAGTAGGAAACTTTATAGGCCTTTATTGAGGTGCATGTGAGCCATGGTAAGTCCCACCCACGGCCAAATAGGCGTACAGAACCCCCCCCCCCCCCCCCCCGCGTTGACAAACCGACATACATATATGACATGCATATGGATGTGTGTATAGATAAAGAGATAGATACATATATAGATAGATAAATACACCCATATGCATGTCATATATGAGAATTTGTCGCTATATGCATGTCATATTGTTTGCGCTCGATATCAAATTGCAATTAATAGGGTTATCTTTTCAGCCTCTTGACGAGAACTTACCTGAAAATGAAAAAATTAAACCAAAAATAATAAAGATTGCGCGCCCAATAAAGATAAAAAGAGCTATTAATTAACCCTGAAGATCTTTACAAAGTCCAATGTTTTTAAATCTGAAAACTAACATCCCTATTGATGGATAGGAAGATCTTCTAAACATTAATGAAAAGAAAAAAAGAAAGACTTGAAAACTAAAGTCATGATTTTGTCTGAATGTTTGATGATCATCCTCTCCCTCTTTGACCCATGATTTATACAACAGATAGACTAGTAGAAGATAACTACCACTAGAAAACAAACTAATTACATAGAAAATAACTAACCCAATAATAAGTAACCAACCACTCTTATCTCTTATTAATATGAGCACAGTTTCATAAGTTAGTAACTTCCTGATTTGAATCATTCATATCCCTTCTTCACAGATATTATAAATTAAATGTCATTTAGTGACATTTAATTAAAGACATGTCTTTATGCAAACATTGTCCCCTGACTCAAGCAAATTTTTTTTTCCAATAATGAAGCGATTTTATTCCACTAAAGTTGGGGTACATCATCTCGGATGGCAGGCATTACAAAATCAGGCGCCTCTTCCATCCATACGCAAAAATCATCAAGGGCTCTAGCGTATTGTGCAACTCTATGGGCTACTTTGTTTCTTGTGTGCCGTAGAAGGCTGAATTCACATCTATGAAAGTTATTACACATCATTTTAACTTCATCAATCACGTTGCCCATCACTGATAAATTCTCTCCTTCATGCCGAAGTGCTTTCACATTTGCTACATCGCCTTCAATGATTGTATTCCAAAATCTACTTTCTAATCCAAAGAGCACATCTTCGAAAGCTGTCGTTGCCTCTCCACATTCAGGTTCCAATAAACCCATTATTTTCTTCAACAAACCTGCATAGAAGTCGCCTTTCATACCTTGAACCACTACCCCAATACCAATTGCATGGTCCCCTTCGAAAACTGCTGCATCAAAGTTAATTATTTTCAACAATTCACCTGAGGGCCTGCAAAGAAACGGGAACCGTATTGCTAGGTTTTGAGGGCTTGGTTTGTGCGTCCTTGTATTGCTTTAGCAAGTTGACGGTGGATGAGTACAATTCTAGCGCATCACGCTGACCTCTTGCAAATAAACACTCATTTCTGACTAAAGCAATTGAATACTTGAAAATTGCGAAGAGTCATGTCTTTTGAAGGGAAAGTTTTTTTTTATTATCGATAGACTTGCACTCTTTAGTGAAAGTATTTTTACTATCAATTAGCCATCGATTCGCGTTAGCTACACCAAGATAACATTAGAGTGTAGTGAAAGAACATTTTTTTCAATATCAATAGTATTGCACTCTTCAAAGTGGAAGTAATTTTTACAATCGATAGTCAGCATTTCACTGTCGATAGCCTTGCTTTACTATCGACCGACTTGCACTCTATATGATGAGTGCGTATAATCAATACATTTAGTCATTATTGGCGTGCTAGCCATGACAATCAATGAAAGTAGCAGTTTGACTTCCTCTTTCATCAATCTAATTGCAATAATCATCTT
This sequence comes from Escallonia rubra, assembly GCA_033065855.1. NCBI lineage: Eukaryota > Viridiplantae > Streptophyta > Magnoliopsida > Escalloniales > Escalloniaceae > Escallonia > Escallonia rubra. The sequence continues at coordinate 104,725 of JAVXUO010003144.1, read as the reverse complement.
TTAACATTCTCCTACTTCATCTAAAGTATTTCCAAACAAAGTTGATGGAAAATCTAGACATATACCACTCTTGATTTCATTTTCAAACTTATGTAGTTGTTCACAACCTATTCTGGACCGCACCCCGGGGCCCGCTAAGTGATCCTAGTGGCGCGACGCGTCACCCATTTGGCGGTCAACATCACTCAACAAGATTGCTCTGTCAAAGTACTCCGCGCCTCGAGCATCCGGATGGCGATCGAAAGTGTGCTCCCACCCCAAGGGGGTCGGCCACCTTAAGGGGGTCGGCCACCCCAAGGGGGTCGGCCACCCCAGGGGGTCGGCCACCCCAAGGGGGTCGGCCACCCCAAGGGGGTCGGCCTCCATTGCCCCGCGAAGGGGGGAACCTGCTGCACGGCACTAGCTCCTCGCTCCAACAACACACCACCGCTATCTCCAATTGTGCGACGCTCGTTATTGCCGGCTCAATCAAACTCACGGCGGGACGGGCTCGCAACCCTTAAGCCCTCGCCAGCTCAATCAACCGACGGGCTCCGGCCTTCGCATGTACAATCAACCGGAGGCTCCGGCCTTCGCCAGCACAATCAACCGACGGGCTCCGGCCTTCGCATGTACAATCAACCGGAGGCTCCGGCCTTCGCCAGCACAATCAACCGACGGGCTCTTGCCCTCGCAGGCACAATCAACCGGAGGCTCCGGCCTTCGCCACAGGGATGGGCTCACGACCCTAAGGCCATCGTCGGCACAACCAACCGACAGGCTTCTGGGGGCTCCGTTCGTAGTGCTCCAGCACGAGGATGCCCCGCCACGGACTCCGAGCATCAAGCCATGAACATGCGCGCTCATATCACCGTTGATCATCGACGTCGTCAGGGCAATGAACCGCGGGTCACTCCGGGACGGGAGCAGGTCCTCGGAGGGCATCGCGTCCGGCACGCCTGGCAGTTGGCTGCAGGGGCAACCCTTACCGCTGCCAGGATCTCTGCGCGTCTCATGACGCATCTCGTGGGATTCAGTAAGGGCTTGGACTGGAGGCTGGGGCAACGGGCTGCTCTGACCATGCTACCGCAGTGTGGTCAGTCTCCTCAGACAGGCAGAGGGACGCTGCAAGGGCAGGGCGACATGAACTCGGGGGCCGGCATATCCGACGAACGATCAATACCGCAGGACCCCCTACGGCGATGTGTCACTCCCGGAGGACGACACGTGTCAGCTGATGACACGCGCATATTTGTGCCTATATATAGTGGATTCTGGAGCTTATTCAAGGACTTCTCTCTCATTTGGACATTTCACTTTCTCTCTCTAAAAGCTCATTCTCTCTGGATTTCTAGTGAGAGAAAGGCATTTGGACTCATGTCATCGGACTCTTGACGCTGCACCCTTGACGCGGACTGTCGGCTGTTGACTGTCGCCCCTGCTCGTCGTCTCCCTGCTTACGCGGCGCTGCCAGCCCTCGCGACCTGCCTGGGGAGCCTTGCTCTCAGCCCTTACTCCATCCTTGTTGTCTCCCACTTCGTCTACCTGGAAGCCAACGCAGACTGCATCCTTTGTGGCACCTCACGTGGCATGCGACCCGATTTTCCTTGGCAACATTTGGCGACTCCGCTGGGGAGGTGAGCATCGTGTTGCAGTCTGCCACACTCAAGCAACCTTGACTCAGCAACGCAGGACTATCAAGGTCTACCAGTCACAACCTCGACCCAGCCATCCAAGAGGCTGTCACTTCCAGACTTAGAAAATTTTCAAGCTAACATCGTTCGAATGGCACCACCTTTGATGCCATCACCCACTCCCTTGGGGGCTTCACCACTTCCTAACCCCTTCCGCCTCACATTACAGCAACTTGGTACGTGGTGCGCGGGGTGGCTCGAGCCACGCTATCTATCGCCTCTGTGACTTAGTCGGTCGTCCATACCTGCCCGCCATCCTAAGTCCCCCCTCCCTCTCATCTCAACCCCTCATGGTCGCGGTCGCAGTCACATCGCCGCCCATGCCCTTTTTCCTTCTTCACTTTTCCAGACTTAGAAAAATTTCTTCGTTTTTTCGCGGTCGGGTCACTACCCCCGCGACTTCACTCCGCTCCCTTCACTTTTCCAGACTTAGAAAAATTTCTTCAATTTTCGCGGTCGGGTCACCACCCCCGCGACTTCACTCCGCTCCCTTCACTTTTTCAGACTTAGACAAATTTCTTCGTTTTTCGCGGTCGGGTCACCACCCCCGCGACTTCACTCCGCTCCCTTCACTTTTGCAGACTTAGAAAAATTTCTTCGATTTTCGCGGTCGGGTCACCACCCCCGCGACTTCACTCCGCTCCCTTCACTTTTCCAGACTTAGAAAAATTTCTTCGTTTTTCGCGGTCGGGTCACCACCCCCGCGACTTCACTCCGCTCCCTTCACTTTTCCAGACTTAGAAAAATTTCTTCGTTTTTCACGGTCGGGTCATCACCCCTGCGGCTGCACTCGACACCCTCTTCACTTTTCCAGACTTAGAAAAAATTCTTCAATTTTCGCGGTCGGGTCATCACCCCTTGCGGCTTCCCCCGGCATCCTTGTCCCAGCTCAACACTTAGCAAAGTCCTCAACACTTGAAAAAAATTTCTCAACACTTAGATTTTTTTTCGAACCGCCCTCGCACCCTACATGATCATGGTTGGCTCATCACCCTCCCATCCTCAGTCTACACTTAGAAAAATTTTCACAAAATTTTTCACCCTCCGTCGCTCTCTCCAACACTTGGAAAATTTTTCGACGAAAATTTTCATCACTCCCCAACCTCCCTCTTTCTCTCCCTTTCACTTCAATGTTATTCTCACTCAACATTTTTTCATCCCCTCTCATGCTCCTTTTATAGGCTTCAAAAAAAAAAAAAAAATTTTCGCATCTCTTTTCATTGGCTAAGTCAAAACACAGCAAAAAGAAGAAGAAGTCCAGGTGGGCCGAACCCACCCGCGAAGCCCCGACCCGCGCCTGCACCGACCCATTTACTCTCTATTCCATCAGCCTGGATCGGGTCAACCGCCCACCCGTTTGCCCGAACACCGACCCGTTTCGCTGGAACCCTAAAAAATTCATCTCTTCTCCTTGCGCCGCACTACCTTCGGCGCCGAACAGCCTTTGCCGCGACTGCCCACCGCCGACCGACCCCCTTCCCAGCGTCCTCCCTCCCCCGGCAACCTACATTATCGCCGATCAAACCCCCCCATCAACTTCCTTCCTCCGGCCGACCTCCCCAAGGCAGCCATGGCCGCCGCCGACGGGCCTCTTCCACTTCTTCTTCTTCATATCGCTCCATCAGCTTCGGCCTCTCTCGCCCGCGAGACACCCTTCGCCGACCCCCCTGCTGCGCCGACCTCCCCACCCCGCCGACCCCCCTCCCCCTACCCCTGGCCTCACTCCCCCTCTTCCCCCACGGCATAAGCCCGAACCCTCGGCAGCCCCTCGCCCGAACCCGCGGCAGCCCCTCGCCCGCGCAGCGCGCCTTCCCCCTCCCCTCCTTTTCCTCTCTTCCCCCGACCACCGCACCACCGATGGCCTTGCTCCCCCGACCCCCTGCTCGCCGAGCCCTCATCACTGCCGACCCCCCTCCTCCTCGGCCTCTCTCCCCCTCCCAACCCCGCAAGCCCGAGAACCCGCGGCCGAGCGCTGTATCGCGCCTCCATTTCCTCCATCATTCCACCCTCGCCAACGAGTCACCACCCCGACCCACCCATGGCCGACGACCCACCCCTCGGCCCCTCTCCCTCGGCCATGTGCGCCGCCGACCCCCACCACCCCGCCGACCCCTTGGCCGCCACCTACGAGAAGGACATGCCTTGGCTTCCAAAAAAAAAAAAAAAAAACAAATTAACACAAAGCATGCAAGGTCCAATTTTAATGCTAGCATCAGCCTTATATTGAAGAAACTCTAAGCAGAATATTATCAAACAGTTGGTGTGCATTATAATTCAATGGCCACCGTCTCTGCTTCGAATTCCATACAAACACAAAGCACTTACCACCATCTTCACAGCCACGTTTACTCGTGACGGCCGCACAGCAACGCGACGCTCGTCGCCTAACGCTCGGGCGCCGTCTCTGCGACGCTCGTCGCCCATCGCCCGGGCGCCGTCTCCGCGACCCTCGTCGCCAGCGCCCGCGCGCCGTCTCCGCGACCTTCGTCGCCCATCGCCCGGGCGCCGTCTCCGCGACCCTCGTCGCCAGCGCCCGAGCGCCGTCTCCGCGACGCTCGTCGCCCGCGCCTATGCGCCCTCTCCGCGACCCTCGTCGCCAGCGCCCGGGCGCCGTCTCCGCGACCCTCGTCGCCAGCGCCCGGGCGCCGTCTTCGCGACCTTCGTCGCCAGCGCCCGTGCGCCCTCTCTTCGCGACCTTCGTCGCCAATGCCCAGGCGCCGTCTTCGCGACTCTCGTCGCCGGCGCCTATGCGCCCTCTCCGCGACATTCGTCGCCGGTCACCCGAGCGCAGTCCTTGCGACCTTCGTCGCCAGCATCCGAGTGTCTTCTTCGCGACCTTCGTCGCCTATCTCCCAGGCCACGTCTTCGCGACATTCGTCGCCGGTCACCAGAGCGCAGTCTTTGCAACCTTCGTCGCCCGCGCCCGGGCGCCGTCTTCGCGACCTTCGTCGCCAGCGCCCGAGCGCCCTCTCTTCGCGACACTCGTCGCCAGCATCCGAGCGCCGTCTCTGCGACACTCGTCGCCAGCATCCGAGCGCCATCTCCGCGACACTCGTCGCTAGCATCCGAGTGTCCTCTTCGCGACCTTCTTCGCCCATCACTCGGGCGCCATCTTTGTGACCCTCGTTCTCCCGCGCCTATGCGCTCTCTCCGCGACGCACGTCGCATCTCCCAGGCCACGTCTTCGCGACATTCGTCGCCAGCGCCCGTGCGCCCTCTCTTCGCGACCTTCGTCGCCAATGCCCAGGCGCCGTCTTCGCGACTCTCGTCGCCGGCGCCTATGCGCCCTCTCCGCGACATTCGTCGCCGGTCACCCGAGCGCAGTCCTTGCGACCTTCGTCGCCAGCATCCGAGTGTCTTCTTCGCGACCTTCGTCGCATCTCCAAGGCCACGTCTTCGCGACATTCGTCGCCGGTCACCCGGGCGTTGTCTTTGCGACCTTCGTCGCCCGCACCCGTGCGCTCTCTCCGCGACCCTCATCGCCCGGACATCATCTCCGCGACCTTTGTCGCCGTCTCTCATACACGGACCCTCAACAACTTTCCAGCCAAACCACATCAACATCTTGCTCAGTAATTATGCGTGCGGCGCCCACTCGGGTTGCCTTTCCGCGTACGCCCCACGCAGGGGGCTTATGTTCCCACCTTATCTTGGCCACACCTATAGGCCCACTGGGGGTCCCAATTCTCATGACACGTCGGCATATTCAACGGTCAACTTTCAACGCTCACAGGCCGGTCAACGCAACGCATGCTCAAGTCATGTGCTTTTTATTTATTTATTTATGAAGTAGTCTTGGTATGCCTTCCCCCTTTAAGGGTGTTGGCTGCCTACCTTGACGACCGACTACCGTTGCGCGCACGCTGTAGTTGTGACTTTCGTCACCGCGCCCACGCTCCATCTCCGCGACCTTCGTCGCCGCGCCCACGCGCCGTCTCCGCGATCTTCGTCGCCGCACGCCACCTCTGCGACTCTCGTCGCCAGCGCACTATCCGGGCGGCTCTTGTCACCCGCGCGTCATCTCTGCGACTCTCGTCGCCAGCACACCATCTCCGCGACCCTCGTCGCCAGCACCCGTGCGCTTTATCTCCGCGACCTTCGTCGCCTGCGCGCCATCTCCGCGACATTAATCGCCAACACACCATCTCCGCGACCTTCGTCGCCCGCATCCACGCGCCAGTTCCGCGACTCTCGTCTCTGCGACCTTCGTCGCCACGCCCACGCACTATCTCTACGACTATCGTCGCCAGCGCGTCAGCTCCGCGACTCTCGTCGCCAGCGCACCAGATTCGCGACTCTCGTCGCCAGCGCACCATCTCCGCGACTCTCGTCGCCCGCGTCCGTATGACACCTCCGCGACTCTCGTCGCCCGCGCAACATCTCCGCGACCTTCGTCGCCGGTGCCCGCACACCGCACTCTCACACGTCGTCATGCCCATGCGCCGCGCCACTGATACATCCATCCCACTGAATCTCTGTCGCACTACGTGCCCCAGGCACTAAGTATCGTCCCGCGACACTCGTCGCCGCTCCGCTGCACCATTCTCATCATATGTGCCCCCGGCACCAAGTATCGTCCGTGGCCGCTCTCATGCACCATTCTCATCATATGTGCCCCCGGCACCAAGTATCGTCCGTCGCCGCTCTCACGCACCATTCTCATCATATGTGCCCCCGGCACCAAGTATCGTCCGTCGCCGCTGTCATGCACCATTCTCATCATATGTGCCCCCGGCACCAAGTATCGTCCGTCGCCGTTCTCATGCACCATTCTCATCATATGTGCCCCCGGCGCTAAGTATCGTCCCGCAACACTTGTCGCCGCTCTCCTGCACCATTCTCATCATATGTGCCCCCGGCACTAAGTATCGTCCCGCGACACTCGTCGCTGCTCTCATGCACCGTTCTCATGACATGTGCCTCGACACTAGGTATTGCCTCGCGACGGTAGTCGCTGCACCCGTGCGCCGCAATCATGTTACATGCCCACCAGACACCACACTCATTCACCACACCATGCGCACCTTGCCTTGATCATGGGACATGCTTCAACCCACTCTCCGGAGTGTACATCACACGGGAGGATAAGCGACTCCTCCATGACACCATCTCTGCCAGGGAGCTCTTCAACTCCCTTTCCACCGGGTAGACGGCTCCTCCGGGATGCTACCTCGGCCAGTCAGGTAGACGGCTCCTCCGGGATGCTACCTTGACTCACTCCGAGTGCTCCGGCACAAGGACTCCTCGCACCCGGGATGGGCTCGCAACCTTGAAGCCATCGCCGTCTCAATCAATGCGACGGGGCTCCGGTCCTCGCATCCGGGATGGGCTCGCAACCTTGAAGCCATCGCCGTCTCAATCAATGCGACGGGGCTCCGGTCCTCGCATCCGGCATGGGCTCGCAACCTTGAAGCCATCGCCGTCTCAATCAATGCGACGGGGCTCCGGTCCTCGCATCCGGGATGGGCTCGCAACCTTGAAGCCATCGCCGTCTCAATCAATGCGACGGGGCTCCGGCCCTCGCATCCGGCATGGGCTCGCAACCTTGAAGCCATCGCCGTCTCAATCAATGCGACGGGGCTCCGGCCCTCGCATCCGGCATGGGCTCGCAACCTTGAAGCCATCGCCGTCTCAATCAATGCGACGGGGCTCCGGTCCTCGCATCCGGCATGGGCTCGCAACCTTGAAGCCATCGCCGTCTCAATCAATGCGACGGGGCTCCGGCCCTCGCATCCGGCATGGGCTCGCAACCTTGAAGCCATCGCCGTCTCAATCAATGCGACGGGGCTCCGGTCCTCGCACCCGCTCAATCACTTGACAGGCTCCGGCCCTTGTCCACTCAATCAACTGGGGGCTCCGGCCTTCGGCATCTCAATCAACTGACAGGGCTCCGGCCCTCGCGGCAGAACGGGCTCGTAACCTTAATGCCCTCGCCGGCTCAATCAAATGACCGGTTCCGGCCCTCGTACACTCAATCAACCGGGGGCTCCGACCCTCGCAACGGGCTCTAATCACTAAGCGGCAACCATGCTAAGTGCATTCAACACCGTCTATGCGTGCGGCGCCCACTCGGGTTGCCCCTCCGCGCACCCCGCACGCAGGGGGCTTATGTTCACAACCTATTCTGGACCGCACCCCGGGGCCCGCTAAGTGATCCTAGTGGCGCGACGCGTCACCCATTTGGCGGTCAACATCACTCAACAAGATTGCTCTGTCAAAGTACTCCGCGCCTCGAGCATCCGGATGGCGATCGAAAGTGTGCTCCCACCCCAAGGGGGTCGGCCACCTTAAGGGGGTCGGCCACCCCAAGGGGGTCGGCCACCCTAAGGGGGTCGGCCTCCCCAAGGGGGTCGGCCACCCCAAGGGGGTCGGCCTCCATTGCCCCGCGAAGGGGGGAACCTGCTGCACGGCACTAGCTCCTCGCTCCAACAACACACCACCGCTATCTCCAATTGTGCGACGCTCGTTATTGCCGGCTCAATCAAACTCACGGCGGGACGGGCTCGCAACCCTTAAGCCCTCGCCAGCTCAATCAACCGACGGGCTCCGGCCTTCGCATGTACAATCAACTCCGGCCTTCGCATGTACAATCAACCCAGCTCAATCAACCGACGGGCTCCGGCCTTCGCATGTACAATCAACCGGAGGCTCCGGCCTTCGCCAGCACAATCAACCGACGGGCTCCGGCCTTCGCATGTACAATCAACCGGAGGCTCCGGCCTTCGCCAGCACAATCAACCGACGGGCTCTTGCCCTCGCAGGCACAATCAACCGGAGGCTCCGGCCTTCGCCACAGGGATGGGCTCACGACCCTAAGGCCATCGCCGACACAACCAACCGACAGGCTTCTGGGGGCTCCGCTCGTAGTGCTCCAGCACAAGGACGCACCGCCACGGACTCCGAGCATCAAGCCATGAACATGCGCGCTCATATCACCGTTGATCATCGACGTCGTCAGGGCAATGAACCGCGGGTCACTCCGGGACGGGAGCAGGTCCTCGGAGGGCATCGCGTCCGGCACGCCTGGCAGTTGGCTGCAGGGGCAACCCTTACCGCTGCCAGGATCTCTGCGCGTCTCATGACGCATCTCGTGGGATTCAGTAAGGGCTTGGACTGGAGGCTGGGGCAACGGGCTACTCTGACCATGCTACCGCAGTGTGGTCAGTCTCCTCAGACAGGCAGAGGGACGCTGCAAGGGCAGGGCGGCAAGAACTCGGGGGCCGGCATATCCGACGAACGATCGATACCGCAGGACCCCTTACGGCGATGTGTCACTCCCGGAGGACGACACGTGTCAGCTGATGACACGCGCATATTTGTGCCTATATATAGTGAATTCTGGAGCTTATTCAAGGACTTCTCTCTCATTTGGACATTTCACTTTCTCTCTCTAAAAGCTCATTCTCTCTGGATTTCTAGTGAGAGAAAGACATTTGGACTCATGTCATCGGACTCTTGACGCTGCACCCTTGACGCGGACTGTCGGCTGTTGACTGTCGCCCCTGCTCGTCGTCTCCCTGCTTACGCGGCGCTGCCAGCCCTCGTGACCTGCCTGGGGAGCCTTGCTCTCAGCCCTTACTCCATCCTTGCTGTCTCCCACTTCGTCTACCTGGAAGCCAACGCAGACTGCATCCTTTGTGGCACCTCACGTGGCATGCGACCCGATTTTCCTGGGCAACAGTAGTTCATTAAAAGTTGCTATCAAAATTGTTGATATAATAAGTTGATCATGATTTGCACTCATACAAATCATGAGATCATCCCAAAAGTTCCTAAATCGGTCAGTCTAACCTCAATGCAAGATGAATGTACAAACTGTTTGTCATTTTTGGGAACCAAAGATGCCAAAGAATGGCCTCGAAATAAATTAACCCAGAAATTGGCCCTAATTTAATCAAATTGGACCTGAAATTCTAAGGAATTATTTGGAAACATAGTTCTAAATATCCGGAATTCTAGTACTTGGCATTTCTCACTTTTCGATTAAAAAGGTCTCACTGGGCATGCCAATGTTTGCGCTCGATAGCAAACTACAATTAATGTGGTGTTCTTTTCGGCCTCTTGATGACGACTTCTCTGAAAACGGGAAAATTAAATCGAAAATAACAAAAATTGCGCGTCCAATAAAGACAAATAGAGTCTTTGATTAACGCTGAAAATCTTTACAAAGTACAATATTTTCAAATCTGGAAACTAAAATCCCTATCGATGGATATGAAAAGATTCTAAACATTAAAGAAAAGAAAAAAAAAACTTGAAACCTCAAGTCATGATTTTGTCTGAATGTTTAATCATCATCCTCTGTTCCTCTTTGACCCATGATTTATGATAGATTAGCAGAAGATAACTACAACTAGAAGACAAACGAACCACTTAAAAAATAATTACCCACTAAATAATAAGTAATCAACCACTCTTATCCCTTATTAATATGAACACATTTTCAGAAGTCAGTAACTTCTTTGAGTCCTTCATATCTCCTCTTCACAAACATTATTAAAAGCTAATGCCATTTAGTGGCATCTAATTAAAGACATGTCATTAGTGAAAAACATCTGTTGGTGCAAACCCAAATCTAATTATCATTATTTGTTGTTGTATGAGAATTTTATAGCGTTCTTTCCGAAAAAGAAAATTTGTATTATTAGATATGACATTGTGTAACTAGAAGATAAGACGACATAATAACAAAATTTTGATCTTGGTGCACGGAAAATATTCGAATCTCTAGGGTGCTATCAAAAATCATTGTTAAAAGTTTCCAGCGTAGAGGTTTGCAACTTTATGTGGAAAATTGACGGTGAAAGTTTTTGGAATAAAGTTTTTTTTATTTTATTTGATCAGCTCAAAAAGCAACTTTGGGATTGCTGAACCACAAACAAAAAAATAAGAAATATATAAAGCAACGGAACCATCATAGTATTTTTTAACTCCTCTGAAATGAAGGGTGGTTATTGGATCATTTACCGATCTGGGTATGATAGATCATATTTTTCTCTTTCTTTGGGGGAAGGAAAATGTCAATTTTATAGAGCCGTATGCAATGCACAAAAATGCCCGTATGGTTGTTCAATTCTATATTTTTTTTTTCTTTCTTATTCTTTAGCTTTCTTCCTTTTCTCTTCCCTTCATCATGCAAAATAGAGGAATAGTTTTCAGCATCGATTTAGAGTTTTAGTTGCTCCCTAAGGATGTAATCTAATGAAGAAAACCAAAAAAAAAAAAAAAAAAGAGTTTTCAACGTAAATGTTCGACGGGTCACAAAATTAGGGGCAACTGTTTATCCTTTTTCGTTGCTAAAGAGACTTTTGCGGCAAACAATGCATCCAACGTAAATTTGAACATAGATATAGATGTGCTTGGGTTGTTTCCCTAAATCATATCTGTCAAATAGATTAAAAATCTATAAAGCGACATAATTGCCTCTGCAATAATTATTTTTGGTCTATACATGCATCATCGGTAGCCCTCTGCCTCCCTTAATTCCTCAATTCCTTATGTAGGCAAAATGCAATCTCAAATGACTTGGTATAACGCCAAGAGACTTCGTCATCTAACGTAGTTAACTCTTGCAATTTATTTGAATGAACAAAAATGGCTGAAAACGGTACATATAACACACCAGATGATCAGCAAACAGAAAAAAAAAAAAAAAAAAAAAATGCAACAACAAAAGAAACACTATCTATAGAGTTGGCAAAAATTACAAATTAACTGAAAGCCTAAAATCTGTTAACATTTCCTTTCCGATCAAAACAGTGGTTGATTTTCAATCTGTTGAATCTGACTTGATAACCAAACTTGTTACATGTGGGCACCCTTCTCGTTATCAGCTAAAGAACTGAAAGACCAGGTTTAGCATTTTGGTTACACAGAAAGGAACCTCACTGAGAAGGTACGAATCTTGCCATATATCATTGCACAAATTGTTCACCTTTGTGCGACACACAAATGCCTCACTTTGCCTTCTCCACTACGCAGAGACATGAGGCTCCACTGAGCACTATGCTGAATATCTCCGGTGATGGAGCTAGAAGTTTCCTTCGTGAGATCATAAGAAGTGTGACAAAATCATTGAAATGCTTGTGTTCAAAATGTAATTTTTACCGCATCGAGCAAATTTTGGTAAGGCGAACGCAAAAGATTAAGGATATATTTTTTTGTAAGACTTTTTTGTGGTTCAGCGGCAACGAGATGGTTCAAAAGTCAGCATGCGCGTACCACACTAAAGTGCCACTCAATAGACGGGTCAAAGACCTTCATTTACCCCCGATTTAAGGGATTCACAAGCAACCAAAGATCTCAAGTATTAATCCTAGAAATGTTACCCTCTTCCATGTCAATTACACTTCACTGGATTCGTGAGCATGTCTTTAACAGAGTGTGTCATTCTTTTGTTTATTTTCACACAATTTTTACATTTTCAAATATATTTTGAACATGTAAGCATCGCACCAAAAATCATTTTTTTCGAAAGCTCTAAGGTACGTACATGACGTGCTATTACATGTTAAGTGGTTCAATACATGCATACTTTCAGCATATCCACAAGTTTAGAAAATGGGCGATGTATCAACATTCTTGGCTATCAAGTGGGTACATGTCAAGTTTGGGGGGTTAGGTGCCCCCAACACATTTATTTCTTATCCAGGCGACCCATAGTATAGGCAATCTTGTACCACTTGCTAGCTCACAATTAATGAGAACATGAGAGTCCTTGAACTCTTGAGTAGCGTTTAAAATCTATTCCGCTAATAAATTTTTTTCTCCAGTTTTTTAAACTGAAAAAAAAAAACGCGTTTGGCACACAGTTTTTGTTTTTTTTCCCTTCAATTTTTAAAATAGCGCTGCTTTTGAAAACTCTCATTTTGGAGTTTTGAGTTTTGTTTTAAGACCCCCGGCACCCGCCGGCCACTACCACCATCACCACCAAAAAAAAAAACTGAATAATATACACCCATTTGTTTTTGTAAAAAATAAAAATAAAATTAGTTCTGGTTTTTATTTTTTTGGAAACAGAAAACTAAAACTGAAAGTGATTTTAAACAGACCCTTGGATAAACGAATTGTGCTTGCAGATTATACCTCTATTCCCATCAGTTTGACTTTATAATAACAGGCCTGTTGTTAGTCGTTAAAAATTTTAGCACCCAAAAATTGTCACAGTAAGGTGGTGCATCGCTTCTCTTAGCAATGAACTTAAGTTTCCTGACGCTAATACCTTCTTTCACGCGCTTTGTACATAACCACTGCTCTTACATGGTTTTATAAAATAAGGTTGAGGTCCAATCAATTGAATTTGTTTGAAACATGGTATTCATATTGTCGGTACCAATGCTAGCGCTGTAACACACTGCTGTTTGCTTAGGAAAATGGGAAAAAATTGGCTGCTATTCGGGTTGAAGGAATCTTCCTCCTACCCCCCATGTAGGGACAATTAATGGTTGTTAAATATTTATAGTGACTTTTATTTAGTGACGCTAAAAAAGTGTTGTTAAAAGTTATCGCTAAAAGTGTTAACAGAAAAGCCATTGAAAACATTTAACGACTATTAATTGTCACTATATAAAGGGTTGGAGGAAGATTCTTACAATCAGGGTAGCAGCAACAAACTTTGGCTTCTACCCGGGTTGTAGGAATCTTCCTCTAACCCCATGTATACTGACAATTAATAGTCACTAAATGTTTCTAGTAGTTTTTCTTCTAACACTTTCAGCGACATTTATTAGCAGCACTTTATTAACGTCACTAAATAAAAGTCACTAGAGACATTTAGAGACGTTTGATTATCGCTATATAAGGGGTAGGAGGAAGATTTCTTCGACCGGGATAGCAACCAATTTTTTTTCCTAGGAAAATAGTGAAGCATAAGGTTTTGTTAACGGTGCTAATTATCATTGTGTTCTTAGGAAACCGAATTGACATGATGAGAGTTAACGGGTGAAAAATTCAGACCATTGAGCCTTGCCCAATTTACCAAGAATCTGTGCTACTTTTATCACTACGTACTAGCTCCTTCCCCAAACCCCATGGCTTCGTAAAGTGATTTCTGTCATGTTGATGAGGTAAAAGGAAATAGGACTTGACGAAGAAGAACTTGAAGATATATTGCGAGTAAAGAATATTTAATTGATAGAGGAAATCATTTATGAAATTGAATCTCACTCTTTCCAGGCTAAAACTTAGATGAAAAGTACGATGACATACAAGTATTAAGTGTAACATTGGAAATCGCGTCGGTACTTATCAGACCTAAAAGCTTAAGTGAATATGTCTTCAGTCCGTCTACGTATATATATACCCCCAAATGCTTTGCACACTTACAAAATTCACACATGCACCTCAACAACCGGTAGAATACAATTAGATAGAAAATATTAAGTGCCTCTTGTAAGCTGTCGGATAAAAAATTCTATAGCCAAGTTAGTGAAAATGTCTGATGGGACCGCAGAGAGTCTAGCTATATATGCTGAATGTGGAGCAACTAAGAAGTAAACGGTGGATGAGTGACTACAGAAGCAACAATATATATAGCATAATAGCCGAGGACATTCTCGAGAAGGTCAAGCTGAAACCATCAAATTAAAAGATGAGCAAACATCGCTGGAGATGGTTTGGTTATTTTGCCTTGCCGTACTCCATTGAGGAAAAGTGATTTGCTCCGAATTAACGAGGGGTAAGAAGAGGTAGACGTTGACCTATCATTAGTAGTAGGGATTACAGACTTCGATCACAGCTTGAAATTTATAGAAGAAGGTGAGTTTGACTCGGAAAGCGCAGAAGATTGTAGCCTGAAAACTTGGTAAAGTTTAGTTAATCCTGTCCTTAAAACAGAAGTTCAACATCGTCCTTTCACACTTTTTTTTTATGCACCATTTGAGAAACACAGCCTTGATGTACTCTTGACCAGATTGAAATGTGGAATGCTACATTACAAAACTTGAGAAATTCACATACCCTAAGCAACTGATGAAGACATACTAAATATGGCAATTTGAAAAGTGATAGTGATGAGTCCCAAATTTAAAGTACCAAAAACCAGTGGAGGGTGGTGAAGCAATAGGAGCTAACAGTTTCATGTCTATTTATTACCCTCCAGACATGGAAAAGGACCCAAGCGAAGCAGGCACGCGCATGGCAATATCACCAGGTTGGCCAAGCCGACAAAGAAGAGATCCTGATAACGTTTGGCTCTCTCTTTTTCAATCTACTTGTCCTCTTCTTAACAGATGTCCATTCCAAGGCATGAGAAAATAGATGAGTCTTGAATTAGAAGGTTGTGGATGCAGAGTCCTTCTTTAAACCCTGAGCCAATGTCTTCTCTTCGTTTCTCATCAATCAATCACAACAATACTGGGACGATGGAGGAGAGTAGCAAAAACTTTGTGAATAGTGGGAGCAAGGGGAGGTTTGTGTGCAGGGGTGGAGCTAGGATTTGTTGTTGTTAATAAATTGGGTGGACCCATTATCCGCCCACTAACAGATAATGAGTATTTGTTAGTCTGGATAATTACGGTTAATTAGAGGATATTTATCTCCTAAGTGTTTGAGGTAAATACATATTTATCTCCTAAGAGTTTGAGGTAAAGTCAGTCTCTAATTGTATCTCTATATAAATGCTAGAGATATCCCAATAAGTTAAGAAGTCATAGCAATAATCCCTCTCTCTATAGCACTCTCTCTAGAGCAATCACCAAGCTCTAGGATTTGGTTCGTGGACGAAGAACTCGACTCTAGTAGCCGTTTTCGTACCTACGATAAAGATCAAGCGTGTTGGAGGCTCGTAACAACAAGGATCCTACATCGGAATTTTCGGAGACTTCATACGGTATGTTTCCGAACCCACTACGTTATGTGGTAAGCGTAATTAAATCGTTTCAACAGTTGTCAATGGTGTCCACATCCTGGATCACCGCATAATACAACTCTAGAGAAAATGGCAAGTTGCAAACTTACCTTCTCTCAAATTATCACGGGAAAGTCCACCTTCTCACTTTTATCTGAACCTACGTTTTAGCGACGACAATACAAGGTGCGAACAAGCATGTACCGTTGCGAGATCAAGGCTAGTTGAAGTTTGACCCCCTTATGATAGTCAATATAGGATTCAATTAAACGTCTTCCATCGTTAATCCTAGGGATGAATTAACATCAAACTGTACAAACCAAATCGTGTAAACCGATTAGGTCGGTTGGACCGATTAGACCCCACACCACCAAAAGATCTTAACTGTTCAGTTTTATATATCTCAAATTGGCTACGGTTCGGTCATGTTCATAAATCAAACTTTTGAAACCGATCACAAACCGGAACGAACTGACCTTATCATATATTATTAAATGTTCAGTAATATCACCATTGATTTTTCCATATTCATGGTAATAAGTAAAGCTACTATATGACTATATATCAAAACCTTGAAAATAAAAAAAGAAAAGAAGATAATGAGGGCACTTATTTATTCATAAAAATCAAACAAGGCAGAACGAACTGGCCTATCGTATAGTAATATATTATCAGTAATATCACCATTGATTTTTTTCATATGCATGATAAAAAGCGAAGCTAGCTATAGTAAAACCTTGAAAATTAAAAAGAAAAGAAGATAATGAGAGCACTTATATTTACAAAAATCCAGTGACTAGTTTTCCTTAGATATTCATCCATTCTTTCTTGTTCATAGCAACGACATACTTTCTCTATCATGTAATTTTATTTCTAAAATAATGCTACTAACATGAGCATTTGGGTATTGAATGTGGAAGAATTGTATCAACTTTAAATAAACTTTAATTTAAATCTGGAATAATACGAGAACAATAGGTGTGCAAAGGGCATAACTTTTTAAATGGGCACAGACAGACTCAAATCCAACCGTTTAAACCGTGTAAATCGAACCGTCCAAACCAATATGGTGCTTGGTTCGATTCGATTCAAAAATTTTCAAACAAGTGGACACGGATTTAATTTGTGGTTTGACCCTACTTACTCACTCCCAACACCAAATGATGGTAAGGCCACATTTTGACCAAACGTTCATTACTTTATTAGTACCATAACTCGACAAGATGGGTGAGTAAGCGAGAAAATTTCAAAATTTTATTTCTTAATTTGCAAAATAACTTCAGAAATAATTTAACTTCGGGACATTTCTTTGTTTTGCATTGTAGTGTGGTGTTAAAGAAAGATGACGTAGAGGCCAGACGAGTATAAGAGAGAGGGGGGGGGGGGGGTAACGGTCTTGACCCCAAAAAACTAACAAACGGCTGGTCAAAATGGTGTTGACAATCTATTGGTGTTTAGTGTAATGATTTTCAAAGTTTAAGTTGGTGCCAATATTGGAATGTTAAGGTCTTGGGTCGCTGGATGTCATTAATCTCAGGATTTAATATTTTTATTGAGGAGGAGGAGGAGGAGGATGGGCCGATTCCTCTATTATTTGCATCTCCTATAGCTAGACAGTACACACTACAGTTTCTCGGGCAATGCCGCTTGACAAACAAGGATTTATTATCCATAATGCTGACCTTCTACGAGTGAACACCGTGACTTTGGAAATAAAAAAAATGACTTCTTCTACCTTTAAATGTAGTATGTTTGTTTTAACATAAAGGTCTGACAGTGTACTTTTACCACACCCTAGTTTCCCTACAACTTTGTACTACGATCGAAATTGAAAATTGGATAATTTCAAAACTATCTGCATACGAGATATAGATAGTAGGTAATTTTCCAAAAAAAAAAAAAAAAAGGGAACTTGAATATAAACATTTTTTTTATACATTAAAAATATGCAGCTGAATTTTCTTAACTATGTCTACAACGAGAACTAATGAATGAACTCTCCTGGACGACTTGTACTCCATCCGTTCCTAAAAAATGGATCATATTTATTTTTTGGGTAGTCCTAAAAAAATTGACCACTTCCCAAATTGAAAAAGATTATGTAGGTATTTTTTCATATTTACCTTTTTACACATTTTTTTATTTCATTTCTTTTTCCACAATTAATCCTCGATCAACTCAATTTCTTTCGATCATGACCCACTTTCTTCCCTTCCCTCCTCCGGAACACATAGAGTATAACATTACTCCAATTTGTAAAAATAGCAGATTAGGATAAGTATGGGAAATCTCCTTAATACGGAAGAACGAAGAGGAAACACTAATTTTAATGTCGTTTGAAGAACAAAGACCTTAATTACACGTTATCTGATTGCTCATATTGGTGAATAGATAAGCCGGTTTTACATTTGTAAAAAAGATGATAATTGGTAAGCCGTCTCAGTTTTTCTGTAACATTTTTCGACCAGACCTTGATCGACCATGTACGTGTTCAAGAACAAACGTACGTGTGGTGGAAAATATGTTGTGTCTCTATATGCGTGCATATGCGTGAATTAATGGCAACATTTCGCCCCCCTCGTCCGCTGGTTGAGTGGTCACACTTTGATTCATAATAATGGCAAATAATCATCTCAACCTGTGACTCGTAGGGCAATGCTGCCAAAACAACCCTCTCCCCACTCCTCCCTCTTCATCAAACCCTAACCCTTTGGCTAATATCTGACACCAAGAAAACCCAGCTACCTTTTCACCTTCCAAACCCGGTTCTCTGTGAACCGGCCACAGCTCTTTCCTTTCCCGGTCCAGCATCTCCTGCCTGCCGTGGGCACTACTGAACCCACCTTTTTTTGTGCTATACTGCTCTGATTTCCCACTTTGGATCCTATCCCTACTTTCCTTTTTTCCTTTTCCCTCTTCCTACATAATTAAACTTTCATTTTTTATCTATAAATATATGCACAAGTTCAGGTACTGTTGAGATACATAGCTCATCTTGAAAGCAAGAGGGAGACAGGGAGAGAGGGGAGAGGGAGAACATAGAAACCCTTTTGTTTAGGGTCGTGTTTGCTTTAAATCCCCTCTTTTGTGGGTGAAGAGTGTGGAGCTTGGTTTTCGTTTTCTTCTTTGGATTAGGGTTTTCTAGCTAGGAAGTTGCTCCAATTGTATTTCTTGATAACATATAGAGATGTCGAGCTGCGTGGATGTTGCCTCCGAGCAACTCTGCTATATCCCTTGCAAATTTTGCAATATTGTTCTCGCGGTATCTCTCTCATCTCTCTGAGATATCTGATCTCTGTGTGTGTGTGTGTGTGTCCTCAATTTCATGTATGAATATATGTGAATAAAGAGAGAAAGAAGGTTTTTGATAAAGCTGCTACTTGATTCAGAGAGATCAGGTCATACGGCACTAACTATATTTATTCATATCTGATGTGATTTTCCTTTTCTGGGGTTTTTTTTTCCTAGTTTTTGGAACAGTCAAGTCTCCATCGCTAGACCTTTTCTTTTTCTTCTTTCTTCTGCAGTCAAAGAAAAGTCATACCTGAAGGTCCTCATGTAGAGATGACCAGAGAGAGAGAGCTAGATTAGTTGATGAGGACAAGTCCTTCTTCACCTTGGTTTTCCTCCTTAGGTCTCTGTAGCCATTACTTTCCTTTTCCATTAAATGTACAAACAAAAAAAAAGAGAGAGAGAAGAAGAACAAGAACAAGAAGAGGAGGAGGAGGAGGAGGAAGAGGAAGAGGAAGAAGAAGAAGAAGAGAAATTCGTACAACTGGCTGAGTTGTGAGTGCTATCAAAACTAAGCTTCTTGCCTCCTCAGTTTTGGGTTCATTTCTAGGAAATGAAGATCTCGTCAGTTTTGGTCATTTCTTGGAGCTCCTTAGCTCAGAAGATGAAGTCTCGTAGCTACTCCTCACCACAAGTTTTAGGGTTCTGCTACCAACCCAATTCGTTCCCTCCCTACTTCCATTGTGAAAGGTCGTCCTCTATAAAGTCATTAACCATGAAGATATATGACATGAAAATCTCTCTGCTCTGGGCTTATTTTCTCGCAGATCCAATGATTTTGATCTATGTGCAGATGTTTTTGTGTGTAGTTTCTCAAGAGAAGGCGCTTTATTATTTTGTCATGATCAAGTTCCTAATTTATGGAGGATCTGGAGCTAACAAATGAAATTATTCAGGTGAGTGTTCCATGCAGCAATTTATTTGACATTGTGACCGTCCGCTGCGGCCACTGCACCAACCTGTGGTCCGTGAATATGGCAGCTGCCTTTCAGTCACTGTCCTGCTGGCAAGATGCTGTTCAGGTCTCTCCCTCTTTGCTTTTATTTGTTCTTCTTTAAGCTAACAAACAAACAAGAAACTCACTGTATTTCAGCTTATTTTGTGGGCGAAAAACAATTGAAACTAGGAATCTGAAATCTATACTAGCTAGGGTTTCGGGGTTTTGCTCCTTTTGAGGTAATACACACTTTCAAAGCAATTTCACTTACACACATCCGAGAGCCCTAGCTCTTACAGCCGCCATTACCCAAAAACCTATGCACCAATTTTGCTTTTTGTAGAGTGTTTTTTGCGGCTACAGTTGTATTTTTGGGTCAGACCCTTTAGAGGAAATTAATTATTAATATGAGCATTGAAGGTTTAGCTAGGGTTTCTCTCTCTCTCTCTCTCTCTCTCTCTCTCTCTCTGATAACTTTTTAGCCGTTTTTTATAATTGTTAAGTGTTTGGTGATTTGATTGATATGTTGTAGATGTTTCATAGGTGTTCAGGCCTCTTTTTATCAGGGTTTGTCCTCTAACGTGGAAACAACAATTTTTTGGCCTCAAAATCCGAGATTTTGGGTTCCTCACAAATGAAATCCCCTCTGGATCTCTCAGCAATAGTCAATGATTTGGGTTTTATATCTGTGTTATGATTCCATCCTAACTAATTCAGTCACTTCAATGTCTTTCTGTTCTCTTCTTATAAAACATCATTTCAACTCTTTAAGTCACCTCTCTCTCCCTCTCTCCCTCCCTCCCTCCCCCACCCCACACACAAACACAAACACGGTTATCCAAAAGCCTCCATTGACATAAATTTGAGGAATGTTTAATATCGCGCATATATCACTCTGACTCTGATTAAGTAGATGGTTGATAACCCTTTAAAAGAGTCGCTACTTTTAGAGGCAAAAGGTTCACTAGTCATTCAACCGCTTAAGTCGTAAATTGGTGTTTCGAACATATAATTGTTGAAAGTGTGCGGACACAAACATGTTAAATAGATCGTTAATTCTCTAGCCTTATCATAGAAAGTCATCGTTCTAATATAGCTATGGTACATTCATCATCTATAACATATAATGCTCTTTTTGTAGCCAAGTAGCTTAAATTCAGATTCAAGAAGATAATCTTTTTTTTTTGGAAAGTAATCATTATTTTCGTTCACTTTTCTTGTAATCTTGACAAGTTTTTCATATATAATCAGGCTCCCAACCACGCTTCTCCAGATTACAGGATTGACTTCGGTTCTTCTTCCAAATGCAACAACAAGATTGCAATGCGACCATCCACCATGCACAATGCCACTCAAGAGAGGATCGTTAATCGCCGTACGTTATTTCCTACTAACTACATTAGGCGAATTCATTTGTTCTTAAATTTTTATCTAGAAATACATATGTTTCTACTTTTTGTTTTTCCGTATCATTTTTTTCCTATTGTGTTTATTGCAATAAATTGCCACCATTCATTGTTCTTTTCTTCTTTCTCAGCTCCCGAGAAGAGGCAGCGAGTACCTTCTGCATACAACCAATTCATAAAGTAATGGAACTGCTGCCACCAGTCACATTGAATCTCCCTTTTATCTTTTGTATTACAACCAAGAGCTTTCAATCTCTTCTTTGTTGTTTAGTTCAATATAAAAAATGCAATGTGCAGGGATGAGATTCAGAGGATCAAGGCCAATAATCCAGATATCAGCCACAGGGAAGCATTCAGTACTGCTGCGAAAAATGTTAGTGGACATGCATGATACCAAAATTCAGACTTCTACTTTTTTTCTTCTTTATGGTGGCTTCTCAAAATATGAAAGTAATGTTCTTTTTTCTGGGTAATGACTTGTTAACTTTCTTCGATATAGTGGGCACACTTCCCTCATATTCATTTTGGGCTGATGTTGGAGACCAGCAACCAAGCTAAACTTAATGAGGTAAGTTATAATTTGACAAGATAGAAAGTACGAACTTCCCTTTCATTTTTAGGGTTGTGCATTTTCCAACAGATGTATTATCTTTTACATTTCTACTCAAAGTTACTACATATACAGAGACTAATTCCTTTTGGTATTAAGGCTTACCCATATGTAGGATGTGATTTCTTGACCTCTTCAAGCAACACCTGGTGATTTCTCATGTACTATTTGGATTATTAGGTTACAAATGCAATTCCTGTAGGTAGGTTAGTGCCTTTAGTGACCACAAAAATCTTTCTTATGACATGGTTCTCCCTGGTAGGTACTTGGCTTTCCAAGATTGGCTATGGTTTGTATGTATTAACTGGTTTTCTGGTTTGAAATGAGTGATCTAACCCCATTGTTATGCTCCCAATATCTCAAAGTACAAGCTTGACAATATATATATATATAGCTGATAATGTCAAACTCTTGGTGCATGTCTGGCTGATTTTTTGGTGATATGATTCTTAAAAAAAAAAAAATGACAGTAAATAGCCAAAAAGAGACGCTGACTACTCAAAGTTGTTTAGCATCTGGAAGTAAGTTTTTTGGACATTTTAGATGTTGAAAATGTTAATTCTGGAGCTTAGGTGCAAAGGCAATTTGAAAAACACTCAAGTGTAGTAGGATACTAGGGTACAGTATGTTACAAAGAATACCAAATTTGAGCTTTTGCAACCAGAACCTCTACTACCCAAACTATAGAACACTAGTAGAAGGAAATCTTCACTGAAGAGCGTTATAAGAAAATCCAAATAGGGCCAACTCTCTTAGGTAATTTTTGTTTGTGATGAAGATCAATCGTATGAACAGCCGTCGGTCAACTTATTGAACTCTCTCTCTCTCTCTCTCTCTCACACACACACACAATATCTCTCTAGTGTTTTTCAATCAAATTCTCCCATTCTGAACTTCATTTTCTTGCAGGGCTCTGGAAAGCATCTCATGCCAAGGACTGCCCTTCTTAATGAATGATAGTCTTGATCTCCTATAGTGTTTGAGTGACTTCCCTTTTTCTAAAATGAAGATCAAGCTTGACCTTAATTTGTTCTAAGGACATGAACTATATTATTTCTTCATAATGTATTTGGCACAAGTTGTTTGGAAAATGTTATTCACATGTCATCCAGTAAGTAAGCCTCTTTCCCTTTTAATTCAACTTCATCAAATTAAAGATTGCTTCACTTCCCAAATGCAAATGGCTAAAGTAGATTACATGATTTGGTTTAGCAGGCATGGCTCATTTGTGTTTCAGTAGGTTGAGTGCAATTGCTATATACAGCTAAGTCGTTTACGCATGAGAATTACACCCCTTTAGTTCACATTTGTCAGAATAATGCATCTTCTTGCTAGAAAATCCACTTTCGACAAAAATTCAAGTTTGGGAGTTTTATAAGAGAGAGTAGCTTGTTGCGGCGACTACTTTATCATCTAATATGTGTACGTGCGTTAATGAAGATTAGATAATCATCAAAAGCAAAATATATATACCTTGAGTTATCGTGAACTATCGATACACTTGATAGTTTTCTGAACCATATGTGATGCTTGAGTTTAGTCCTTCCACCTTCCTTCCTCTTCCGCAAGTAATGTCTCTCTTTCGATAAAAATGCTGAAAGCTTCGTGACATGAGATGTTAAGTATAAAGTTAGAGGTAACCTAAAATCACCAATAACTAACGCTAGCATAAACTCGAAATTCAAAGACGGGAACTTTCAAGCACTAGATGCAACTTGTCATGCAGTGTTGATCAAAGTAAAGAAAAACTAAATTTATTTACAGTGCACCAGGCTTCCTCCAGGTTTGAGGAGGATCAGATGCATACAAACTTGCCTATGCTGTCACACAAAGGCCATCCTCCGCATGTGTAGATCACTGCATTTGTCAAGTTGACAAGGGATAGATGTTGAAAACTAGGCTTTCTACGTCTCTTCCCCATTAGTCTTGTCAACGGTACATTCCATTTCAACAACATTTACTTCGCATGCCAGATATAGTAAGTCCAGCCACTATGGTTTACCTCGCATTAAATTTTTGTTCATGATAGCATATATAATTCGAATTGGAGAGAAAATGTAAGA
Organism: Escallonia rubra; assembly: GCA_033065855.1. Classification (NCBI taxonomy): domain Eukaryota; kingdom Viridiplantae; phylum Streptophyta; class Magnoliopsida; order Escalloniales; family Escalloniaceae; genus Escallonia; species Escallonia rubra. The sequence goes on along the minus strand of JAVXUO010003144.1, from coordinate 80,899 downwards.
TGACTGTAATTGCAGTTGTTTTCCACACGGTTAAGATATACTAAGAGGACTAATTAAAAATGAAGGTCCAACTTGTGTTTGATGAGAAGTTCTTCATCTTGATAGAAATGATGTGGTGTAATGGATGGGTAGGATTTAAGAAAATGGAAGGATTCCCGATAGGGTCAAGGTTTTATCATCCTTTCATGTGATCCGTCAGTCACATTACGTCATATCTATCACTATTACATTTTTCAGTGTTTGATTTCCTATTTTAAAGAGGTTATTTCAGAAGGTTGTGCCAATAGCAGAAATTGAGTCATATTAAAAAAACTTATAAGTAAACATTTTATAATGTAAAACTATCGCAACCGTGTGCTAGACATGATAAAAGCTCAAAGTTCCCGATTAAGAGGGGTTATCAAACACAAACTAGAAACTCTCATACCGATATATTTTTCATCTTCCGAAACTGATGCCCCTACCGCAATACTTTGTGGAATCTAAATTTTTTGGCGAGCTATTTGGTACATAGTCAGGCTCAGTGAATTTGAGGAGATTATTGACCTAAAAGTTATCAAAATTTTCATTATCATGACCTTAGTGGCTTAAGGTTGTGCCTATGTTCTTGCTTGATGTTGTGCACATGATTTTATGCACAACTCTACTGGCAATTCTAAGCTGAAGAGGACCTTGAGGGAAAAAAATGTTGTTGCTTTAGCTTTTCTTATAAAGCTAAGCATATCTAGGAAAAGACCTTTAATGTCCAAGCATACGCAATAGACTACACCTCATAAACCATTAGCCATGTCCAATAAAGGAAGTCCTGGACCACCATATATTTTTATCTCCTGTTGTCCATCTCATAGTCAGAGCCACTCCACCATGACCAAGCCAGCAACTTAACAACAAACAGTACTTTTGCACCTTAATCAATTGCTTCGAGCTTTGATTTTCATTGGACACTTTGAAAGGTATATGTGGTCCATCTTTAGTTTTACATGAATACCTCCTTTAGAAATCAATAGGCTCGAAAAATTACAGGGACTAACGGGACCATATGAGCATCAGTACGTATCATAAATTCATGATTCATTGACCGATGCAAAGACCATGTTTTGGTTGATGGAAATATATGGGTTGCAACTTGTAGGGGTTATAAGGACTCGGTCTAACGAACTTCTGGGCTTGTAACCGAGACATTCTTACCCTACATGGTTTGAGTTACATCATGTTCGACGATAAAAACAGATACTACACTTGATCTTAGTTAAAACACAGAGAAATATATCTTTTGTGTTTTCTTTTGATTATGAGAAGTAACCCCAATCTGCTGGCAAATTATACAACTCAAACAAATTACAAATTGTACGTGGGTAGCTAATGATGTGAAACTTTCTAGGTTTACACTTCTCTCGCTTCCACCTTTTCGAGTCTTTGAAAGTGAAGCCACCTTTCTTCACCAGATCATTCCATAAATCACATGCAAACTTGACTTCTTTGAACATATCCAACACAAAGAGAGACAACTGAATACGAGTGTGTGTGTGTGAGAGAGAGAGAGAGTGTGTGTGAATGCAAGAGGAAAGAGAGAATTGAAACGAGGAATGATTGAACGTCCTCGGGATCGTCAAGTGGGTCGTCAGATTACAAGCTGGCCATGCTTTTGTGTAGAACAGCGTAAGGCCAAGGGTGTGTGAATAAGAGCCGCTGGGGCAGTATCTGAAACGTCAATTCATGTCTGTTACGCATTTCATTTCATCTCTTGTCACCTCATCTCTGACTAACTCCCCACCTCTCCCTCTCTCTCCCTCTCTCTCTCTCTCTCTGGTACTACGGTGCTTCGGCTAGAGCTCAATAGGCCATCCTCCTCAACCAAAAAGAGGAAGAGGTTCCCTCATGACTTCAATGGTAGCAACTAGCAAAAGTGCGACAAGAATTAACTAAAGCGTGGACAGATGTTTATACTACTAGCTCGATCCAAATTTTTTGTTTTTTTTTGTTTACCCTTAAGTGGCAAGCTAAGCCGTTGTTAGCTTTCACCATTAATACGTACATAAGACCTCCGATAAGAAGTCTCAGACAAGGGTGCTGAGAGGATAAATTCTTGCATAAGGTACCATATCAAAGAATAAAACTTTCAACATATGGAACAATATTTTGTGATTCGTATGGCATCATGTTCTAGAGAATGCGTTGATCCAAAATCTTCCATGAAAATAAAACAGAATAAATGCCAACAATGAATATTACACTGTAAACTACAATAAGAGAACTAACCACAATATAGTTCGCTTATAAATTATAGAGAAATCATGCATGTGTTAAACAATAACAAAATTTAGCTCTTTGATGCCCATGTTGCTCATTTTCTCACTATAAAATTATTTTCAACAGTTTTACCCACACAACTTTAATTTCTCAGCTTTCAACCCGGCTTTTTGTTACTTTTGCCAAACAGTTACCGATTCGGCATAAAATTTGATTAAAATTGTATAAGAAAATATTTTTTTTGCTTTAATATAAAGACAGTTTTCTAGAATCGATGCCAAACAGGCTCTTAATACTTTTATCTAAACAACACCTACAACTTAAAGTAAATTTTGCTAAAAATAGCTTAAACCTGATTTTGAAGGTTGATTAAAATTTTAAAAAGAATTTCTTTCAAAAATCAATTCCAATCAGGCTCAAGAATAGAAAGCTCGCAGTTTTTTATGATTTGAGGAGTGGTTCATTGTTTGCAGCCAGTAAAAGTATTTTTCTTCAAATATATTGACTTCTTGGCATGCACAGCAACTGGTACCACAGTATAGAAATGTGTTTCATCATTCGAGTGACAACTTACCTCGTCTGCTGAATTCGGACGTCACCGAAGATGCCTCCGTTCTGTTGACAAAACTTTTGATTCCAGTTTTTTTTTTTTTTTTTTCTTTTCTAAAGCATCAATTTTTTTGCTGTGGCATTTGAAAGCAAAGTTAGGAGACGTGCTAGGTGTTAAGTTCTCATCTCCTTGAAAGCTTGAGCTATTAGACAATATTGCCAAACACTATCGATAAATGCTTAATAGTGTCCGTCACGTGCGACCTCTATTTACGCGTGCAGAAACAACATATGAGGGATAGTTAGTCAAGGCGCACCACATTAGTGTACAAACAAATGTAGTGGCAAAGCAAAGTGAATTGTATTAATTACACGTAACACCTCCAGCTTTGGTGTAGTTACATTCAGTACCTTAATTAAGGTTTCAAAATTAGCACAAAACGGCTTTAATTTCAAATATCGTTTAACTGATGTCATTATTTATGAAAATGTCATTATATCGTAACTAATTAATTAAGGTTTCTTGTTATTTTATTCTTTATCCTTTGTGTCACTGGCCGTCATAATCTTCTTCGTTATCATTCTTTATTCTTCCAAATCTCAAATTCTAAATTTCCATATTACAAAAAAAAAAAACACGATATTGATCAAGGTGAGTTCTTTTGTTTTTAATATAATTCTTAGAATATTAACAAATTCAATAGTTACGATAATTATAGTATTAACGTATTCATTAGTTTAATTCTTATAATATTAACGTATTCAATAGTTACGAAAAAACACGAACTGAGCAATTTACTATGCATTTAACCGTTTACTATAGATTCGATCATTGATGATTTTCATGACTATAAAGAACGCGGAGTTCCGCTTTAACCATCGATATATAGAATTACTTTTCTTATATTTTCTTGTTTTGTGAAACATTGATGCACTACTTCTAATTTTAGTGTCTTTTATTTTTCATGATTTATGTGAACTTGAACCTTCTTCATTCTATGTTAGCCATCGATTTTTTTATGTCTTTTTGGCCCCCCGATTAGACTTTTTGGATCTGCCCCTGATCGTGCGTCATTAACCCTTTATAAAATAAGGTTATAAAGGTATTTAAAAAATAAAAAACTAAAAGGGGAAATTATACGTTCGGCAACCTTGAGTTTATGCCTTGATAACATCGTTACCCTTCTCTTTTGTAAAATTACACAAGCACCCCTTACTGTTAGGTTTTGGTGGATGCTATTAAATTTTTTTATTAAGATGACTTAATTGTTCTTACATATGTAACAAATTTTAGAAAATGTTACACTTGTCATAAACTAATTCCAACCCTATCTCATAAACCACAGCATCCATAGCAAACCGACCACCACAGACCAACCACAAATCCAATGCTACCAATACCTTCCCACCATCATAAACATGTCATCACCAACAGCCCCACCACCCCCATGTCGATTCCTCCACCACAAACTGATCACCATCAACAAAAACCACAACCCAAAACCCACCACCAAAACCCACCACACTAAACGATCCAACCACTACAAGCCAACAACCACCAATAGACCCATTACCACAAACCTTCACGACCAACTGACAAAAACCCAGCAGCACACCAGATCAACCAACCAAATTCACAGCCACCACATAAGATTCACCACAAACCTACGTCTTGAGGGGGGGGGGGGGTGTCACGACCCGAACCCACGGCTAGGCCCTATGAACCAGGTCCGTGACCAGCCGCAGGCCCATTGGGCTCTCACCAAGGTCTCTGCCAGGCCTTACTCATATTCAACAATACAGCTGCAGTAGAATTAAAACTTTGACAACTTTCAATACATTTTCATTGCTAAATTCCATTCCAAAACTTCTTACAGCAACTCTTATGTTAGACTCAAACTCTTCCAATGCTATGATTCAACTAGTTGAACCATAGCATATCGAAAAATAACTCACTCTAATAATTAGCAACTTAAGAGATACAAAATCTGGGTGTAAATAATAATTACTACAAGAAATTATTTGTAAAACGTAATAGAGTAAAAGGAACAAATCCGATGGCATAAAAATCATTTAGCACAAAAACGTCATTATAAGATAGTTCTATCCCAACACCAGTTCAAACGATATGCTGCGATCAACGTACATAGCCCCACAACTTGGACACATAATCCCACATCGGGATAAACATTACTGTGGAAGCAGGGGTGACCACTTATAGAAGTAATGCACGTTACATTAACATACATAGCCCGTTGATAAAGACCCGAATCCAACTTTCCTTCATTAGTATTGGGTACAGCAATCGAGTAAGCAAAAACCATCCTTTTCTTTTATCACAAATATAATCCTAAAATCACTGATGGTCAAACCATCTCACCACTTTCTAATAGTTTTTCGAAACATTTCATATCCATAATATCTTCAACACCAAAACATCTCACTTACGCCAAATATTTCAAATCTGAATTACATTACAACTAATGACATATCATTTAAATGTTGGTTAGGTTTTTAACGAGAAATAAACATCGCCTCAAGCTTTTTGGCAAAATTCTTTTCTCCAAGGCAAAAGAAGATGAGCGTAACCAAAAAAAAAATTATAGCTAATAAACAGTGCTTTTTAAAAGTAAATAACATATACGTTTTATAGAAATTCTAGTTGAATCAACATGTCACTTACATGAACCGCTAACCGAATCCAAAAGTTTTCCTTTTAGTTTAATTTTCTACCGAATTTGAACAGATGAACCGGCGACAAATTAATTCCCGTGGCATATAATTTACTTAGCGGAAGAAAATATCTCAATTTCTACCCTTCCCATTCTTAATTCGTAACTTCTTACTACGGCTTGTCTGTTCAATCATAATTATCCTAGCCCTTAGAAGTGCACCAATAACACCATTTCTCTTTCCTTGAAAGCAATACTAACACTGTTTTCTCATTATCTAAGATCTCCGGCACTCAATTATGTGTTTTCACTCAGTTTGCCACCAGGTGTTGAAAATTGCCAAAACACTCCTAAATTCTGTAAAATTACCAAAATACCTCCTTACGACCATCGCACCAACACAAAATCACAAAAATAGTTCACAACTTCTTTGTAAGCAAACTAAACCGGTTTTTCAGATTAAAAAGTCTTACGGGAATTTTATGCTCAAAACCCCCTTATGCCGATATTTAAATGGGCGCTAGATGGACAACATCAAGAAACTTTAGACGCTTAAGTGTCTAAGTAACATAAGGTCCTCCTACAATTTTCGTTAAAAATAATCTGATTTGATATATTTAATAAATCGAGAACCCATTTTTATAGATAAAATTATTTGGCGTCTTTTGCAGATACGAAAAAAATTTCACAGCCTACGTTTCGTAAAAATAATTGGGGTTATTGTTTGCACTTGGTCAAAATCTGAGTAAAACCATTTAAAAAAAATGATGTTTGGGACAGCTTAAAACTTAACTACCTTTAGCGACAATTACAGTTACTATTTCTATTTATACAAATTAAACACGCACAATACAACACCTTGAAACACACAAACATCTTTCTACCTACTGCCAAACACACACCCACACACACACAAAACACCTACTTCACACACACCACCCCCCCCCCCCCCCCCAACACACACACACACACACTGTATTTTACACACTGTCGCGCGCGCGCGCACACCCCTCATACAAACTGCACACTCCCACGGTACTAGAGATGTCAAAGGGCCGGGCTTGGGCCGGCCCAGCCCAAGCCCATCGGGCCTGCTGTGGGGCCGGGCCGGGGCCGGGCCAGTGGGGCTGCCAACCGGGTCGGGCCTGCCGAAGGGAAACCTAGGCCCAGTCCAGTCCAAGCCCTGGCCCTAGGCCCAATATCTAGGGCCGGGCTTGGGCCGGGCCCGGGCCCAATTTTTTTTTTTTTTCTTTTTATTTAAATTTAAATTTTATCTCTATCCTCTAGGCAATATTCAAATTATGAATAAGCTAATCTTTATCCTTTTATTTCATTATAAGTAATATACATATGTATGTATGTATATAATAATAATATTTGTTAGCCATTATATTTTTTATTATATGTTAAACATTTTCATACTCTTCTTGGTGAGCTTTATTAATAAAATCTTAACACATAACAATTTATATAGAAAAATAATAAATGTGTTCATAGGTCCTCCTCCTTTTATCCGGGCTTGGGACCGGCTGCTTGTAAACAAACAGGCGAAGTTACCTATTTTTTTATATATACGAAAAAATATATATCTTGCTTGTAAAAAATTATTTTATATATATGGAAAAAAAGTATATTTTGTGAAAAAATTTATTCTTAAAACTCTAACAATCAAAATAATAATGCATGTGTCTATCCAAAATATCAGCAATCAAAGATCAAGAAATCTGCAACGTCAACCAAAAGGATCAAAAGAGGAAAATAAAAACAAATTACCTAATCATCCGGAAGTACTTCAATATCCGAGTCACTGCTCTTCCTATCATCAATCGGTTTATCTTGCTCGCGGTATTTCGCATCAAGATAATCCTTCCAACATACACATAGCTCGAGCGACTCGGGGTTAAGACGACTCCTCCTGTCATCCAAAACCCTCCCGCTTGCTGAAAATGCCGACTCTGAAGCAACCGTGGAGGCTTGCACTGGCAGTACATCCCGTGCAATTTGGGATAAAGTTTTATACATGTTTTGATTTTGTTTCCAAAAATTTAACAAATTAAAATTAACTTGTTCTTGCCTTGATAAATCAGAATAATGATCAGTATTTGCATATACACCAATCTCATTAAAAGAGGAAAAATTATACGAACCTCCCGAATTAGAAGTACCTTCACCTGGTAGTTGTCTTGCTACTAGATGTTCAAAGCCTTGAAGGTATGGCGTATAATACCTCTCAGCAGTGGATGATGATGTAGCTCGCCCGCGCACGTCAGCAGAATTACGATAGAGGTTGAACAAGTCCTCAAACCTCTTGCTCACTTTTGCTGTGAGCAAGGTTGTGTCCTCTGCTGTGTAGTGCATTAATTTCGATATCTCTTGTATCGAGGCGTTCACGCCATGCAACTTTAACCTTGGATCTAAACAAGTAGCCACAGTAAAAATAGCAGGCAGTTTACTCCAATATTTATTAAATTTTTGATCCATCACTTGTACTATTTCCCTAAAGGGTCCTATATATCTCCATTTTGTTAACATTGTAGCCATCTTCAGAATTTCTATTACAGCGAGAGGAGAGGTGGGATAGTACGTACCAGACAATAAATTGGTAGACGTGTAGAATACCTTCAAAAATTCAGCTAGGTATGTGGCCATCTGCCATTCCTCTTGAGTTGGCAAGCCGGCTGGGAACTGGGTTAGTAGAAAATGCGTGTAGACTTCTCGGTATGCCAGAATGTGTAAAAGCATGTGGTATGTAGAGTTCCACCTGTGGACCACATCTGTAACTGCTCTCCTGCGAGGCATATTATATTGAACACACAACGTTTTAAATTGTTGTGTTCTCAAACTCGAGCCATTAACATACGCTGTCATACCCCTCAGTTTGAGCAGAATATCTCCTGCAGCAGCTAAACCATCTTGAACAATTAAATTAATAATGTGACAAACACAACGAACATGAAATAACTCACCATGAAGTACCGGTTGAAGCGTCTCCTTTAAAGCTGCAACAACAGCTTTATTATTAGAAGCATTATCAAAACTAACACTCATAATCTTATCCTTAATTTTAAATGTGTTGCATGCTTTTAATATAAGAGTAGCAATGTTCATTCCATCGTGCGGATAAGGGAAGTGCTCGAAAGCGATGATTCTCTTGTGCATAACCCAATCTGCATCAATCCAATGAGCGGTCACACAAGAATAACTAACAAAAGTATAAGGAGATTGCCAAATATCAGAAGTAAGACTAACTTTACCGTCAAATTTATCAAAATAATCGATAAGGCGTGCTTTAGCAGCCTTGTACTGTCGGAGTGCATCGGATCTAGTTGTGTTTCTAGTAACCTTTTTGTACAAAGGTTGGACGTATGTGTTCACATATCTAGAGTACTTAGAATTATCGGCAAAAGAAAAGGCTTGTTCATCATGAATAACAAATTCAGCGAGACCGTCTCTTTGCTCTCGCTGATTATAAACAAATAACTTACCGTCAAAAGATAATTGCGTTTGGGTAGGTTCGACGTGGCCTTGTCGAGGTGCACACTGAGGGTAATGCCTGTTAAGATGTCCATTACCACTACCAGTCGAAAATAATTTAAGACAGTACTTACATTGAGCTTTTCGGATGTCGTCCACCGTAATTACGTCGAAATGATTCCAACACTCGACTTTCTTCTTTTTCCCCCTTTGGACTTCTGGCACGTTATCGGAGGCATTGCTCGGCCCTTCTTCATCATGACCAGGCATAGGGTTGAGATTATGCCACTGAGTAGTAGCTTCGCCAACCGAGCTGCGTCCTTGACTATAATGCGGGGGGTCTTCATCAGGCGTGTATTCAAAATCTGGAATGTTTTGATTGAACTCCCAATTGGCTTGGGTATCTATCATAGAGCCTGTACTCATTCGTCCACGAACGAATGGTTGTGTTGGTGCTTGGATTGGTGTTTCTGATGGCCGTGGCGCTGGCGCTTGTGCCGGTGGTGGTGCTTGCGATGATGATGATTTCTTTCGTGATGACGTTGCACGCTTCATTTTCTTCAATAATCCAGACATATTTCACGCTAAACTTTGTAAGAGTAACTAAATACACAAGTATAAGAGTAGTAATAAGAAATAACAATTAAAAGAATGAACGAGTAACAAATATTAGAGAGTTAGTAATTAAAAAAAATTTAGCAAGACTAGTAATTAATATACAAGAGTAGTAATTAGTAAATACTAGTAGTAATTAGCAAGAGTAGTAATTGGAGAGGAAAATAGTAGCAAAGCTTGTTGTGAGAGTAAGAAGAGAGTAAGAAGATTGGTGTGAAAAATTAGAGAGAAAGTGTGTGAATTTGTAGAGTTTACATACTTCACTAAAAACCGAAGTACCCCTACAAACTATCCGTTTATAGTTGTTGGGGAGGGTAAGAGTGTAAAGGAGTTGAAAAATATAGGTTAGACTAAAATACCCCCCAAACTAGTCGTTATATAGCTGTTGGGGGGGTAAAAGTGGAAGTTTGGAAAAAGGGTGGAAGAAAGGGGGGGAAAAGCAAAAGATTCAAAAAAGGTGGGGCCAAAACCGGGCCGCAGACCGGGCCAAATAACCGGGCCGCAGACCGGGCCAAGCCCGGGCCGAAACCGGGCCAAAATCGGGCCGGGCCGTGCCGTTTTCCATATTTTTCAGGCCTGGTCCAGGCCCAGGCCCTATACATGCGGGCCTCTACTGTTCATAGACGGGGCCGGGCCAGCCCGGGCCAGAACCGGGCCGGGTCGGGCCAGCCCGCGGGCCGCCTGGCCCGTTTGACAACTCTACACGGTACACAAACACACTCGGTAACACACAATTTACACACACACACATTAAAATTATACTAAAGGAAATTACCTTCAAGATTGCTTCCAATTTCTTTCTCTATCTCTCTGCCGAGCTTCCCAGAATTGCCACCTCCTATAGTTTATATTTTAATTAGATTAGTCATCATTTGAAAGAAGTAGGAGGTGGCAATTTTCCCTTAACATTTTTACACATGTATGACACTAATCTAACCAACTTTCTATAATTACAAAATACTCCAAAACTTTTCATAATTACAAACTAACCCCAAAACTTTACATAATTATATTTTGGCCCCAAAAGAATTTTAATCTTTCGTACTATACCAATTCCCGATTATCGCTAAAAATTATTGTCATTTTATTCTCAACCAACCATTAATTGTTTTGGACACCTCAAAAAGTATGGGGCGTTACAGTGTGTGTGCGCGCGCGCGCGCGTGCGGAAACTCGTGATGGAGCATAAGAAATGGATTGGTGTTAGTGTTGGTGGTGATTGGTATTGGGATTAATGGAAACCATTGGTGGTGGGAAGTGGTGCTGTTAATTTTGGAGCTTGCTTGAATTGCTAAGATGATGATTGTAGAGGTATTTTTTGGTTTCCAAGATATTACTACGCTGAAATGGATGGGAAGATAACAAAAATGGGGGATTTGATACACAAATGTTAGTGTCAGAGAGGGGATCACGAGAGTACTAAAACATACTACGAGAGTACTAAAAACATACTCTGGGGTACATAGTGTAATTTATCCAAGTTATAACTATATAACAGATAAATACTTCTAGAGTAACTATTATTCATGGGGAGCTGACAAAATTATTATTATTAACTATAAATTTGGTAATAAACAATGTTGTTGATATTCTTCTTACATAGGCAATTAATTGAATGTATTCAATTACATAGGTAATAACTTGGCAAGGGTTTGTAGACTAGCAGCAACTAATTATAACAGTTTCTAGGCAATTAATTGAATGTTTTCGTATTTCACGGGGTAATTTCAACTCCATTCTTCACTGGCTTCACTTTAGCGCTTGCTTGTTCATCCCCACTCTGTTGTCCAAATCGTCACAAGATGGATGTATTTTTGTAACATGCTTATCAAATGAGATCGATCTATGTGGCGGATGCTCTTTCTGTACATGTCTTAGCTTTGCTACATTCAATTATTTGGTTAATTCCGCATCGTATGTTACATTTATATATTTATCTTCCTAATCAACAACTATTTGCACAGATATCAGGTATTATCAATATTCTGTCACATATTGCCACTTTATTTTTTCACTTGTGTAAAGTTAACCAGGACGCACATGCTATAAATATTTCACAAAGCACGGATAAGCAATAGGATATTGCATGGGGCTTGGCATCCGAGGCGGCTCACGCACGCTTTTTTTAACATCGTGAATGATGGAATACAATCTCAGATTCTCCAGAAGATAAAGACAAGCTGTGTTTTTATTTATTTTTTTTAATGCAATGTATTGTGTGTTTCCTTTTAACATGTGTGACCTAGCCTTGATAGCGGTTCAACATCTGATAGTGTAAATTTATGCTTCTTGTGATAAATAGATATCAGGATTGTTGTTCTTGTATTAGTTTCTGGATGGTATATATTTCTTATCCTTTAAAAAAAATAAAAAAAAAATCAAACGAGTGTGATACTTGTATCCCTATTATTTCGTACCGTAATCTCAACAAAAATGAGGCTGTATCACCTTTCTGGTTGAATCACTGATCATTCTGCCAAAGGAAGCGTTTTCTCAATATCACGCCACATATCATGTGTAGTTAGTAGCACGTAATATGTTTGAATGTTACACACACACACACAGAGGAGACCGCCAACAGATCTCTATAGCTTATTCAAAAAAGGATTATATCTCCAGTCGTGAAAATTTTGGTTACACCTAAATAAGCTTCCTATGAAAAAAATCGACTTAATCCACGTTAAAGACGGGGAGAAAGATGCCAACATCTAATAGCAGATGGCGTCTTTCCCGACTGACCTAAAAGAAACCCTATTCTTCTTATCTGATCCAAAATCGAACTTGAGATCTGCAACTTCATCACGAGTAGAGGCACCGCTAGTAGAAGGGAAGGAGAAAACGAGGGGCGGTGTAGTCTTCTTGGTGCCGAAACTAAAAGAAGGAACTGCCGGCCCTTCCTTTGCCTGAGCCAGACCACTAGTCATAAAAGATGGCATGATGGATGGAGTAGGTGGCTCTGCCAGTGCACTAGCAGATGCAGAAATAGGGAAGCTAAACCCAAGCCCATTATCAGAATAAACTAGGCTTCGCGGGTCAGGCTTACTGATGGCAATAGATTGCAAGGTCGGTCTCGTCCCTGAAGATTGGGATGGCGTCTTCTTTGATATCTTGGAGCCAGAAGCAACGGGTACTGTTGTCGTGACGCTCTGTCCATTGACTTGATTATGGAAAGGCCAAAGCAGACTTGTATCTTTTTGTCCATTGTTGGTGCCCATAAAAGCATTCTGCAACAAAGAGACTTGTATATGTGAGTCCACATGGTTCAGAGCGGTATACAAGCAGTACTGCTAGTAGCATGCACATCAACCACACTTCTCAGTTTAAGCTGTTTACAACTTGTCCAGAGAAGGTTCAAGTAATCTAAAGATGTACAGAATATTGTAGGTGAACCAATTTGGGTTAAACAATTCTATGTTAAACATTTTTCTCTTCCCGGGGAACGGGAATTTGGATAAATAGCACTTGGAAACTTCTGATTTTGATAGGGGGAAAAAAAAATTAACCCTCAGTAAAAAAGCATATCCAGCATCCACTAAACCAAGTACTCCCTAAGCAGGATATACTACTCGAGTGTAAGGGGAGTGATGAGCCCTACAGTATAAACAAAAGGATGTCCAAAAATTCCTCCTTTCAAGATATCTCGAGAAAAATTTTGTCTGCTACAACCTTTATAAAATGAACAATGACCATAGAACTAAAGAGTTCAGATTATCATCCCAATTCAGATCTCCAACAAAGGCTGCAATCCGCACAAACCTAGGCTTCACCAAGTTCTAACAGGTTTTACCCATATACCTCTCCAACGTATGTAGAAACTTGTGATTCACAACCTTGTACAAAACATGCCAATTACATTCTGGAGTCGTCCAAGATATAGCGTCCAAATAGAAAGGCCAAAAGTTTAAATTGGAGTATGCTAAATATCTTTGATTGTGTGGATGAGGAATACCAATCAAGTGTAGATGGTTTCATAAAGCCCTATACTGAACTGAACTTCATATGCTAAATCACTTATTTTGAGATAATTCTAGTGTTAATGAAGGGTGCTCTGTACGACTGTAAGAGTTGTGCTTCTCCATGCATATAAAGCCACAGAAGCACTGAAGTCACTTGCACTCCTCTGCATTAAAAATATCCTCCATCGCCACAAATCCATCATGCATCAGAGCTGCCTGCATTCCTAAGCCCTTAATTCGATATGCATTATTATATAAATTCATGCCTCCCATCCATAGTTCAAAAATGTTTTAATCCTTCTCATGGTCAGAGCTGTAAGGAAGATTGGTGTTTTTCAGCCAAATAGAGTAATAAAAATTGCTGCATTGAACCATGCATCTAAAAGAGTTAGAGGACTCTACAAGCACCATTAATTAAGTTGCAGTGCCTCTACAAGAGCAGCAGCCTTTGCAAGCACTGTTAGGACCGTCTAGCTCTAAAAGCACTTTTAAACTGCTAAATATATAAAGATAGTCATGTCGACGGCAGGAGATAATAGCGTATATTTTGCAGGATCGCGAGAGAAGCAACAAATGAAAGATTAAGGAAGATCAAGTAGCAACAAGTATTTACAAAAATTGTGAATTGAGGGAGGATGTTGGTAATTGCAATTCGCAATTTATAAGAAACACGGCCTAGTACGTTCTCAAATAGTCTAGAAACAATGTGTAACTAGGAAGGCCAAAGGTTTGTATGAGAGAGTATCTCTTTAATTGGACGTGTGAGGAATACCAAGCATGTGTAGATGGTACCATGAAGTCCTATACCCACACACAGCTTCAACTGTAATCAATCTGCAGATTCATGTTCTAATCATGCAAATCATTCTAGTGTACGCCTCAAACTTGTACATCTCCATATATAAAGCCACACACATATTCAATCTACTTACACTCTTCTTCATATAATTTGCTTTCTCTACCAATAAACCCAAATTAAGCTACTTAATCCCCCAAGCTCATGTTTGTAAGCCCGGCATGTGCAGACAGGGGTGTACATCTCCATATATAAAGCCACACACAGGGGTGTGCGCTATCAGTTTAGACCAGGGCCTGCGGAAAGGGAGAGGAATACATCATATAATGAAAATACCTATTTGAGCACTCTTTCTCTAATAATTTTCTCTTACAACAGCATCTAGAGGTCTACACGGGATATGATCAAACCATCTCACATGTTCCTCATCTTTTCCTCAAATGGTGCCAATTGCAGCTATCCTCGTTTCTTATTATATCCCGATTTGTGTGGCTGGCTTTCCACCTAAAAATTCGCATTTCAGCCACATTGTCCTATGTAGATGTGTGCTGCATCTCGGTTGTCCAAATATTTTGAGCCATATAGCATCGCAGGCAGGACTACAGTGCTGTTAAATGTTCAGTCAAATCACATGACTCCAGAACCGCACCTCCCCTTAACTCTACCTGCTCTTATCCTATTGAGTAACATCCTCATCAATCCCCTCCCACCTAGTGCAATATTTGTCCAAGACCTCCTACCTAGTCTAACGATACATTGAAGGTTGGCTGGCTTTAGTATTTTACCAATTTTCAGACCTCAGCTTACGCTCAGTTTTCAAACCTACTGTCCAAGCACACCCAGAGTTAGACCGGCATGCACGCCCCATTCCCTATACATGCCAGCTTTGATCGTTTAAGTATAGTTCAGACAAGTAAAATTTCTTCCTCGACCCTCAGGAAGAAAAAATTGACCTTTCTCCTTATAATGAAGAAACTGTTCCAGTCTTCCGAGTCGTTCCCAAGGAATTCTTCTCCAACGTTCTCTTGTATTACATTTTATTATATTGGAGTGTCAAATTCCTACTCCATGCCAAATGTGAAACATTTGCAGTTACGAGAAAATTGTTAAACTAAAGCTGCAATGTTTGGTAATCGCTGCTGACACTTAACAGTTTCTCAACATGTTCCAACCAGTTCCAAGACTCAAACAAGTAACAGAAGAAAATGAAGCAAAACATTAGACTTACGCAAAGAAATTGTTGGAAAAGAATAAATACCTCATCTATATTCCTCTCCTGAGAATCGTTTATGTTCTTGAAACCAAAAGGCCTTGCAATGGCATCACGTGTGATACTGGCATCACCACTATTAGTAGAAGCTTTAAAGACCGCATTTCCTACATCCCCATCTAGACATTTTACTTTGAAATTAGAGTTTCCTTCAGCTGAACACTGATCAGCAGAATCTCTAGTCTTGTGCATATCAAACCCTCCTGTAGACCCTAAGCTGGTACTTGCCTTCTGCGTGACATCAGTGTATTCAGAAGGAGGATTTTTTTTCCATTCAGTGGCCAGCTTCAACTCAGCTGCCTTTTCTTTAGGTGTTGGCTTGTGCCTATCAAGGTGCTCCAATATTCTTCTGACCGCCTGACTAGAAGGAGTATTTTGATTTGGAATGCCCTCTTCAGTACTGTGCGCAGTATGGTCTACTGACTGGCAATTTGAAGTACCATCTACTCCACCAAGTTCCAAATTATTTTCCCTTGTAGGCAAGAAGCTTTTAGAAACATTAGACTTGTCTACCTCGGAAGGAGAATACTGAACAGTATACAGGGACGAAGATCCTCTAGGCGAAGCTTCTGAAGCAAACTTGTTACGTAAACGACGAATAGGTCCCACAGATCTGTAGCCACCATCCACATCACTTCTTGACTTTACCTGTGCATTAGAAGGGGAAACAAGCGTACTGCAGTCAATTCAAATTTCAATACTCGATAGAACAGTAGAAGTTATTATAAGGAAAAATCCTGCCTTGATTTCTTTGCTTTTGGTCCACTAATTTTTTTTCCATTTTTCTGATAAGTAATTTGGGTTTTGTCTGCTACTTAACTAATTATATAACATAGTTCGGATTGTACATAAAAGGAAAAAGGAAATAGGAACAAGAGGAATAAAAAAGAAACAGGAACAAGAAGGGCGAAATTATCCTTTATTTACAAGTGAGCAACAGTTCAATCAAAAAAGGATTTAAGTATATTATGCGTTGCAAATGTTTTAGTATAGCAGACCCAAACAGCAAAAGACCAACCACCTTTCATGGCGTATCCCATTTGCCATTTCTCTAATATTTGTTTCAAAAGGCACATAGTAGACATGATCCAAAAATTAGCTTTTGGCTTTCCAGTAAATTAACTCTTGGCTTTCCACCATTCATGGCAGCTTGTAAAGCAGCACTACGTTTTTCTTTCCTTTATCTTTTCAAAGCATATATACAATTAATCATCTAATCACATAAATGATAGCTACTTGCATTCCAATGTTGACCCATCTGTAATGACTGGTATACTCGGAAAAAAAAATGAAAAGCACAATAAAAAGAATCCGCAACCAAAAATCATTTGAATCGGAGATATTAAAGTTGTGAATGATGTAATTGAAGTTTCTCCACATAAGAATCAGAATTAGGTATACAGATAGAAGTTTAGAATCGTTATAATACTGTGTTTTCTAGAGAAATTATTTTCATAATACAACATGGAGTCGCGCTAAATGTAAACAACAATAGCATCATACAACTTATACTATGATGTTAAATTCACAACATACATACCTGTCCAAAAATAGGAGTTCGAGATTGCTGGAACGGAGTTGACAAAATGTTTAGACTCTCGCTATCAGCTTTTGATTGGGTAAGCTGACAACATTAAATCGAACAATGAAAATGATCATTTCCTCATGCAACATGGATTTGTTTGTTTTCAGCATATAGAATGTTATGACATACTTTGGTCTTGGACTTTGAAAGAAGTGTTCTGGAATATGGAGTTTGAGGAAAACTGTGAAGCCCATATCTGCCTCTTTGACTTTGTGGGGTCATATAAGTGCGCTGATCCTCTAACATTGCACCTGGCCAGCAAGTAGATGACCTGGGTGAAGGTGGTGGAAAAAATGGCTTCGAGGCAAATTCATCACTGCGTCGTAGAGTTCTTTCACCATTTAATACAGTACTGTAAGAACCCAGGCCCGTTTCTGATGTTCGACTTTCCATATATGCCCTTGCAATATCAACTGGTGATGCAGGAATTTCATCTCGCATCTGCAGAGTTTTATAAAACAGTCATCTCTCCCTCTTTCTTATCCTTGCAAGTAAAGCAATCACCTATGCGAATAACACTACTCTAAAAAAAAAGAACCGTAACTTAATATACGATACTGAACTATACTGGTATCTTGTATCATCAGTTTTAAATTCAATTAGCACGAAGGAAAGAGGCGGTTCAAGATTCATCTTTTAGAAGGCTTTAATAAATTTCTAGGTTCACCTTTAAAAGATTCACTTTTCCATTCAGATGCAATCAGTTGTCGAAAACCAAACCTCCCTTTCAGACCACACAACCTTCGATCCCATAGTAAAAACTTAAAGTTTGTACATAAAATGTCAGTTCGCAGTATCGAGTCAATTAGATGGGGTGATGTATGGTTAGGGACCTTTAAGCATAAATTGACCAATTACAACAAAGTTGGAGTCTGGTCAGGGCACACCAACTACCGATAAAATGCGGGTAAGTCAGTAAGAGGACCAGCAAAAGGGAACTAGAGAAAATAAAATAACGACCTGAAGCCACTGGTAAAGGGTTGATGAAAATACAAAAATATATTTTCAAATCAAGAAGAGGGAAAGAGAAAAAATGAGTAAAGAATCCAGGGTTGGGGACGTTGTTGCCAGAGAATATTTTGAGTATGGATTCCTTGATTAAGGATGGCAATATGGGGATCCCCGCCCCATCCCATCTAGATCCAACCCATCCCAGCATCTAAGCCGACCCAACACAGACAACTGTCACCATCACTCTCATTTTATGAGTTAGAAGGCGGAGTGTAGGGAAAAGCGGAAATAAGTGTTTGTTTGAGGAAATAACAACAAATTTTGGAAACTTCATATATGTATCTGATATGTACCTTTGATTGCAGACCCAATTGACAGCGATTAAACAAAATACTTCAATGGGGTGGTTGGGGATGGGGAAACCCCATTTGGCGAAAATGAAAAAAACAAAAATAAAAAACCATTTTGGCCCCATTCATTTGCCCCAACCCATTTTAGTAGCTGCCCAAATACACCCATCTGGGGCGGGGCATCCCTAACTCCGTGCTTTCCAGATTAATGGTCCATCCTTAACTCTGGTGCACTGAATAAAACTCCTCTTCTATCTTTTCCTCCTCTTGATTTGCAAAGACGACATGGGCCACGTGGCACATACATAAACTATGTAATTAAGGTTGAAACCCCCAACACAAACTGCTTAACAAAGAGAAAACTCCACATGTAGTTTTTTCGACCCTTTAGTTTTTGTTCAGTAAACCGTTTCTACTGAGATACATCCATGGGTGAGGCACCGCATCACGTACAACAAGAAGGGGGGAAAGGCCGGCTAAACCAGAGTAAACTAGCCATATTCTCGACAAAATCAACTGACTTTAATCTTGTGATTCATAACCCACATATTATTACAAAGATAAGAAAGCACGCTCTACAATTCTCGTAATCTTCTGCACCACATAGGGTTAGAGGAATATATGTCCAATAGTTCTTCGTACATTTCTTTTCTTTTCCTTTCTTGTATGATCTTCATCCATTTCGTTAATTCTCATCAATATCTGATACGTTGATAGGATCACTGAACTGAAGAAACTAGGACGAACTTACCATATTGAACGTGTAAACATACCAATCACATACATTTCTTGTTTCAAAAACTTGCACTTTCTTTCTATTAACTCTAACGCGTACTTCTTGTTGTTTGTACCTCTATTTCAATTGTCTATGTTAGACAGAATGATGTCATCATTTGACAAATATACCTAGAAAATAGCCATCTCTACATCACGCCATTTAGTCGATTATATGATAACACATGCAATCAAACTTTATTTGCAGTAACTATTAATTTGCTTCACAAATATGCTGCTCCGCAACAGGCGAATATGCAATAACAAAGGATTTGATAAGTAACCGCCAGTTGGACAGATGGTAATAATGACAATACACTCACATTTGATTGGATTTGAGGCGTTGAGGTCCTGGCCACAGATGTGTGCATATCTACCTGCTTCTTTTCAGCTAATGTTCTTGGACTTTCGTTGGCTGACAAAGGCCCACTAGCTACTCCAGTGATCAAGCTTGGTCTCTTCTTTTCCCCCTCAAACGCAGAATGATTCTCAACCCTAGAATTTAATATCTCTGTCAAACGACTAATTTCATCCCTGCATAATGGAGAAAGCATTTAGCTTCTGTGCATAAGCTAGATACCAACGGTTATGATTTATGTGTAACAGTGCATGTGCACTTGTTTGCATAAGGAGAGGAAGAGGGGGTACAAATATTTTAAGAGAAAGGCGAGGAAAGGAGAAAAGAAACCTCAAACTCTCAATTCAGTAATTATAAGCAGGAATAGAGCCAAGAAAGCACAAAAGATATCATATATGCGTCTAAAATTTTACTGTATCACTGGCAATTCCATTGACGTTTAAATACTCCATTTATCATAGTATTATTTGGCATGTGTCAATTAAGACAAGAAAGCCACTTCTGAAATCTAACTTCCAAGCCTCCGACAATTTCCCTGTCCATAATTATTACAATGTTGTGCACCAAGAAAGAATTACAATGTCATGCAACAAAGTGAAATGTTTAAGTTTTATGTCAATTGTACTTCTCCAGTTTTAGGCCATTAATAACTACTTGAGTAATCATTAATTTTTCTTTAAGAGAACAGTGATACCCAGACCGGACTCATCCCGACAAGGAAGGAAGAAAAATCAAAAAAATTTGAAGATAATCTGATTTTAGCTGAAATTTGATTTCAACTCTTGATAATGACATAGTTTGCTAACTATTAATTCAACTAAGGCTTTACTAACATGTTGGGGGCTTCGCGCCGCTCAATCACCAATAGTTTAGTAAATAAAAATCAATACAAAGAAAAAGACAAGCGTGCTGCTCCCTACCAAATATACAACAAAGGAGGGCACCATATGGAGCAAAAGCATGCTCTTCTTCATTACATGACAAAACTCATCTTGATGTGTGCTGTAGGAACAATTCTTGAAAGACACCATTTACCAATCTTGTAAATAAACATCGATGAAAAGTAAGAGAGGCTTTGATGTTTAATAACTACAAGATTAAAGTAGAATTTTACCTAGAGAACTTTTTTCCTTTTACCAGATGCTCTATTTTGGACAACTCAGAATCATCACACAAGTTCTGTATGCCATCTTCACGCTCAAGCTTGTCAGACTCTGTATTGCTCTTCGATTTATCTTCTACTTTGCTGGGACCAGCTTCTCCACAGGAGATGGACGTCCCAAGCTGCATATATCCCCCCACCAGATATTCAGGTAATTCTTGGTATAACAATCATTTTACAGAAAATAAATCTACTTGCATTTTCTTAAAATTACCGCCAAATCAGAGTCCGTTTTATAAAGCCCAAGAAGTTTCACTTAAAAAATCCAAGTGGATGCAACTCAAGTGCAGAGACTCGGTACAGACAAAGCGCACAAGAGCCAATGAAACAACAGAAAACAGGATCCTACACCAGAAAAAGAAGAAGAAAAGGATCCACAGCCTTCATCAGCAAAACCAGGCTTGGGCACAACCTCCACACCTATAGTGTTTTCGGAAAACTGCGTACCAATGAAGGATCTAACTCAGGGAGTCCCATGAGACATGTGCATAGGGACATCTATACTTATAAGACTCAAATATACTTTCATTTTGCATCTTGTCAGAGAGGAAAATATGTTCCGAGTATTATCTCCATCCCAGTTTGCTTCCTTACTCAACTTTTTTCAGCAATTTATTTACTCTTTTTTTTTCTTTCTGAAGCTTTATAACAAGAGCCATCAAGAACGCACCCAAAAAAAGGTTTGTGATGAAAATATTATATCACTAAAGTTTGCCAAAAACAGGGGGCAAACCCATTTAAATGGAGTATAAATCTCACAAAAAAACCCAACCCAATATAATATCGAAAGAACCAATTACAAGCTCAACCAAAGCAAAGACAAGTGCCTATCACTGCCCCAAAAAAGAATCTTGAAACGCAGGGAAACCCTTGCTAACGCCGAAAGAAGAAGGCAAACAACTGCCTTGTCCCAGACGAGGACACACTCTGCATCCTCAAATGCTCTATTCCTCTCTTTCCAAACTATCCAGAATAGATAAAGAGTCACCAAGCCACCTGACAGCAAATCTCTGAACTGACACTGCATACCTGTCATAGAAGAAAGAGACACCAAAGTTCACCTGCCACTTGGAAATGCAGAACTGCAGAAGCAACTGAATTGCAGACCTGCCACTCTATTTGCACACAGAAGACCAACCGACAATGATTTGCAGCCTCCTCAAAGCATCACAAGTCAACATAACCCCACGGATGGCTATCCAAGCAAAGAAACCCACCTCAGGTGGCAACCCACCCTCCCAATACTCTTCCAGTAAAAAGGAAACAAATGGCCCCTTTTCCTAGACATCCTGAAGAAGGAATGAACGCACAATCGTCCATACCTCCTGGCCTTCCAACTCAATGCATCTTCAGCCCCATTAAAGGATTCAATTCCTTATACCATCTTCCAACTCCGAGTCAAAAAATTTCATATAGAATATGGATTCCACATCTTTTTCCTGGATCTCGCCAAGGATACTAGAGCCTTTCGTAATCATCCAGAGCCAACAGAAAAAGATCAAGAAACCTCAAGGTAGAGGCTCGACACCCCAGAAAACAAGAATCCACAATCACAATTCTGTAAAGTTGCCAGCATTGAAATATATAATGGATGAAGGGTCCCACCAACCTCAAGTAATTATGACAGCAGATGCCACTCGTTCCTCGATTCTCGGTTAACTCGATTGTGCAGTATGCCACTCGTTCCTCGATTCTCGCACGTCATTATGAAAGCAGACGTTTAAAGCAAGTAATTGCTATGCCCAGATTTCCTATGGTCCGGCCTTTGGCAAAGATTTCGATAGGGGTGCATGGACTTCAAAACCACATCAGGTATGTGCATGTAGTGCTAAATATATGGTATCGTCGGAAGCTAAATGAGCCAGTTTCGCATGCTGGCAATAGGGACACTCTTATTTTCTGGATGCTCTATCTTCTGGAAGATGGAGCATAGTTGCAGGCTAGGAAGCACGGATTCTGGTGTGGGTGCGGATACGCAAATACGTCATTTTCTCATAAAATAGGATACGGATGTGGCGGGGATATAAAAACTGCTTATAAACCTATACAATTTTCGCGTTACAAAAATAATAATTTGCAGACTAACAACAAGAGAGTTTGTACAAAATCTGGTATCAATATTTCTTCTTTGAAATA
Source organism: Escallonia rubra (assembly GCA_033065855.1). NCBI lineage: Eukaryota > Viridiplantae > Streptophyta > Magnoliopsida > Escalloniales > Escalloniaceae > Escallonia > Escallonia rubra. The sequence continues at coordinate 58,001 of JAVXUO010003144.1, read as the reverse complement.
TTGGAATTGGTTTGACAATAAAGTCAATAAACAGGTACCTAACAGAGTACTAGATAGCTGGGCAGTAAAATACTAGAAAGTTGGAAACCAATGTCACCCACACAAAAGAGAAAGTGCGGTTATCATCATTCGAAAGCCCAATCGACAATCCTCCTGCCGGAATCAGCTGCTAAAGCCGGACACGGCTACCGATATATCTTTTCGGTCGCCCGTCGCTGCTTCTGCCTCCGGTCTCCTCCTCCTCCTCTTCTTCCTCTTCTTCTGCCTATTCTTCTCCTCTTCTTCCCCTTCCTCTTCCTCTTCCTATTTGATGTCCCAAGCATGTCCCTACCATGTCCAAGCCGCACCCAAGATTCAGAAAATTAATTAGAACAATTAGTTATTTGGACATGCACCCAGACGCACCTGCACCCAGTCTCGGTGCATCAGCAGAAACGAGACACCCATGCTTCATAGGTTGCATGATTCTCTTAGGTAGGCCACCAATCTCCTTGAGATCCGCAAATTTGCACTCCCAGCGTTGGAGCTTGTTGGGAGGGCGATTCCAAGTGGGTTGGGATTGCGAACTAAGTAGCTTCATATTCTTCCCTCTTGCTGGGGCAATTTTTGTTACCAGTACTCGTTAATGTAAGTTTTGGGAATTAGAGAGTAGGAGGAAGACAAAGCTGACAAGACATTGGGCCAAGTTGTTCTTGGTTCTAACATTTACTAGAGGGCTGGTCACTTTGCTGGAACACAAAGAGCACGTTGGAATGGGGCTTTCATAGACGTTTTGTCAAACAATACATGGCATTGCGGGGACCATGTCACGCTCTTATATGACTAGTCTATCAGTCATAAAGCTTTATGCAAGTACTTCGCGCATGATATTAGATCTTCTGCTGAACAAAAACATAGAGCAGCAGCATACTGTAATAGTAACTGAATAAGAATTCAAATGTTCATGTGTCTGAAAATCTATGCATATAATTGTACATCCTATATATATATCATAAACTACATAAAACTGTAAATAATACAAAATTAACAAAGTCACTCCCAATTCGGATTCGTCTAGGTGCTTACGCTCCCCCACTCCATGCAATTAAGAGATGGAGTACTTCGGAATGAATTAGAAAGCTAGGAGTGCTACAGACTTGTTGACTAGGCTTTAAGGGGTGGACATTAGAATGGGCACAATTCCACGGAAGGGAGGATTAAAATGGAAAGTTGTCGGTTCTATTACAAGCATGGGAGGATTCAGCTTTTCAACTGGATATGATCGCATACGAGGAGAAAATATATGCTAATTGTTGTTCCATGTGTAAAGTGGGTAGGAAAAGCTTCACATTACTTTGGCATCGCACCCTTCAAGGGAGCTGCAATATTATTTGTCCTATAAATAGGATGAAGTCCGCCTCTACGAAAGCTTTGCCATTTTAGGCTCGGAAATGATAGGGATCCAAAGAGAGAGTATATTTGTAGAAACAGAAGAAAAAGTGGACATCAATGAGGGTCTAAAGTACAAGCTTAAACCCATCAGAGGTACCTTGGGACTTCTGATAGTCAAGGATTTTAAGGACATTCATGGCTAGTTAGAAGAACCTTCATTTCTATGTTTGTCTAGGCATAGCTTATTTAAGATTCTTTTAGCTATAAAAAGTTGGTCTCGCCCTCTTTTAGTAATATTACAGATTCTTCCTAGTAGAAAAGGTCTTTACTATTTGTCTATATGAGCAAGCATTGTAAGCAAAATTATCGGAGAGTAGATGAATACAACTTTCTAAAGCAATTTGCTTTCTTCTATTCAATGATGAGACTCCATTACTTTTTCTTTTAGGTGAGACTCCTAAAAGGACTTGGTAAGACTCTAAGGTTCTGCTATCCTTATCACTCCCTTTTTCTGTTTTTTGTTGTTTAAAACATAACAGTAGTGTTCATGGGTACAGTTCACAGCACCTTAAACAGCCATAAATATATTTCCTTCTCAATCATAAACCCCAAATGTAGCTTCTTAATTACAAACTCTACAAATCTAAGCCCTAGCCCACCACACCTGCTCATAGGACAGCCTTAAATACCCCTTCTAAGGCACCATCCTACAACAAATCCAATCTTGCATCTGTATTTGACAATTTTTTTCAATGAAAAACAGAACAAGGTAGAAATGTTTTTGATTACAGTGTTTTTAGGCATAAACAATGAAAGCATTTAGACAACATCAAAAGGGTATTCAACATGCAAGACAGAGTCAACTATGATGCCCCCACAATAGACACGTGTACGTATGTAAATAATAAGCACCAGCATCCATCGATAGAAGTCAAATGACCGCATGGCTGCAAAAGAAAAGGAAATCCTTACATCTACATGGCGTTGATCGTCATTATTGCCATTTGTCGTGACCTCAGCGACACAAATCTCTGCAACATGGAAAGTTGTCTCTTAAGTAGGCAAAAGACAAGCAAGTACAATGTAGTAAAATGTTACAGCTGCCCAATTAGGTAGGAAAAAGGAGGACAACTAGAGCAGACATAGATCAAATGATTTTACGAGCAAAAGAGAAAACAGATTCAGTATCATGCTAAGGTGACAGGTCATAATGTACTTGTTGAAAGTAACAACACTAAATGATCTTTAACAGCAATTAGAGAAGAAAAGAAGATCTATACTAAAATGTTATGACCTATTGAAATAATGAACTATAGGTCATAAAGAAGACTTAAAATGTAAAGGACAAGTCATAAAACTTGAACTAAGGCATCCCATCCAAATTCACAACCACCATCACCAATACTGTCACCAAAAGTTATTACTCTTTCCGTTCAAGAAAGAATTGCGCTGATCCTCCTTCTTTTTGTCAAAAGAATATTTCTTCCTTCTCAACAAAAGAGAAGTCAAAACTAAAAAAAAAAAAAGGAACTCCTGGGCATGGCAAACATGCCCAGTGGCCCACGACCTGACATCACTGTCAGCCGTTGAAATCCACACCCTCTCGCAGCCACTCCCGCCCTATAAGCTATCTCAACCAGATACATTCACCAATGCGCAAACAGATAAAAACAACTGCTTCCGTATTGGGTTTCAAACCTTTTTCTCAAAACCATGTAAAACGATAGTGCGTACAAGCATACCAAACTAATCCATCGACCGTATTGGGCATGAACTACATTCGAACAAATAAATTTTTTAAACGCAAACTCTTTAAGTGAAAAGGCCTAAAGACAAGAAAAATTAAGTCCAGCATCGAGACATAAAAGCAGAAGCTAGCCCTTATGCTGCAAAAATACATTCTTCTGAAAATCTAAAAGATAAGAAAACTGACCATGGGCAAACTTTCAGACACAGCAGTATAAAAACACACACACTTAGGATTAAACGCACTATGATGTACTCCCTCTGTTTCATTATTTTGTCCCCTTTGACTTTTTACGAAATTCTATCATTGAATCTAACCATCTAAACATTGAATTAAACTCAAATTGTAATTTTGAATCACCTACATGCTATTTAAAAATTCAAACAAGGGCAAAAACAATGAACAAAGTCAACACGCAAGCGCGCGCACACAGACAATGAATCGTTCCAAGTACACTATAATGAAATATCCTTTTTCATTAACTTTTGTCACTCTTATCATTGTTTTTGCCCAACTTTACATGCTCGGTTGGCAACTAATATCCGGAAGTGTACATTATATCAGTTAAATAAAGCACACTACGAACCCTAATTAATTCACTATCATCAGATACTTACTCCTTCCGTTTCATAATTCTACTCCCCTTTCACTTTTACGATACGAAAACACTAACTTTCCTCGTTGTTTTAGCGCCAGTTTGACTCGAGCTCAATTGAACGTCAAATGTCTAAATTCTATCAAAGGGGACAAAATAAGTAAACGAAGGGACTACATTATTGTGTGTTTGAGTGTGTGTGTTTATGAATGAATCACCGTGATCCTTACCGTTAAGTTCGGGGGTGGAAGGTGATCTGGAGAAGATTGAGGGCAGCATTCTGGTGGCGCCGCTAGAGATGAGGCGGCGCGCCGGATCGACGAGCTTCGACAGCCAGCCGCCGTCGCGCCCTCCCGCGGATTGACTAACCAGAGGACGGTCGTACGGCGTTGCCGGCGGCTTCCTCGCCGGAGGCTTGGCGAACTTGCCGCCGGCGCCTCTCTTACCGTCTCCGTACGGCGCCGCTCGTTCGTTCTGCATTTTGCGTTCTCGCTCCTCTGCTAGTAGAACGTACGGGGTAATCGGGAGGTTTTGTTTGACCGAAGTGGAAGAACAAGTAGAAAAAGTGTTTTATTAGGTTTTAGTCTTGGTCGTGTGGGACCCAGTTTTTTGGAACCAATTTTGTCATTTAAATTGTTTTGTTTTTAACAACAAAAGAGAATTCATATTGAGAATTTTTTTATTTTTATTTTTTAAAAACTGAATCACATGTTAAGTTAAATGTCGTTACAAGTAAGTTTTGGTGCTTGAATCCCGTGGCATCGGCTTGAAGCCTAGCCTTAATACATTACATCGGTTGCACAAAGTTTAGAATATATAATGATCCGCTAAGCAGTCTTGTTTCGAAAATATATCAACACATCCATTGATTTCGCGGCAGAGTGGCAGACATGCTTAAAACAAAAGTTCTGCCACTTAAGAAGTTGTGGTGCATATCCTTCTAGTGTAGCCTTGAATAAGATTGCCTTAGTAATCTCTCGTAAGTCCCTAGCCCCAGCTTGATCGTGGCGTGCTCCTACTCCTCTGTTAGAGTTGAGCATGAATCAATCATATGATTGTTTGTAGGCCTAGTAATTGTAAGTTGTAAAAGAATGGGTTCCTGTCTGATTTCCTTCATGTAAGAGATTCCTCAATTGGGCGTTATTGGATCAATTACCCATCTCCGATAATCCATTTAATCCCTTAGGTTGGGACCTCTTGACTTTTTTTCATACTAAGCCAGCTGTAGGACTTATTGGTCTTTTTGGGAAAGCTGGCTTTGTTGAGGTATTTTTTATATGGTCCGTGCCTAAATGGATTCCGGCTGTCTGAGAATGCAATTAAGTCTACTAAGAGGTTTAATATTTTTGAGTTGCATAATCTTGATGGATAAACCCCCTTGTTCTTTTGTTGTCGTGACACAGTCCCATTGGAGAAAATGTATTTTCCTCCTTTCATTGCCACAAACTGTCATAGCAGCCCCATATATTGTGGGGTCGAAGACTAGTTACCAGACTATTTTGGCTAAAAGAATCACTATCTCATCTTTGATTCGCAAAATTCAGAGGTGCAGTGCGTGTGCGGTTTGAGAAGTTCATAAAGGGTTTGGTACATGGATGACATTTTGGGTGCACTGACTACTGGTTTTGCCTTCAATTTCCATTTTAGAATTTGTAGGTGTAATAGATATAGAGTGAGAAAAAGTTCATGGTGACACATTAATGGACCTCGTACACTCGATTGAGCATTGGACTCTCTGTAAAGGCGTGAGTTATTTTTTAGAGTGAGATCTCGGCACCTTAGCTTGCCCCTACCGCCTATTCATACTGGTCGTGTAATTTAAATTATTTATCTTTCTTAAATTTGTTATTTTATTTCAACTTTTTGTATGTCAAATTGTTTATGTATTCCGTAATCAAAAGTGCATTGATATTATGTTTCTAGTTTCACGTATAATGAAGCAATAATAGATGTAAGAAATTTTAAAATGACATTCGATGTACTTTTTTTCCATTAAGGAATTGCAGTGCTTCATAAAAGCGTGTTCTAAACACTTGTGATATTGGTTAACATATCTACCATTGGCTTTCAACTGATTTTATGGGGTACCAAAATAGTCCAGACTCGTAAAGAATGTTGCAAGAGTGTTATGAGTGTTCTTGATAATTTCAATAGGCATCGGGTTGTCTAGGCAACATTCTTGAAGCTGAATGTAACCCTGGGATCAAGTTGATCTTCGCCAAAATAGGGTAATTGCCTTAACCCTGGCATGTTTCATTAGCACTCCACCCCTATCTGTTCTTTGTCATTCGGTCAGGGCCTTGATAATAATCAACATAAACAAGGGGTGGAAGGATGATAGAACCACTATGGATGGCTTGGCATAAGCACCTGATATTGACCATACAGTAGGCCCTCCCTCATGTTTGTGTGCGCGCGCGCGCTCGCTCACATGTGTGTGTGTGGGTGTGGGGGTGGGGGGATAAGGAGAGAATATGAGCACAAAAAAGAATTTTGATGACTATTTGTTGGTAAGAGAGGGGATAGTTTTAGAGAGAAAGGAGGGGGTGGGTTGGTTGGTTGGTTCAGGTGCTTCTTGTTGTTGAATGAGAGTCTTTCAAATTTGTTTCTTGGCGCAACATGTATACATTGATTAAAAGTGAATTTTGAGCTCATCGCCACCATGAGTTTAAATCTGAGCTTGAACACATACTTTTAACTCTCATTTGTTGGCCCTCCCTTTTACTAAACTAAACTATAACTAAAATTAATACATCGGAAGCGAATGTTGGTCTTCATAGTACATCTGGGTAGGTTTTTTGAAGTGATTTTTTTCCCCAAAAGAAGAAACTGACTCACATCCATAATGTTGTTGCACGCCCTCTCCTTTTTCAAAAGTTTTTCCAATTAAAGACATATCTGGAATTGCTGACTAGTCATGATTTTTCAAGTGATAATTGGGACTTCATTCAACTCCACAGCTTCGATGGGACAAATTTCACCCCCTAGCGAGGCATGATGATGTTCTTACCGGCTATATTCAAGATTCAGTATGTTTTGGACCCAATCTAGTCACAATTCATCCATACTAGTTTCTTTCTCTCCTTCCTATAGAGTTTGAATAAAAACAAAATTTACCTTTTCTTCCTTCCTTTAGGCAAGATGAGTAGGCAATTTCAGATTTGATCACCTTAGAGTTTACGGTGGTAATATCATCTTTTAGCTATTAAGGGTGGTCCACTTAAGGTGATGCGACATGAGTTGACCGAGTCAAAAGTCCAAGACTAAGGAGCTGACTAGGCTCTAAGTGTTAAAGGGTCGAACCTTCACCCTTCATTGACTTACCGAGTAAGGAGAAAAATTACAAGGAAAAAAATACTTCTATCATTACACCCAGGTAATTACTCGAGGGCATCAGCCCCAAGGCTCTCATACCCCAAACCTCGAAGTTCCTTGTCCTTGAGGTTCCCTTTTTCTTATTTTATCTTGAAGTGCAGCTCAGTAGGTCCACCCTCGAGGAATTAAGGGCGACGCATCGTGCCAGCGGGACATGAGGTCATCATTTGTCCCTCTGAGGCGAGACCCCTTTGGACTTAGGGAGAAAAATGGTTATGTAGCTGGACCAGACTAGGCAGGCCTTATGTGAACCGCGTTGAGATGAAGGACGAAGCCCCGTAACCTTTGAACAATGTACTACTCATCGTCGTGCTGACATGTGGCACCATCTCAGAGGTTATATGCTTCTTAACTGTCCATTGTGGAGTCCATTGCTCAGCCCATACTCTTTCTTTAGGTGGGGAAGACAAGATCTGCTCCATGCCATTCTTCCCATTTGTCCCCAGTAGTTGCCTGTCACAAAGTGGATGTACAAGGTGCCACCTCGTAGTCACTAATTTTTCTTTTTTTTGGGTTAACGGAAGAATATATTCAAGCAACAAACAAAACAAGTCCAAAACAAGCAATTTTCCTAAGCTTCTTCCAAGTTAGACAAAAGATTGGAAGAAGAAGGAACAAAATCAAAAAAATTACATTGAAATGCAACAGCAGCTAGCTTATGGGCTCCAGAGTTAGCACATCTTGGAATAACACTCAAATTCCAGCAATTCACTCTCATGAGAAGAGCTTTGGCTTCTTCAAGAATTGGTTTAGTTCTCCAATTCTCGTTCAAGTTGGATCCTTTTAACGAATTGATAATCACCTCCGCGTCGCCTTCGAATATGACATACTCATTCTTGCATTGTACTGCCGATCGAATGGCTAGAAGAGCTGCACTGGCCTCCGCTACTTCAGCATTTCCTGTTTTGATTAATTCGGTGAGTCCATATTTGCATTCCCCCAGGTGGTCACGACATACAATGGCAGCACACGCTTGGGATCCTCGAATGGCCGCATCAAAATTAATCTTATTCCAACCTAACGGTGGCGCATTCCAAATATTGTTCACAATCTTCAAACTGTTGGAGTTTGCTAGAGCTGCCCATTTGTCTAGTGCCATTGTATTGATTTTCCTTGCCAAGGAAAGATGGTCAATAGAACGCTTCTCATGTATGAGTTTGTTTATGGCGAACCAAACAAGTTCCATGAGAGACGCTGCAAAGATGATGTATCTGATCTGGTTCTCTTTTTCGAAATTTGGGATTTTCAGCATGATGTTGAGCCAAGAGATAGGATCATCGCTGTAGGAAGGAGGTCGACATCCAAAAATAGACAGCGTCCAAAGCAGCCGGGTAATGTTACAATTGATGAAAATGTGTGTGGAAGTTTCAGGCATAGCATCACAAAGGGTACAGTTCGGATCAATGCTGAAATTATGACTAGCCAGGGTTTGCTTGAGTGGAAGAATATTCCAAGCTATTCTCCATAACATGATCTTGTGCCTCGCCATAATTTTTGCACCCCACAGATTTTTCCAGAAATTGGATGGGAATTGAGAATAAGATGGGAACCTGTGAGCATTTGCCACTAAATATGCAGATTTAGTGGTGAATTTACGGGACTTGTTGGAGATCCAAGCTAACTTATCTTGGGATTGAGAGGAAGAGATTTTGATTCCAATAATGGCTTCAGCTGTGGGATTTGGATGGGAAGAGATTTTGATTCCACTAATTGTTTAAGAGGGCATGTCACCTCTCAATTGAGCCTTTACCTTTCCTATAACAAATTTATTCCCTTCGCATAGAGAATATCAAGATGAAATCACAAAAGTAGCAAAAGATATAACTAATTCTTCTCTCATACGAGACTTGGACAAATTTCTCTCTCACTCACCTAAATGTATCAAAACTCGAAATTCACACCCTTTACCTCGTGCCTATCTATCTTAGCTTGGACCATGTTCTCACCCTCGTTGTTTATCTCCCTATGGTCGTGCATCCTTGTGTGTCACAAGACCAGCCATTTACAGGTTCACACGTGGCACCTCAACAAAAGGACCTTCAAAACTAACCCAATGGTAGTGTGGGATGAAGTCGGACTCACAGGGTGGGGTGTTGGAGGGGATACAAACTTTATGAAAATCACATCGAATCCGACTCGTTGCCACCCCCAGGGCTGATGAGACAAGAGCTAGCGCAAATGAACGCAATTATGACAAAATTTATCCAATGATTTTATCAAGAAAAGAAGACACAACTTGGTATAACATGATATTTCTTCGACATAAATACTCGTTTGACTTATACTTTTGCATTTCCAAAACAAAACCATTTGCTACGATTATAACTTTCAAATCCCACTTAAAATGTATGTCCCCACATCCTTGGGCTGCATTTTTTTTCCCCACAAAAAATGGTATCCAAATCACTCTCTGCCCAATTGCATATGATTGTACCTTCCGCCTAAATTAAGGAAGAAAAACTAAAAAGGAGTGTTGATAAGACCACAAACAATAACTCCATCTTTTCATCTGGTAGCTCCAGTGGAAGTACACTTGACAACAGTAGAGGAAAGGAATCAAGCCTTTTCCCTTGGGTGTAAATGAAAGAATCAAGTTCTACCAAGCCTTTGGTCCATGAATTCATCAACTTTAGGTCACGCCGAAAGTGTTCTTACCAATCTTTTTCACTTGACTAGGTAAACATCACCTCTGAGCCAGACGGAAGGCATGCTCGTCCCTAACTCCCTACCCATTTAGGTCCTCCTTAGCCGTAGGATGGTCTTGAGTGACCAATTATATGCGACATTGCCATTGTAGACACTAAAAAATGAATAAAAAAAGACCATGAATCATCACCATATCAAATAAAAAAACTTGTGACAGCCATGGTCTTTTTATAGAATATTGACCATGTAGTTCCTTGTAAATCATACCGTAGATGGTAAGATAAATGCATTTTTTTTCTCGACATGACCAATCTTGCCAAACAATGTAAACTAGTTTTAACCTCGTGCGTTACACACGAAAATATTATATTGTGATTATCAAAGTATTAAATTATACAGGGAGAGTTTCCACCTCATGTTTGTCACTAAAAAAAACTAACAACTTACGTTAAAATATATTTTTAGTGAAAAAAGTAAAAATTGCATGAGAGAATGCAAATAATATTTCTCAACTACTTGATAAGAGTATTATAATATTGCTCATAAATCAATATACAAAGAAGTGCCATTAAACGTTTATTCTTTAAAGAAATATGAAAATTTTCTTCTTTACAATTGGAGTAACATCAAAAGTGATAATATAATTTTTTAAACAGGTAGATTTTTGTGCCAAAAATAAGTAAAAAAGGTGTTGAGAGAGAGAGAGCAAGATATAGAACACACATTCGAGCAGGGAAGGAAAAAAAAATTATTTGAATATCGAGTTTAAGAATAAAATTATATATAGTTTGGAGTTAATTTAGTGATTGGTTTATAAAACTAATTGTAAACTCATATTGTTAAAAAAAGTTGTAAGTATTTTAGATCATAAATAAAAAAAGAAAAGCAAAAACATTGGAGATAGTAGGGATTAGTTTACGAATGGAATGTGAGCCTTTTTTGAAATCAGGGCTCCAATAAACACTAATTTTTGAAATCAGGAGGATAATATGGGGTTATTCTTAATTTTCTTTAAAAATAAGAAAAAGAAAAAGAAAGACATTAAAAATTATTCGGTATATATAATGTAAGGGCATTATTGTCATTTTAAAAATATGCAATGATGACATCAACCAAAAAATACAATTTATTAACGGAACCCTAACGGATGGATACAGTTGTTACAGTTTCAAAGTTTTTTGTCACGGTATGTTACATTTTGAAACTTAATATCCTTGACTGTAATTATACCAAAACCTCAAGAATATATGTGTAATTAACCCATATATATATATATATATATATATAATTAGATTCGAGCGTCGTCATGTTATGTTATGATAGTTAGGCAGTCACGTCTATGAGGCATCAAATAGGGAAAAATAACCTTCAAGCATCATTATTCGGTGGACTATTTTCGCTCTTTTTTATGGCCGTTTTGCCAAGCCCTTTTGTGCAGCCTTAAGGGCAAAGAAGATTCTTTCACCAATAAAGTGCATATAAGGTACAGAATGAAATTATCAGAATAGACTCATGGTTTTATGTGATCCAACCATAAGAACCCTAGCTAGAACCAAAACGGATTGTTCATGTATGATTGGGGCAAAACTTCAACAAAGTTTTGCAACTTAGCATGTGCAGCAGTAGAATAAAGGGTGTCCTAATACCACCCGTCCATATTCGTCCCCACGAAGCACAATTTTTCTACATCATCAAACCACACTGATTCTCAATTCAAACCCATCAATCAAATCCATGGCCGAAACAAAATCATTAAAATCAACTGGCAGAATTGGTTCACCTTGCTCCCATGTCTAATCAAGCTGGGGTCACTCATAGCAGGCAGCATTACCATAAAATGCTAGTAGCTTCAAAAGTTCTTGGCATACCTTTGGCCCCCATCCATGCCTCAGAATTAAAATTGAGTTTACGACGTCCAATCCCGGCTTATATAATGCCTCAAGATCAACACAGGCCTGCTGAGACTAGGAAGGTTGAGGAGAACTTTTATTGGTACGTAATGGAAAGTGTGAAGAGAGTTGGAGACCAAACTGAACCAAGAGACACATACAAAATCGCTTACATAGTCCATTTCTTGCTTGGCGCCGGCAATTTGCTTCCATGGAATGCTTTAATCACTGCTGTTGATTATTTCGGCTATCTGTATCCAGATAAACATGTCGAAAAGGTCTTCTCCGTGGCTTACATGACTTCTTCGGTACTAGTTCTAGTTGCGATGATGAGTTGTGGTTTTTGGAACAAAAAAGTGACCTTTACAGTGAGAATGAACATAGGGTTTTCCATGTTTGTTGTGTCTCTCATGGTAACTCCAATAATAGATTGGGGTTGGCAGAGAAATGGATCAGATTCAGAATACGGTGTGGTGGTTGCCTCGGTTGTAATCTGCGGTTTGGCCGATGGCTTGATAGGAGGAAGCCTCATAGGATCTGCAGGTAAGTTGCCAAAACAGTACATGCAGGCAGTTTTTGCTGGAACAGCTTCTTCAGGTACCATGTCTAATGTGTTCATCTTTCTTGCTTTAATTTATGTTCTCTTCCTTGTATGACCAAAGAGGAAATGCAAAGAAAACAAGCTAGTAGAGTACCAAAAAGAGAGGCCTTCATTAAAGAAAATTAAGCTTCAGCTCTCCCAGTTTGCATGAAACATCACCATAAGCCAGGATAAGCAAGAGCCTTCAACATTAGTACCCTACCCTTACCTTTGACACTGTTTTCAGATTCCAAGGTACCATGACAATGATAAAGCTCATGCAAAACTTTCAACTTTTCATGTGAAGTTTCATTGTGGTAACTGTGCTTGGCATAAGTTTTTAATAGTTGCAGTAATGTAGCTTAGGCAGGCTTCATCATCGTCATCAGCTAACAGTGTACGTGAATTACTACTTTGACAAAATTTACTAAGAATGAAGTACGACTTAATTTTTAATTGAGTTATATATCTAGAAGAAAAACAGTCATTCATACTCCTTAACCAACGTGATGACAATTGTGTGTACTCAGAAAGTCCTTGTGATATGCATCTCCCAGAAGCATACCATACCGTGAACTCTTAAAAATCAATCTTACTTGAAACACCATGCTTGATAGACATATTTCGGTAGACTTTCCACTCTATAACTCGACCTGGCTAAAATTCTAGCTTGAACGGCATCTTGGTGCATCAATTTCCATAAGAACCTAAATCTCGAGATTGCTGATTAATCAAATTTTATTCCCAAAAAGGGCGCCCAAAAGGGTGCAACCATGCATAGTAAAGGATCAACTCAGCCTGGTATGAAAGAAAGAAAAGAGGGCAGCTCAGTGCATGAGGCTCCAGCATAAAGCACTTTACCATTGTGCCATAAATTCATATTTCAAGCAAATCATATGCTCAATTTCCTCTGCTTTCATCAATTGTTTTCTCAGGTGTAATGGTTTGTATCTTGAGGATCATAACGAAGGCGTCACTGCCACGCACCCCAGAGGGTCTCAAAGCAAGTGCTCACTTGTACTTTATAGTTAGCACAGTTATTCTAATGGGTTGCATCATCTGTTGCAACCTGTTGTACAAGTTGCCAGTTATGCAGCAGCATAACAGAGTTCTCCAAGATAAGCTGCCTTGTCCAAGGCCAAAATTCTGGGATGTAACGAGAAAAATCAAGTGGCCAGCTCTTGGGGTTTTCATCATATATGCAGTAACTCTCTCTATTTTCCCAGGGTTCTTAGCAGAAAACCTAGAATCCGAGCTTCTTAAAGATTGGTATCCAATAATGCTGATTACAGTGTACAACATTACAGATTTTGTGGGAAAGTCTTTAACTGCAATTTATGTTCTTAAAGGCATCGGAAAGGCTACCTGGGCTTGTGTTGCTAGACTCTTGTTCTATCCTCTATTTACTGCGTGCCTCCACGGAACCAAATGGACGAAAACTGAAGCACCAATAGTCCTTCTGACAATTATGCTTGGATTGAGCAATGGATATCTTACAAGTGTTATCATGATTCTCGCTCCTAAATCCGTGCCACCTTCAGAAGCTGAGATAGCTGCAGTTGTTATGGCTGTGTTCTTGGGAATAGGATTAGTTTCTGGTTCAGTCCTCAGCTGGTTCTGGATCATTTGACCTGCTTTAACTCGTGATTTTAGCACCTAGCTAGTGATAGAGAGTCAAGAAATTGTCTCATTATCAAGGTAGAGCTAGCAATAGAAGAAACTAGAGTAATTTCAAGCGAGTCAGCTGTAACTTTCTGCAACATTTATTGGAGGAATCAAGAAATTGAGTCTGTTAATTCCAAAATCATGCCATCTTTCGTAAAATCGACCGTTCGTGCACTCCTTACTGTTGTTTCAAATTGCCATTAACAGTAAATGAACTAAATTGGAATCTGAGACCATATAACTAACCAGATGTTCATAGGTCGCTGAGATTAGCAGTAAGAGGGTAAGATCTGGATCTTCTAGCAAATACATCTCCCTAAAAGCTCTCAGATTATGGCAGTTGAAAGCCAACAGAAAGAGAATAAATTGAAGTAATCCAGAAAAATAAATTTTACTAACTAGAAAAAACAAAGAGGTGCAGTGGAAGGCCAGGACTGGGGAACTTGTTTTAACAATCATTAAAAGTATAGTGCGGCTAAGGTTGTGAAGTAAAATATGTTTCAGGAAGCTGTGAGATTCTCTAAACATTGGAGTCTTGAAAACTGAAACTACACTCCACCACAAGATAAGCATTTTTATGGCAGTTGACATAAATTTACACTTGGTACCCCCAATATATCAACTTCTGCATATCACTCTCTTGGACCCGATAACTGCACACCAGAAAGTTCAGCATCACTATGGCAATAGGACACCCCAGGTGTGATACCAATTCTTCGAGTTGGTTTAACAAAAACTGCAAAAAAGTTGGACATCATCTGAGAGGAGCTTGGTATTTCAGGAACCATGGAGGATCCTTCCAGGATTTGAACAACTTTACCCATGGATGGTCTTAGAGACATGTCCCCCTGTATGCAATACAAAGCAACGATGATTGCAACGTGCAGACTCTCGTCACCTGTGACAATTTTAAGCTTTGAATCAAGTATCTCTTCCGGCTTCCCTTGTTCCATCATCTTAAGGACATAAGAAGGGAAAATTGCTTTTTCTGAATCATCTGCCAAGTTAAAGTTCCTCCTTCCCCCAATAATTTCGAGTAAAACCATGCCAAAGCTATAGACATCACATTTCTCTGATAAGGCATGGTTTGTGATCCATTCCGGTGCCAGGTACCCCCTAGTACCCTTGAACATTGTTACCACACGACTTTGTTCCCTTGTCATCAGCCTAGCCAAACCGAAATCTGAGACCTTGGCTTGGAAGTTTGCATCAAGAAGCACATTCTCAGGCTTGATATCACAATGAACAATCTTCACACTGCAGTCCTCGTGGAGATAAGCCAAACCCTTTGCCAAACCCAATGCAATATTGAATCTGGTTTCCCAATCCAAAGTCTCACCTTCATCATTTTCCCTGAAGATCCACTTTTCCAAAGAGCCATTTCCCACATATTCGTAGGCCAGAAGGCGATAAGTCCCCTCTACACAAAACCCTTTTAGTTTGACCAAGTGACGATGGTGGATGCTGCCTATGGTGAGGACTTCAGCTTCAAATTCTCTCTTCCCTTGACTAACACCTTCCAGTTTCTTCACAGCAATTTGAGTCCCATCTGCGAGCACACCCTCGTAAACCGAGCCAAACCCACCCTGACCAAGTTTCATAGAGAAGTTGTTCGTAGCAGTCTGAAGATCTTTGTAACTGAAGCGAATGCACATGCGTGATAACTTATCCAGGACATTGGTGTCTTCCGCTGCATCTTCCCCCAAGACATCTTGTAAATGTTTAAACTTCCTTTTTCGTTTCTGGTGGCACCAGAAGCCAAGATACAATGAAACTGACGCGAAAAATAATACTGTAGTAGCGATGATCACAAAAAGAAGCAAGTGGTTCTGTTTTTTCCTCTTTTTCTTTCCATGGTTTCGCTCCTGGTCTTCAGTACTAGAAACCTTAATATATGATAGGAACCTACGGGTGCTATTGTGCTTTTGTAAGCTTCCTATCTGTTCGAAATGAAAGCAGTTCCCAGAACTATTTTCATAGAACAACACCAGGCAGGAGCAGTTCCGAAGGCAAGCGTCCATGCAACCAACTAGATCATAATTGGTGATAGGTGAAGTGTAACTGAGAGAAAAGTAGGAGTATTCACTCCCCACATCAAGTAACTTCACAGAACTCTTTGAACCATTACAACTAGAGGCAACCCCAGGGTTGCAACCTGGCTGAGCACTAGAACCATCAAGGCAGCTGCAGCCCTTGTCTTCCTCGCAAATGCCATAAGGACCACAAGGCTCAGGTGTGGCGCACTCATCTTGTGGTATCTTTTCTGGCACCGCAACGGTTGAGCTCTCGTGAAGATTGTGGAATGTTATCAACCCATTGGCTCCTAACACTGCAGCCCAACAGGCATCAGAACTATCATCAGCCGAGAAGATAATTTGCGCAACTAGAGTCTGGTTTTGATCAAAAAAGCTCCAGGAATTGGAGATTATAGAAGCTGAACTAATCACCCCATTTACTTGTCTGAAGAACCGAACATCAGTTGATGAAATCCAGTAAGGTTGAGGAGTTTCAAATCCTCCAAAAAGAATCAAATTATCTAAGCTCATTTCAAGGTAAAAGCTCAAGTTATACAAATTGGGCTCACTGACAAGTTTCATCCCTTCAAAGAAAAATTGATTCGATAAAAGGGTGTCTGTTGGATAGCTAAAACTTTGCCAAAGAGGTTTGAAATCATCACTGAGCAAGACCAAATTGCCAGAGTCCTGCAACTCCATTGCAGCAACTCCTTTTCCTGCTGTATCCGTAGACCAAGCTATACCTCCTTCCTTCTCCAAGTACGCATTTCCTGTTCTATCAAACACAAAGTTATCAGTCTGTCTAACCATAGAACCTCTGTTTGCCGTCCACACTGTCGTTGTAGTCGGGACGTGAATTACCACCAGCAAAAGTAATCTGGGATCCTGAGTCGTAGAAGAGAACCCAAGAATAAAGTTCAAGTTGTTGGAAAACAAAATCTTTCCAGCACTATCTATCCAAGTAACCACGGACCCTGAGAACCCTGGATAAGTTCGGCCAACCCTTCGAAGAGGAGCAGCGGAAACGGAGAGATACATGTAGCCTAGGTGTTGCAAGATAAAAAACAATGCCATGGCCACATAACGAGCATCAACTTGCCTACAGACACAAAAGAACAACAGCTTATACGTCAAGGAATGATTAGGCTAGATCAGTAATTTAAAGCCAGACGCCCAAAAAAGCATTTATGCCAGATGTTCGAAGCCGGATCGATTGCATAACTTATGCAGATTCCTTAAAATGAGAACTATCTACGCAGATACTGTATGTGAATGCAAGTACAACTACATATGCATCACTATGATAATAGTTCTATTGGTGTTACCTATGCATTACTTGAAAAAACTAAATAGGTTGAGCCAACAGATTGATACTATGATAATAGTCTTTGCATAAATCCCCCAGACATGTCTGATAAATAGATGATAGAGGAGTTTAATTCACCTCATTTCTTTCCTCATATGTATTAAAATTGAATGGAGCTGCAGAATATTGTCTACCTAAGTGCCAAGAACTGCTTGGAACTGGACTTCTGAGATGAGTTTAAGCTGCTGCATCGTCTTGCTACTGCCATGGAAGTTCTTTGCATTATGACCACTGAAGGCTGCCTAAATTTTATCCACCAGAAAGGCAACAGAAAACTTGCTGCAAAGTCAATTCTCCTTCATATTAAGTCCAAAACTTTGACGTTTTCAGTCAATCCCCAACTGTGTAAGCAATTATTATTAGACTTTAAAAAGCCTAGTGCTGAATTTGGTGGGCAAGCAATGTGAATGAAAAGTATACAATCACCCAGTAGGCAGGGTAACCCTTAGGCAACCCATGCCGCTCCGAAAAAAATGGGCATGAACTTACTTTTATAGTGACCATGATGGACGTGGGCTCAAAATTTGAGCCCGTAAAAAATATGAGCTGGACATAAGCAAAGGTTTCTACAAGCCTATAGAAAAACCAGTCCGTCTAACTATTATGTGTGTGTGTGTGTGTGTATATATATTAATGTTACAATATATTTATTTTATTTCCTTTAGTCATTAAAAATCGTGGATCACATAAGTCTATACAATTTCGACCGTCAAACGCATAACCCAATAGAATACAATTTCTTTTTTCTACTTTCTGAACTCTCAGCCCCCACTTCGACAAAGTCAAAGCCTCAAAAACAAAGGTACACTCATATTCTTGTCTTATTTTTCCGAAGGTTGAGCAACATGTCCCACTTTTCGTTCAGATTTAAAGATGTTTGAAGACTTTACTTTTCCTACTTTACTTCTTATTATAGGATTAGAGACTCTTGTCTTTTTTCCTCTCATTTTGTTCCAAATATTTGTTTCCATGCTTATTTTGAAACTTTAATGTATTTTTTTTCATTACCATGAATAAATATTAGAGTTGGATGGTCAATGATATGTTTCGAAATCGTTTAAAAAAATAAAATAATTCGTAACTATGGACAGCCCGTGGACAGCCCGCGTCCAACCTGTATCTACCAAAATTTTGATGGGTTAGGCTGGATATGAGCACAACTTTTGGAGAGTGAGTTGGTCATGGTCTAACCTTTGGGCTCGTCCAGCCAGCCCAAGGTGCACCCCTACCTATACGTTGCTTAAAGTCAATGATGGAGAGAGAGAGAGAGAGTAACTGTGAATAACTTCTTCATGCCCAAAGTAACGTGCATAAATTAGTAGTTGGATTTATAATCCTCTGTTGCCAAGTCCATCTCTACCCAGTACTTTGCAGGTCCATGTCTATACTTGCTATAACTGCTCCCTATTCAAATGCTTGTGCAATCTTTCTAACTAGAAAAAACAACTACAAAGGAAAGGAGTGCTTCTCTTATGACTTCCGGCTCATACCATTTACAAGTGTTCAACGTAAATGATTAATAGGGGCATTCTCTCTCTAAAACCAGCTTCTCTGCCTTCTTTCTAGAAAGCTCATCACAAAAGGCCACCATGGCCGCCCCACCGTGCTTCCGCGCGTGTGTGTGTGTGCGCGCGAGTATTATCGTGACGTTTTTGGATTAAATGCACATAAAATTCTATATTTTGGGGCCTTTTACATGGAACACCCTAAGGTTTAATTTTTGGTTCTCACCACCCCATGCTTTCAGTAATGTGCTCTACGCACCATTTTGACGGTCAAAGTCACCTTTGACCAAACGTCGGTTAGTTTTTTAGGGATAAAATAGTCACTTTGGTTATTTTCCCCTCTAAAACCAAAACCTAAAACAAAACCAAAACCTAAAACTGAATCAAGAACTTCCACCACCACCAAACTATGCCGCCTCCACCATCTGCACTGGCGTCACCACCACACCACCTCCTATCTCAATTGTCATCGCCATCGCAGCGCAGTTACCGGCCCAGCCCATACTGGTTGCCACCCCCGCAGTCCACACCGACCGCCACACCCTAGCAGCCACAACCCTTTACATAGCCGCCACCAACACACCAAATCCCATCATCACCAACCTCCACACCACTCTCTATCTCCCCCCTCCAACCGATGGTCACCACTACCGTAACCCTCATCGATCGCTCACCACGCGAGCCTGCAAAACCTTTGAAATCTCAGCTGAAATGGCCGTCGTCTTTTGGTGCTGTTCACGGATCTGGGCTCTAATCGGGTGCCATCACAGATCTGGACTCCACGTAGAGGAGGAGCTGGGTGGGCAATTTGCGGTAGTCGGAGGTGGGGGAGGGATGAAACAAGCACTGCGAGAACCCCTACAGGTTTGGTATTTTTGTAAGGGTTTGATGTTGTGGGGTTTTTGGTAGAATTCTCGAATTTGGGCTCCATATCCGGTGCCTATCTCAGATCTCGACTCCACTTAGAGGAGCTGGGTGGGGAATTGTGCAATGGGTGAAGGGGGAAGGATGAAACAGGTGGGTGAGAGGAATAAGGATTTTTAGATCAGTTTCTTTTTATTAAATTGCAAATCTAATGGATATAATAAGTAAAGTGACTAAATTGCCCCTCAAAAACTAACCGACGTTTGGTCAAAGGTGACTTTGACCGTCAAAATGGTGCGTGGAGCACATTACTGAAAGCATGGGGTGGTGAGAACCAAAAATTAATCCTGACATTTTTTTGTATGGTGGTACCGTTAGAGGATGATCGGGGTTTGGTCGGCGAGACAACTAACGGGAAGATGACGACGACGCGGCGATGGCGCCTCTCTTCAGATCTGATCGGAGATGGCGACCTTGACGGTATGGCTCAGATCTCAGTAGATCTAGCAAGATGTATGTAGATCTGCTAGATCTACATCTCTTCCACTGCTCGCCGGAGGCAACCGGAATTCCCGACGGCGGCGATCGAAAATTTCGCCGACGGTGGTCGGAATAATTCTGGTTTTTGACTGAAATTGCTCAAAGATTTCTTCACATTTTTGCTTTCACTCTTTACCATTCCCTAGGTGCAGCAATTGAATCTGGGTGGGGGTGAGATTGGGTTGTCAGTAATAGGCTGTAGAGCGTTCTAGCCCCTTATTCTAGGTTTTTTTGGGGAACCCGTGATGTCTTGGGAGGGAAGAGGTGGCGGAGGGAGGGGGGTTTTGCTTGGGGGGGTGGGGGGAGGGGAAGAAAGGGTGGGGTTGGGCACTTTGAGGGGGGGGGAATGGGTCTTGACTGTTAGGATCCTTAGGGGCAATCCGTGGGGGGGGGGGGGGGGTAGGGTTGGGGACCTCTACTTAATTTAAGAGCCCCCTGATTTTGGTCTGCTGTCGGTGTTTCGTGTTTCCCTCACCCGGTATTGAGGTAGTTTGGGTATGTTTGGTAAGTGATTGTTGAGGGCTGTAAATTTTCCGTGTTAAAGATCTTGGTTGTGTGCTGTGCCTCCATTGAAGGTTGAATTCAGTTTGGGTCATGCGGTTCCCGTATCTGTTATAATGCTACTATTTTTGTGATTTATTTGTTTTGTTTTTCTGCTTTTCTTGAATTTTGAAAACTTATAAATTTGGCATGTTGCTTTAAATTGAGAAAGAGTGTATGATTTGCTTTACTTTAGCTTGACTGTAATGTGTACGAGTTTTATTAGGCAATTTGTTAGTTTCGACATTTGCGATTATGTTCACAGAGTCACGGATATGTCGTGACCTAATAGCTTGTAGTGATGTGATCCTGAGACAACATGAAAGTCTCTGTAATCTTTGCTTTTCAATGTCTTTTCTTATTACAAAAAAAAAAAAAAAAACGTAAATGATTAACTCTAATTGTCACTTGCATCCCAGAAAAGTTTAGCTTTTATCCTTGACTGATTGAAAACTTACAACTACGTACCAAACGACAAAAAATTAACAAGTTAAGCATAGGATAGAGAGTTGTTGTTATTCACGGGCACAACTCCTATCTATAACCTCGGCATCCAGGTTAGCCTCAGTATTTCTTTCTCTTCCAAGCAGACAAGCAGTTCTAGTGATGATAATCATGCGTCGCTCTTCTAAATTGGTATATTTACAGGTCTTCAGGTATTTCTTTACCCCACTCGCTGTCAATCTCCACTTGCTCTACTTCTACTTATTGTTGTTTTGACATAATCAGTCCCAAGCCCGACGAAAGGAGGAGGGTTATCATTACACCACACACACCGTATACCCAACAGATATTTCACCAGTGGTGTTCTCGCAAAGGATGCTACTGGTCCCCTAGCAAAAACATTGACTCCTTTGATCGAATTATGTTATTGAACGTATTCGTGAAACCGGAAGGGAGATGGAAATATCAAATAAGGGAACAACTTACCTGATCTGCAATTTGAACCAAAGAAAAGAAAAGGCAGAAGCAGAAGCAGAAGCAGAAGCAGAAGCAACAAAGGCTCAGCAGAAAAAAATCCATTCATCATTTATAAGCTTTGTTACATGTTAATTACAAAAGAACAGAAATACCAAAGGTAGCTATGCGGGAAGGAAAAGGAAAATCACCCATGAGGCTTAGATCTTAATAAGATCAGATGAAAGAAAAGAACAAAAGGGTCAGTCTGTTACATATATCTGTGCTATTACACAAAAGAGAGGATCAGCCTAAGAAGCAGCAGCAGCAGCTATAGGAGCTCCCGGGAAGAAACTGGGTGATGACATGCTATAAGTACTGCTCTCATCTTGCCTATCATCGCCATCTTCTTCTTCTTCAGTATCCCAAAGAAACTGAGCATACGAAGCCATAACATAACTGCAAAACCAAAATCATATCAACGTAAGTGAACTAGTAAAAAACAGATTGGAGCATAAGATTCAATTCAATGGCAATTATGTCAGGGTAAGATCCTCACCAGTCGTCAGGGGCAGCTTTAACTGCTTGATCAAAGTAACTCTCTGCACGAGGGGCATCCTTATGGGTCTGCCAGATCAAATCCGCGTACAATGAAAGAACATTTCCGTCACTCGGGTTAGACAATATCGCTCTCCCACAGTACTCTTCGGCCTTAACAAAGTCACCGCGCACCTGTTACCCATATTCATAACTATCAATTAGTAACAGAGGGATCAAGAAGTACATCCAGAAAAATCGTGCTAAAAACAAGTTGAACAATTTAAGATATCATGTCAGATGATCAGCGATTAATGTCTACGCAGAATTGCTTGGACTACTAGGAGCATTTCCGTTTGCACATCAGATCATTTCAAAGCGAATGAAAGGAGAAGGACTTGCAGGATTCCTAAATACAGTACTTCTCTAAGCGAGAAGTTTACTGCACTATGAACACTTGAACAATCCAGCAAACCAACTTCATGTGGAAAACTAAAAGGGTACATAACTTTGTACAACATGTTGATAATGTAAAATCACTAACTTTGGTCAGTTGGTAACAATTTTTTGTCATCTAAGAGCGAATCTTGATCGTTTTGTGGTAAATCTGGATCATTTAGTGATAACTTTTTGCTGTTATATGTGCTGTAGCACCCCTACTATTGTCCACCTAAGAATTCTAAAAATATTTCAAGAAGTAGAAAAACAGGAATATTTTTTTTTTTTTTACATGAATTTGTCATTTTTATAATACAGTAATAGGCTCGAACCAATAATCAGATATGATGTTGTATACCTCTTTCAAGAACTTCGCGTAGTTGCTAAGAATCAATGAGTTCCCAGGGTTTGCCTCAATCATCTTCTGGTAATAAACATCAGTGCTATCACTCCCCTTGCTCGAATCCCAATACCCAGAATCCCCTTCCCCTTCCCCTTCACTACCGTCCCACCTCCCACCACCAGCACCGCCACAAATCCTCCCACCACCACCTGCACCCCCACCCAACCCCACAGCCACCCCCACCCTCCCATCCCTACCCACCACCTCACACCCATCATCATCCAACCCACTACTCGAAAACAGCAACAACCCCTCCAAAACCGCCGCCGCCCTCGAGGTGGGACCCACCTCCCACCCCTCCTCTTCCACCACGTCCTCCTCCTCTTCCTCCACCTCGTCACCATCCGCAATTTCCGGAATCAACACACTGACGTTTCTAGTCATTGATGCCTTTCTTTTTGGGACGCATAGTTCTTTGAGATCACACTCTGAGAGAGCCCTGGTCAGATTTGTGGCCGGGAAAGAGCTTCGTCTGAGCAATGGGAGGAGGGAATCGGGTTCGGGTGACAAGTCCTTTGAGTGTGGAAGAAATGAGCTCAGTTTTGGGGTTGATGAGCTTCTTAGCAGCATTTTTAGTGCAAAAAGCAAAACCCTAGCTTTTTATTGGATCTTAACAAGATTTGTAAAACCCTAGAAGGGATTTTACAAAGAGAATGATTCTTTGGGTCTTGCTGTTATAGCGGTAGACTTTTGGAGTACAGTTGGAACACACTGAGCTGAAGCTTTATAGGAGGAGGAAGGAGTGGTGGGGGATTTATTGGCCATGCAAATTTTTCTATTTTTTTTTTCAATTTTTGATAGAGATTTAAATTCGTAAGTACCAAACTATTTCGAAACGTTTTAACTAATCATACTAATTGATTCAATCCAAACCGTTGAAAATTTTTAACAGCTCAATTTCGCATCTCTCAAATCGACCTCTAACGGTTTGATCAACCGATCAATCTTGAAACTGATCACAAATCAAACCAAACCAACTTATGATTATTTTCTTTATCATGCATTAAGCATTTCACATTTATGGTACTAGGTAAAATCAAATAAAGCAAAGCTTGACAGTTAAAAAGAAAAGAAAATAACGACAATACTTGTAATCACAAATAGTCTAGTAATTAATATTTCTTATATATTTCCTCGTTGTTTCTCATACATTAATAACAACACATACTTGAATTTTGTTACAATTTATATTTAACATAATACTTATATCTTATCTTAATACGAGTATTTAAATATTAAATTAAACAAGAATACATAAATTATAAATGTGCAAAGGTCAATTTTTTTTTTAAAATGGGTGCAAAGAGGCTTTGGGTGGGCGCACGTGCGTCATTCCAAGCAGGCATCCCGTACATGGTTTTACAATTGCGGCAGATGTCTTGTTTTCATTCTGTGGGCTCCACTTTTACTAGCTCACGTGAGCTGGACCCTTGAAATTCGTCGTTATTCAGCATCCGTTGCAGTGTTGACCGTCCGATTTTATCGGGCACGTGATACCTTTCAACCTTTCTCTTTCCTTCCCTCCTGCTGGCAGTGGATCAAGATCCTCTGCTGTACAGCAGAGATGCTGTACAGCATTTAGCGACAAAAGATTGTCATTTAAAGTGTTTTGTCGTTGTTACTGAAATTTATAGTGACAATTTTTTCTCGCTAAAAAATATTTAGCGACATTTTGTGGGTACAGTACCTCTGCTGTACAGCAGAGGATCTTGATCCGCTGGCAGTTACCGCTGGGTTTGACTTTTCAGTACATTTGTTCAATTTCTCTTCCATTTCATATTCCGTTTTTTCTACTTTACTTTGTACAATTTTTTTTTTCCTGTTTTGGTAAAATTTAAGGATTTTATTGATAAATCGAAAGGAGTAACTTCTATGAAGGAATTATAACTTTGCCTTCCATGCCTAATCCAAATATATATATGGGGAAAGCGAATATGTTGCTAGCCTTAAGCAACTTGCCTAAGGCTAGCGACCAATACTACGTCGTTTTGCTGAAGCCACTTGATTTTTCCCAAAACAAACGATTTTCCTCCTGTCCTCTTTTCCTCATCTCTCACTGAGGTCAAGACTTGGCCAACTCCATTTAATACAGAGGTTATGCGACGGTGGCTCATCTCATTGTTTTTACAATCAGCCCAATTAGTGATTTCAATATTTCAGATTGCGATTCCTCCGACTTCAATTTTTTGACTTGATAATGAAAAAGAAGTTTGCACTGGAGAACCTCTTTAATGTATTGCACTGTTGTAATTTATTGGTTCATACTGTAATTTGGGTCTTTGAAACTGCAAGTAGAAAAATTATGTGAAATCAACAATAGTGCTGCTGTGATTAATTTCTACAATGTTAGAGGTTGCTGGTTGTCAATTGGATTTTAATGGTGGTGGTGCCATCCAAATGTTTGTATGCAGGTGGTGTCGGCGGTAAGATCTTGTGATTACGGTGGTAATTGGTGGTGATGGTGGTTTGGTGAAGGCGGTGGTGGTCGAGATTGATAGTGCGGTGGTGGCTTGTGGCAGTCGTGGGTGGTGTGTCACCGGCGAAAGAGGCCGGCGATTGGGTGAGGGGCAGTCAGTGAATCTGTGATGTGGCCATAGAAGAGAGGCCAACAACTTGGCTGTGTACGGTGGCACCGGTGGTTTGTAATGATAGGGGTGGTGGGTGTTATGGCGGCGACGATAGGTGGTGTAATCTCCGGTGAAGACGGATAGCCAGCGAGGGAGGCCTGCAATTGGGTGAGGCGGCAATGATGGGTGGTGTTATACCAGGTGAAGAAGGATAGCCGGAGAGGGAGGCCGGCGATTTGGCGAGGCGGCAGTGGCTGATCTTGAAGGAGGAAAGAGGCTTGGGAGTGTGGTTACTGGGTTGTGATGGTGGGGTTAGTGGGTCACAGGTGTGGAGGCTTGCCGACGACAGTGTCCGGCGAATAAGGATCGTTTGGTATTGGCTGATATGTTGAAAGAAATAGAGAGAGAATGATGGGGGAGAAAGAAAGAGAAAAAAAGAGGTATAAAGAGCTGACCAAAACGATATAGTTTTGGTCGCTAGCCTTAGGCAAGCTGCCTAAGGCTAGCAACATATTCGCTTATATATATATATATATATATATATATATATATATATATATATATATATAGGGAAAATCTCTTATTTCGCCATGTGGACTTTCCTATTTTGAATTTTAAAATATTTTAAATTTACTTACCTTTATAATAATGATTTGGATCTCTATCTCTCTCTCTCTCACACACACACACACACACACAATTTGATTTTGAATTCATTCTTTCTATTTGAAATTCAACAAATTATATAAATTTTACATTTCTCTCTGTTCTGTGTCAACATGCCCCACTAAAAATTTTTCTTTATATCTTTACAATTCTATTAATTCCCAGATTTTGACAAAAGTAATTCTCTATATATTTCTTCTTAATCTTAAATCTTTTACATTGTTTAGAAAAACACAATAATCTTGATCAGTTTTTCTTTTAAACCACCATAATCTCATTCCTTTTATTTCATTAGAAGTTTTATATATTGTTCACTTTCCCATTTTTTTCCAATCATTTATATGTATTGTTACTCTTTTATTGGTGGCCTTGAGTAATACAACCTCAACTGACGGGTTATTATTGCTAGTATTATCACGGCAATTGCTATTAGTTAGGAGAGACTATTTCTCTTATTTCATACACTATTTTTCATCTTCATGAGTCACTAAAAACTAACAATTATTACTCAAATTCATTTTTAACGATAAAAACCGATAGGAGAACTCATATAAAAAGGTATAAATAAATTTTAATTACCTTACTATCACTACCAATTTTGTAATTGTTAGTAGACGTACAAATACGAGATCTCTCAATAAATATTTTGATAGTTGTTACTCCCGTGTGCAACGCACGGGATCAAAATTAGTTATAGATGAATACCGGGTAGCCTCACACACCCCAATTAGAGCCATAACGGAATCAAAAGATTTACAGAAAAATCATAAAGATGATAGATAGGAAAACACCTAATTAGCTCTACCCCAAACCCTACCCCAACATAGGCCAAATTTTTTTTTGGACGCTAACTGTCAACAATCCCGTCCAACGCTAAGCTATGAACAAGATAATATAAAACCCTAATCGACCGTAAACAAGAAAGCAATAAATCGTGATAAGATGGATAGTAAGACCTTCTAAGCAAAATAAGAAAGGTACACGTAAAAGATCGGCAGTAACCCCATGCGCGCTTACACGTGGTGAGTTGGCGAAGGGAAGTGTCGTTAGAGGGAAAGAGATTGAGAGAATTTTTTTTTAAGGTTAGGCAGTGTAATTTTTAGGGCTAGCAAATCAGTAACAGAAAGTTGAGACGTGTTTATTTGGTAACCTAACTTGACACATATAACCATAACTTCATAATTTTTATTTTTATTGTCTTGTTAAATAATATTCATTTCCAAAAATAATAAACAGTATTTATTTAAAGAGCTTGACTACAATGCATTCCAAGTGGTTTGAAAAGCACCGTACATAACATATATTATTACGAAATGAGCAAAACTTACTATGAAATGCAAAAAAATTGCTTTCAAATCATTAAATACAATAATAATAATTTAATAATACTCCAGTTGTTTTGCAAGTTTGTAGATGGTTTTACCGGATCCATAAATTCGACACGTCCCTGGTCATTTTAGTACAGTAAATTTCGTTCATTCAATAATAGCATAATTGGAGCACTCCAAACCACAAGGAATGGATCGTGAAATTATTCTTATTGGTTTTGAACTTCTGCTGCTCTACGATGTTAATTCCATATTTGGTTAAATGAAATTAAACGTGGACAAAAATTATGAAACAGAGGGAGAGGGCAGCGTGGGTATTGGACTTCAATACTTGGTTTTGGAATTTTGTACATTTGTAGTGTGTTTGGATATGAGATTTTGAAATACTGGGTATTTCTAAATGCCCTCATTTCGAAATCCCTTGATTTACAAATTCTATCATTTTAAAATATCTTGTTTAGAAGAAAGGAAGCAAATGATTGTTAAAAAAGGTGGGAGGCAAGATTCCTAAAAAATAGGAAACTAGTTATTGTGGGTTTGTAAATTACTGATTGAAGTGGATTTGACAAATAACTAGTTCAAATTAGTGATTTGAACT
Organism: Escallonia rubra; assembly: GCA_033065855.1. Classification (NCBI taxonomy): domain Eukaryota; kingdom Viridiplantae; phylum Streptophyta; class Magnoliopsida; order Escalloniales; family Escalloniaceae; genus Escallonia; species Escallonia rubra. The sequence goes on along the minus strand of JAVXUO010003144.1, from coordinate 29,869 downwards.
GTGAAATTGGTGATCCCAAATCCACAGTTCAAATCACTCCGAAATTTCAAAAATTTCCTATTGAACTATCAAACAAGATATTTTGTCAAAGTGATTTACAAATACCCTACCAAAGTCAAATTTTCAGTTCAAATCTTATATCCAAACACACTCCGGGTACTGCGACTTCTGTGATTTTAGTGGCTGGGCTTTGCCCAGTGTGGGCCCATCTGAGGACGCTGTTGCAATTGGGGAGGGACCTGCTTGTGTCAGGTGGTGGAGCCCAATGACTTGATTCAACGGTTGAGACTCCAGCCCACGGGCCCTCCTTGGGCTGGCTAATCGCTTGGTGGGAGGCTGAGTATCCATTCGCAATGGTGGAAGATTTCTGTGGGCCCACCCGAAAATCCTTGGTCTTTGTAACTAGTAGGCGATGCGCCTTGCAATCCAAGGGGTACAATTGTCTTTTGCTAAAAAAAATCCACAAAAGATATTTATCTTGATAAGATGGGCCATTTGATCTTTGTACTTGGAGAAATTTCTCAGTATTCATGAACATTGCTGGGACCTAGGAATCAATCATTCATTGAAATGTTGTCTATAAAAGTTTTGTATGCTTTACTTCGTCCGTTCCTTGTACCAAGCCATCGTATCTATCAATCAAAAGAATATTAATTTCTCCAGACAGTTTTTCTCGAGTATGAGTTGACGTGAATCGAGACAGTTTTTCTCGAGTATGAGTTGACGTGAATTTGCCACAGTTGAAATACGAGTTAAAAAGGGTCGTACTTTACTAGAGATTGTCAACATCTATCGGATGTCCAAACAAGCATCATTAAAGTTAATTACAAGAGCGCAAATGAGCACATAATGCAAGTCTTTATAGAGAAGTTCTTAGGCGGACTTGTTATTGAAACAAAAAGTGACATCGTTCGCATATTCTGACAATGTCGTGCAGGCCCTAGTGTATATTGTACGCGGGACCTAAAGAATATTTTGTGGAGTTATTTGGCCATTGCCATGTAATTTCTACGTATGAGTGACGTTTTATACACACTTGAACATCTCTGATGCTTCTTCATTAGGAATTTTACTTCCGCTTTTTTTGTTGTTGCAATTATGTAACCTCATCGTGCTGTTGCTAAATGCATCGACGAAAAGGTTTTTGCAATTTTTTATTATTAGGTACCTATTTCGAGTAAATTTTTTGGCTTCGCTGCTGCTCAAATTAAGCGATACCATAAACGCCAACATTTTCTTCTGTACCCACTAACCCAGAAAGGGAGTCAATATCTGTCCCCATCCCATTGTTCTTCAGCCTGCTTCCAACCGAAGTGTACTTATTTTCATTCCTTCCCAAGCAACTTGAGGGTGGAAGTATGTGGCCACAAGAAAAGGCAGAAAAGTCATCACTATTTTTGGGGGTGGTGGGTTATTCCAAAATATCTTTCATGGTTTTCAATTGCCTTCGTACCTAAAATTTGAAATTTGTTGTGACCCATTTTTTTTGTGTTCATGTCTGGTGAGTTTATCTTTGCCTAGTTTTGGTCCCATCCTCATACCAATATTTGGATCGATGTTCTTTAATCTCTTCCTCATGCTGTAATTTGGATCGAAGTTTTAATATTCTCACGCTTCACGTGATTACGTATGTTAAGTTATATCCGACGTTTAGCTAGAAATAAGTGAATGACCTGCTTAACTTGCTGTATGTTGGAACTCCTTTCGAAAGTTGAGGAACCAACCACAACATCTCCATCCAAATAAAGCTAGGAAAGGCACCAAGGATGAGGAAAGACGTATCATGCATAAAATCTTACGTACATGCACGGACCACACACGGAACTCCTTTCTGAAGGTTTCTAACCCAAGTTGTGTGAATGAGATTACATTTGGATTGCAAGTCAAATGGCAGCCTTAGGAAGCATTTTCCATCTCACACTGACAAAATTCTAAGAGATCAAATGAAGGGCACCCTCTTCTCCATGACAGAATCAATTTGTTTCATCTCCTTGCATCCTCCAATGAGAATTAGAGAATTGACTAGTGAGACCCCATGACTGCTGCTCTGCTTTATCATGCTTTATGAGGTGTTCTAACATCCATTAAAATTGGTATCTGTTTGGGCAATATCTTGGCTTAATTAGCTCCATGTTGCTGTCTAAAAGGTAGCACATAACATGGGTCATTTTTTTTCATCTTCTATGAAGATAAGAAAATTGACCAACAAACATTTTGGCTTTTCCCGTCATCTAGAATGTTTGTACTTGCAATTTAAAAGTCAATTAATCGCAGAATACGCTTTTTAATTAGCAACAAGTCATGGAATGGAGGCATAATAATTGCTATCCCTTCTTTTTTTTTTCTTCTTTTTAGGTAACTTTCAAAATGGCATATCTTTAGATGAAGCCATTTTCTTAATAAACTTCAAAGATTTGAGTTGATTTGACTTCTTTTGGACAAAGTTTAGGCATTAACACGAAAAAGGTTTAGCAGAGCTAATTTTGTCCAAGCTTTGGCTTATCTCATCATACAAAAAGATTTTGTGCACTTTACTAGTGCTAATTTTATGGGATCATTTGCTGTAAAGTGATATGAAGAAATTAGTGCCATGTTAGAATGTAAACAGTTTAGAAATTCCAATACTGGATGTCAATGGTAAACCATTTTGCAGATATAAGAGAAGTTTTAAAATATATTTTTGGACGTTACTCCGTCCGTTTCGCACCTCTTTCGACTTTTTATATATTTTTCAAATAGATTATAGCACAGTGTAAACATCGAGTTGAACTTTAATTACAAGTATAGAGTAAATAAGTATCTTTTCGCAAATCCAACCAGGGTAAGGCCGATGAGAAAAGGCAACGTTTACATGTGGGAGAAAATCTGAATATTGGTGAATAACTCATAATTATCTCTGAGGATGGTTACAATTGAAGTCCTACTACCTATATATGCTACCATTACAGTTCTGAGTGTCTCCCTAGAATTATCTAGATAACTACAAGCTTCCCTACCTTTCTAGGTTATTCTACCACTACATAAATATACGAAATAAACCTAGATTATTCTAGAACATTCCGAAGCCATTTCAATACAAGCATTCCTATAAGCGCATGTGTGTCATCTTGCGTGGAAAAACCTCCAAAATTAGGCCGGTCATGACACATTGCGCCCTCTAAGGGCGGTTAAGAGAGTTTTTTCTATACAAAGAACTTGATCTCAATCGTCTGTGTTATGACGTGGACTGCTGAAGACTAGCTAGATAAATCGGGGTTTATCTATCACCGTATCTAGATCGGCCTCCATAAATATTAATATTCATAAATGCAGAACTCACGTACATGCAAAACTGTAAAAGCTAATGTTCTCTATATGAGCAATCATAATCTAAGGTTCCCATTGAAGTATATTTCTTCTGATGTTAATAACGAGATCTTAGCTCCCATGTTGAGGCGGCAAGCTTTAAATCATCTATCGAGATAGGGCTGTCTCAGGTAGAGATAGTTAGGGTTTTTCAGGTGGAAGGGGTGAGTCTGGTGCTGCTGTTTTTTCAGTTTTTGACCCTAACTTTTGAGGGGGCAGAAGAACAGTTGAGATGCTCGCAAAGGTTCTGCTTCACTTTTGCTCAAGCTTGCAAGACATAAACTCATAAAGAACAATCCAGTTGACAAGGTGGCTAGTGTTGGAGATAAGGGTTCCTCAAACTCACAAACTAGGAGGAGGAATGGAGAGATTTTAAAAGAACACACATTAACACTTGAAATTCCATTCTTTTACTTTTCTTGCACCTTGCAAAATGACTAGGCATACATAACTTTTTATATTGCATCTAAGTAACTTTTAGACATACAATTAAGTTAGCTACACTACTTATATTAGCAAATAGCAGTAGTTAGCTACACTAACATGCACCACTAATACGTACACCAAATCAGTGACCCGGCCACTATGATATCGCACTAATCACCACTTTAAAGACTTAAAACACGTTTTTTTTTCTAACACCCCTGTAAAACTTCATTTATGAGTGCAAATATTCTTGATCGTCAAGGGCTATGTAAGTCCGAATGTGGTCTTCATTTTCAATTTCATTAACAACAACAACCTTCTTTGCCAATTCTGTTGAAGTGTGTCGCACATGTTGATTATCTTCGTACACATTTGACATTTCTTTATCAATTGTGTGCATCTTTGACCTTGAACACTACCTTACAACATTTCTTGTAGCTCCACCAGATCAAAGAATGTCTCTATATTCACCTAACCTATATCACTTAAAATGTTCGCCGTACCAAGTTTTGAATAAAATCCATCATTTTTTTCAAAATCACTTTCTTTGACAATTATGAGAAACTTGTCACAAAAAATTCCACCGCCATAGTTTGCCAAAAAATCATCCTTAACGACATACCTTTCTGGCACCGTCTTAATTCTTAAGTGAAAAGTGTCCATTACCTCTTCAAGATGATTTTCACGAACATCAATTTATGAAACTCTATTATATTCTTGTGGCACCCTTTCAACTTTCTTTCACCAAGCAAATTAAAAATAATTTTTTCCTTGTTCCATTTGATGATCATATAATGGAAATAAGTCAAGTGAATTCTCTTTCTTAAAAAAACACTATTAAACTCCATACCTAATGTTTTTACTTCTTGAGCTTCAAAAACTTCGAGCTCAATGTGAATGCTCTCACATCGATGGCCTTTACCAAATGTTCTGTTTCTTCGACTTTTTTCTTTTCTTGAAAAGCTTGAAGTTTTTCTTTAGTGTCAGTCTTTTCCATTTTTTTGGATTCAAAAGCGTCAAACTCTTTTTCACCCTCCATTAGAGCTTTTTCTTCAAGATTTTCACAATCTTCATTTGTGAACTCATATTCTTCCCAGCTTTGCTTCAATACCCCTTGGGTGAGAAGTCACTTCTACGGTTGGAAGTAATGACCTCAATCAATTGCTAAACATAACTTCGAGATCTTGAGTCTCTGATGTGCATCCAAATCTTTTCATGGATGGCCTTCTGCAATACTTGGAGTGCATTTTTCTTTCTTTTGTTAAACTCTCTTCTACAGGCTATTATGTTGTTCTTCACTGGGCATATTGCAGAAATAAAAAATTTGATACAAAAGGGACACTCCTCATCTTCGCATAATTTGCAAAAATCAATCCCTCATACCAAATTTCCATTTTGGATAGTCAACCAAAAACCGTAGGGGACTTTAACAAACTAACACCGCAACGTCCACTAAAATCTTTGAAGGGCAAGTCAACCAAATATCCATTTCAGATAGTCAACCAAATATCCATGTTCTGAAGGTTTCTAACCCAAGTTGTGTGAATGAGATTACATTTGGATTGCAAGTCAAATGGCAGCCTTAGGAAGCATTTTCCATCTCACACTGACAAAATTCTAAGAGATCAAATGAAGGGCACCCTCTTCTCCATGACAGAATCAATTTGTTTCATCTCCTTGCATCCTCCAATGAGAATTAGAGAATTGACTAGTGAGACCCCATGACTGCTGCTCTGCTTTATCATGCTTTATGAGGTGTTCTAACATCCATTAAAATTGGTATCTGTTTGGGCAATATCTTGGCTTAATTAGCTCCATGTTGCTGTCTAAAAAGTAGCACATAACATGGGTCATTTTTTTTCATCTTCTATGAAGATAAGAAAATTGACCAACAAACATTTTGGCTTTTCCCCTCATCTAGAATGTTTGTACTTGCAATTTAAAAGTCAATTAATCGCAGAATACGCTTTTTAGCAACAAGTCATGGAATGGAGGCATAATAATTGCTATCCCTTCTTTTTTTTTTCTTCTTTTTAGGTAACTTTCAAAATGGCATTAAGAAAATGGTATCTTTAGATGAAGCAATTTTCTTAATAAACTTCAAAATTTTGAGTTGATTTGACTTCTTTTGGACAAAGTTTAGGCATTAACACGAAAAAGGTTTAGCAGAGCTAATTTTGTCCAAGCTTTGGCTTATCTCATCATACAAAAAGATTGTGTGCACTTTACTAGTGCTAATTTTATGGGATCATTTGCTGTAAAGTGATATGAAGAAATTAGTGCCATGTTAGAATGTAAGCAGTTTAGAAATTCCAATACTGGATGTCAATGGTAAACCATTTTGCAGATAAGAGAAGTTTTAAAATATATTTTTGGACGTTACTCCGTCCGTTTCGCGCACCTCTTTCGACTTTTTATATATTTTTCGAATAGATTATAGCACAGTGTAAACATCGAGTTGAACTTTAATTACAAATATAGAGTAAATAAGTATCTTTTTCGCAAATCCAACCAGGGTAAAGCCGATGAGAAAAGGCAACGTTTACATGTGGGAGAATATCTGAATATTGGTGAAGAACTCATAATTATCTCTGAGGATGGTTACAATTGAAGTCCTACTACCTATATATGCTACCATTACAGTTCTGAGTGTCTCCCTATAATTATCTAGATAACTACAAGCTTCCCTACCTTTCTAGGTTATTCTACCACTACATAAATATACGAAATAAACCTAGATTATTCTAGAACATTCCGAAGCCACACCAACACCACCACCACCATTGGCGATTCGACCATCGTCACTATAGTCACATCCCAAGCACTAGTTACACCTCAATACCCCCATCACGTTGACTACCCCACCACTTCCACCATTAATGCCACTATATTACCACTTATATCGGGACTATTTGCACACCACTGCCACGATGTATTGCCACCAGCACATCTAAAACAACTAACCGTACTTTTTTATATATATTTATTATAAGCTAAGAATATATTTTTGTAGTGATTTGTAACATTTCCAAAGACAAAATATAAAATATGTGACTTAAATTCCTTTTGTACCACAAAAAAAAAGTTGAATTCTAAATCCAACTCTTAATTTGAATACAATCCGCAAAAGAATCGATTCCGAACAAAACTTATGCGGCCGTTTAGGCAAGCTCTGCCTCCTCGTTGTTTTGGAATTGGCCTCGAACGGCCATACCAATTATTACTTAGTTAACCTTTTTGGGTATGCTATGTAACCTGCAAGGACCATAGGCCCAATAGGAACCATGTCTCCGCATCTTCAAAGTCATGTATTTAGGAGCCTTTTCTTTCAAGTTTAGTATTTAAGGGAGGCGCAGCCCCAATGCCCCAACTTATATAACGGTCTGGTGACCTCGGGGTCTGGCCTTTGAAGCAAGCTCTGCCTTTTCGTCCCCCTTTTTTTTCCCCGTCTAAAATCGAAGCAGTATCTCGTTAACAGTTAGCGGCAGCTTCTTGGCCATCATTGAGGTAACGATTGCCACCGTCCACCATGCTTGCAAAGCTTTTGATCTCTCTCATGAGTGCATTGATCGATTATATTTATTTATTTTCATTTGTTTCAGTATGATATTTAGGGTATACGCTTCTGTGTTTCATGCTAAAAGTACTGTGATGAACGTCTACATATGAATGATGCCAAGGAAAGTGGGTTCGTACCTACGTGGAGGTGCCACAAAGGCTGCAGTCCGAGTCAGATGCCAAGTATATTGATGTAGGACACAGCAAGGGTGGAACTAGGGCAGAGACCAAGGGCTTCCCAGACAGAGCTTGAGGGTGGCAGTGCTGCGAGGGAGATAGCGCATGATGAATACATGACGACAGTCACAGTCCGATGCTTAGGTCCAGAGTCAGGGTCCTGTATGTTTCTCTCTCTAAGATTCTAGAGTGAGAAAGTAAAAATGTTCTAAAAATGTCCAACCTCCATGTTCCATCCCAAATGAATTCTCAAGACCTCTATTTATAGAGATTGAGATAATGATGTCATTAACCGACACGTGGCGCTCCCCGAGAGTGACACGTCACTGGAGGGTCCACGAGTGCTGGTGTTCCACGGACTGTCAGATCACATATTCAACCGGCCTGCCCTGCACAGCGTCGCTCTGTCTGTCTGGAAAGACTGGCTCCCACAGCGTCGGTGTGGCCAGAGAACCCCCTTGATCTAGCCTCCAATCCAAGCCCTTGCAGAGTCCTACAGGCCTGGCAGTGATGGGAAAGACCCGACACCCAACTACCAGGTGAACTAGGCGCGATGCCTTCCGAAAACCTGCTCCCGTCTCGGAGCGACCTGGGGGTCATAGTCCCTAGGGGTGCCGACGCAAGCCCCCAGTGCCGGAGCACGTAGGCCAGTCACGCAGGCACCCTGGCGGAGATAGTGTCCCGGAGGAGTCGCCTATTCCGCGGGCTGAGGTAGCATCCCGGAGAAGCCATCTACCTGGCAGAAAGGGAGTCTTTGTGCCGGAGCACTTGGAGCTCCCTGACAGAGATAGTGTCCCGGAGGAGTCGCCTATCCCCGCGGGTGAGTCGTTATGCCGAAGCACTCGGAGCGTGTCAAGGTAGTATCCCGGAGGAGCTGTCTACCCGACTGGCCGAGGTAGCATCCCGGAGGAGCCGTCTACCTGGCGGAAGAGGAGTTGAAGAGCTCCCTGGCAGAGATAGTGTCCCGGAGGAGTCGCATATCCCCACGGGTGAGTCCTTGTACCGGAGTACTCGGAGCATGTCAAGGTAGCATCCTGGAGGATTCGTCTACCCGAATGGCCGAGGTAGCATCCCTGATGAGCCGTCTACCTGGCAGAAGGGGAGTTGAAGAGCTCCCTGGCGGAGATAGTGTCCCGGAGGAGTCGCCTATCCCCGCGGGTGAGTCCTTGTGCCGGAGCACTCGGAGCATGTCAAGGTAGCATCCCGGAGGAGCCGTCTACCTGGCGGAAGGGGAGTTGAAGAGCTCCCTGGCGGAGATAGTGTCCCGGAGGAGTCGCCTATCCCCGCAGGATGTTGCACACTCCGGAGAGTGGGTTGAAGCATGTTCCACGACCAAGGCAAGGTGCGCATGGTGTGGTGAATGAGTGTGGTGGCCGGGGGGCATGTAACATGATTGTGGTGCATGGGCGAGACTGAGTAAGTAAGGTGTCGGGGGCACGTCTGTGTTAGTGGCGCGGCGCATGGGCGCGACGGAGTGCGTATGGTGCCGGGAGCACGGTAGTGTGACAGAGAGCCTGGGGGCATGGCTGTATCAGCGGTGCGGCGCACGGGCGTGGCGGAGTGTTGAAGTGCGGCGCTCGGACGTCGGCAACGGGGGTCGCAGAGTTGTGTCCGGGTGACGGGGTCGCGGAGTTGTGTCCGGGCGACGGGGTCGCGGAGTGATGTATGGTCCCTTGAAGAGAAATGAAGGTGTTAAGTATGGAGACCAAAGGCCAACCCATAAGGGAAGTCTAAGGCCAACCCATAGGGGGAGGCCAAGGCCAACGACAAGGGAAGGCCGAGGCCGACCCCCAATGGGAGGCCGAGGCTGAGGCCGACCCCTAAGGGGAGCCGAGGCCGAGGCCGACCCCAAGGGGAAGGCCGAGGCTGAGGCCGACCCCAAGGGGAAGGCCGAGGCTGAGGCCGACCCCAAGGGGAAGGCCAAGGCCGAGGTCGACCCCAAGGGGAAGGCCAAAGCCAACTTCCTTGGGCAAGTGCCATGGTGCGCCGATGGGTGACATGCGAAGTGCGACGGTCGAAGTGTCATGAGGCTTTGCGCGAAAATGAGCTTCTTAGTGACGAAGTAACGTAACGAAAGTGAGAAGTGCACGTGACTTGAGCGTGCATGCTTTGACCGGTTGTGAGCGTTGAAAATGACTGTTGCTTGTGCGGATGTGTCATGGAAAATAGGACTCCAGTGGGCTTTTGGGTGCGACCAGAATAGGTTGGGAACAATGAGTAAATTTGTAAAGGAGTAGTTTTTATGGTAAAATCATCTCAGTATGAGGCCAAATATAAACGTTGGAACGCAACTCCGACGCTTAATCCATCAGTGCCATGGTAAGTATATTCCACGTCGGAAGCGAGATAGTCTGAGATTGACCTCAAAAGACCATGCCGGGGATCTATATCGGTACTTACTTGGCTAGCCCTTTTTATTATTCTATGCAACCTGCGGTGACCATAGGCCCAATAGTGACCATGTTTCCGCATCTTCAAAGCCATGCATTTAGGAGCTTTTGTTTAAGTCCAGTATTTAAGGGAGGCGTTATCGATGGGGTCGTGGATCCGGGTTGTTATAGTACATTATGGGGAGAGATTGAAGAAGAATCAACTAGAGTTAGATGAGTTAGATTGCTACTGCTCAATTTAGTAGCCCCTCACGTAATAAGATTTGCATGTCTTTCCAACTATTCAATGTAAAGCCTCAATCACACAAGAAGTTTGTTTAACAACCAGTAGACCCATCTAGTCCATAATTGTAATATATGAACTGCAACTCTGCTTCATGAGTACCCTAGGGAGAACAACTTCCAAATAGGGTTTTTAAGCATTTGCATTCGTAACTGTTGACGTATCAGTGAAGTGGAATAGGAGCTCGTTCTTTGAAAATCCTCACTAATCATGGTAGCTGATATAGCTAAAAATACCCTTCCAATCTACGGATGACACGTGGCAGTTATGACACGTAGCCCATACTGGCTCATTACTGATATGGCACTTGCCATATCAATCACCAGGAAGAATCCTAAAGGGGCTCTAACTCTATCAGCTAAGATTGACATGAGATCCTCTAGGATCCTAATTGGATTCTAATTAGAGTTGGTCAAAGCCCGGTCCTACTAGGACTCCTCCTTCTACCACTATATAAAAGGGTCAAGCCCCCTCAGGTAAAAAGCAAGCTCACACACATACACATTGTGTCTTTATTGTTTCTCAGAGTTCTACATTGTTAGTCATCTCTGACTTAAGCATCGGAGCGTTCCCGCTGGAACCCTACTGGCGGTCACTCCATATTCTCTTTTGCAGGCCTGATTTCTGGTATGGTTCCCGATCCAGTTTTTAGCTGCAACAGATTGGCACCATGCATGGGACCACGACAGGGAACATGTCCAATCATTCTTCTTCTGATGACTATTCACAGAGTCATTCCCAGAACCATCGTGCGCGAACTAGAAGCTCTCATCAACCCGGTCGTTCTCATGACCAACACTCGACCCCTTTGCGCCACCGTCGCGCCAGCTCCTCTGAAGATGCATACGTTAACGTAATATCTGCTATTCCCGAATCAGAGACTAGACCTCGGAGAAACCGATCTCCAACGTCTATTCTGAAAAATGGTGATCTTTGTCATCGTTTGAACCGTCGGCTATTCAAAACACCCCATGCCGACCTTACAAAGGAAATCCACAAACTGAAGGATGTCATGAACACTCTTCAACGAAAGCTCGACATGGCGGTGGCTCCGCCGTCCACTCACCATTCACATCTTGACCCTAGTGACCTTCGTCTTCGTCTCACCTCTAGATCAATCTACTCCAGCAAATACAGGTCAACGGCTGATCCGATTTTCGATCCCAAAGAGAATAGCGGAGAGCACATGACTAGGAATGGATCATGCTATCGACGTGATCCATCAGTCGAAGACATTACCAACTCATCTCCCGAACAGGTCGCTAGAGCTTAGACCCCTCGAAGATCTATCCACAAGAAGAGAGCGCCTGAGTTTCATTCCTGAGAACGAGACTCCTGGAAGATGGTCCCTAGATGTCATTCTCCAGAACGATCTCCCCCAAGGGAAGAATCTGGATATCCATTATCCGAGGCCATCGAGAAGGCAAAGCTACCTCCCAATTTTCGAATGCCTCAATGTGACCTCTACGACGGGACTGGAGATCCAGGAGAACATGTTTACCAGTTTGAAACTAACATGCTACTCCCCCAGGTCTCAGATGCTGTCATATGCAGAGCCTTTCCTACCACTTTGAAGAAGGCTGCACATGTATGGTTTAAATCTCTACAACCAAGATCCGTCCACTCCTTCAGCTAGTTATCAGATCTCTTTCAAAAGTATTTTGTAAGTAGTGGCTCCCGACGGAAAAACTCAGCGAGTCTGCTTAACATTGTGCAAGAGAAAAACGAGTCTTTGGCATTCTATCTTTGACGATTCAACGCAGCCACTTTGGAAGTCGATAACTTAGACGAGTCCGTGAAGTATATTGCCTTCCTTCGAGGCCTTTGACCAACATCCAAGTTTGCGTTCTCTGTTAACAAAAGTTCTCCAGGTAATATGAAAGCACTTCTCGAGAAGGCTAACAAATATATTCAAGTGGAAGAATACCTGGAGACACATAGAGGACGACGTGAAGAAGGGAAGGGAGAACTGAAAAAGCGATCTCGGGAATTAACTCCCCAGGGGGGAAAGTCAGAAAAACGTTCTAAGCATGATGAACGACGTCCCAAAGACCCATTTTCTATGCAAAATCTGACACCCCTCAATGCCAAACCATCACAGATACTTCACGAGATCAAAGACAATAAGACTCTCTAATGGCCAGACAAGATGAGATCTCGGCCAAATAAAAGAAACAAAGAGTTATGGTGTCACTTTCACAACGATCATGGCCATACGACTGACAATTGCAGGTCACTCAAGCGAGCAATCGAGACCCTTATCAAACGTGGTCAGTTGAAAAAGTTTGTAGCTCCCAAAGAGGGACGACAACAGACACCTCTGGCCAGGGAAGAAAGAGAAGATCGGGAAGAGAATGCAGGAACGATCAACACCATATATGGGGGATTAGCCGCAGGAGGTTCATCAGGACAGGCTCGGAAAGCATACGCCAGGGAAGTGTGTGTAACGAGCCAACCCCCAAACAAGAAACAGAAGAATATACCTTTGCTTACTATCTCCTTTTCCGACGATGACCTGAAAGATGTGAAGACTCCTCACGATGATCCATTGGTCATCACCATCAAGGCAGGGAATTTCGATGTGAAACGTGTTTTAGTCAATAATGGGAGTTCCGCATAAGTTTTATTTTACGACGCGTTCAAAAAGATGAATATTTTGATGGACCGTCTTCAAAAGATAGATACACCGTTGTATGGATTCTCCAATCATCCAGTTGCAGTCGAAGGTGAAACCAATAAAATGACCCTAGAGGGGGGGTGAATAGGGTTTTAAGACTACTTTAAAATTTAACAACCAACAAACCTCAATCTAAAAAACATTCATCTTGGGCATTGTTTTCATTGATGAATTGCATTCAAAGTTCTCCTATCTTTCATATTCTCATATTATTTGAATCAATGTTTGCCATCATAAAAAATGGGGAGATTGTTAACCCTACGGTTATAGTTCTTGTATCAAAGCTTGGGGTTGTCAAGCTTTGGAGCTTTGGGTTTGTCAAAGCTTGTTCTTGATGTGGGCATAACATCAAGGGATTGTAAGAGGTTCGATCTTGACCCATAAGGAAGATCATACTAGTGGATTCTAGGGCCTTTCAAGGGACTTCCTTGAAGAGGTGGACGTAGGCTTGTGGGTATATCAAATATAATCCTAGGTTAAATAACCGTAGGGTTAACAATTAGCTTCATCAACTCAATGCATGTTTAGACAGCATAATCATCAATGTTAGTTATCATCAAAATCAAATATAATCCTAGGTTAAATAACCGTAGGGTTAACAGAAGGCATTATCGCACTCCCAGTTGCGATTGGTATACCTCCGGCACAAGCCAACTTTATGCTTGATTTATTGGTGGTAAAGGTCCCCTCTGCATACAACGCCATATTGGGACGACTAGCACTCAATCAGTTACAGGCTGTAGTGTCAACTTATCACCTCAAGATTAAGTTCCCCACGGAACACAGGATTAGAGAGGTGAAACGAGACCAGACTACAGCTCGTTAGTGCTACGTGACTTCATGCCATCGAAGAACAAGGAAGCACTCATTAGCAAAGACCTCCGAGAAGATACAAAGATGCAAAGGGGAGAACCAGTTGAAGATCTTGTAAACATTGAAGTATATACCGGAGAAGAAAACAAAACGGTCCGGATAAGTTCGAATCGTAAGGAAGACACCAAGCTCGAGCTGATGAACCTATTAAGAACCTATGCGGATATTTTTGCATGGATAACCGCAGACATGCCTGGAATTGACCCCGAAATCATTACCCACAGGACTAAATATTGATCCATCCAAAAAACCTATTAAGCAAAAGAAGAGGACTTTCGTGCCAGAAAGACACGAGAAGATTGAAGAAGAGGTAGATAAACTTCTAACTGCCAACTTCATTAAAGAGATCTACTACCCGGATTGGATCGCCAACGTTGTCATGGTTCCTAAGTCAAGCGGCAGATGTCGAATATGTATCGATTACACAGACCTCAACAAAGCATGCCCGAAGGACAGCTACCCGCTCCCAGGGATAGATCTTCTTATCGACGCCACATCGGGCCACGAATTACTTAGTTTCATGGATGCATATTCTAGTTATAACCAGATTATGATGCACGAGGACGATGTCTCTAAAACTTCGTTCATCATGGAGAGAGGGCTATACTGCTATAAAGTAATGCCCTTTGGACTCAAGAACGCCGGGGCAACTTACCAATGCCTGGTGAACATGATCTTTCGAGACTTGATCGGAAAGAACATGGAAGTCTATGTTGACGATATGTTCGTCAAAAGTATAAAGTCTGAATTTCATGTCAAAGACTTGAAGGAAACTTTCGATATCCTTCGAAAGTATAAAATGAAGTTGAACCCACTCAAATGCGCTTTCGGAGTCGCATCAGGGAAATTTTTGGGGTTTATGGTTTCTCAACGAGGAATTGAGGCGAACCCAGAAAAGATCAAGGCCATTCAAACCATGACGTCCCTAAAAACCATCAAATAAGTGCAAGAGTTAACAGGAAAGGTCGCAGCCTTGGGAAGGTTCATGGCTCGATCAACTGAACGATGCTTACCATTCTTCAAAGCCATCAGAAAAGCGAAAAATTTTGTTTGGACAGACGATTGTTAGGAATCGTTCGAAGAACTCAAAACATACTTGAGTTCTCCGCCCCTACTTTCGAAACCACTTCTCGGAGAAGACTTGTTTATGTACCTCTTGATCACCGAAGTCGCAGTTAGCACTGTTTTAGTCAGAGAGGAGGATAGAGTCCAGAAACCCATCTATTACGTCAGCAAAGTCTTACAAGATGCAGAGACAAGATATCCGAAGATCGACAAGATTGCACTAGCCCTTATCATATCAGCTAGGCGTCTTCGACCGCATTTCCAGTCTCATACCATTGTCGTTCTGACGGACCAACCAGTTAGAAAGATTTTACTGAGCCCCGACGCATCAGGAAGATTGGTAAACTGGTCCGTCGAGTTGGGGGAATTTGATATCCAGTATAAGCCTCGCACTATAATTAAAGCTCAAGCCCTAGCAGACTTTATTGTCAAATGTACATTACCTGAAGACCCCCCTTAGTTGGTGATTTCTGAGGTTATAGATCCTTGGAATATTTATGTAGACGGTTCTTCAGCTGTTGGTAGTAGCGGAGCCGAAATTATTCTTATAAGTCCAGAAGGTTTTACTATCGAGTACGCGCTTCGCTTTGGATTCCAAGCCTCAAATAACGAAGCAGAATATGAGGCTCTTCTTGCGGGAATAAGGTTAGCACATGCCTTAAAGGTGGACTCGCTATCAATTCATAGTGATTCCCAACTGGTGGTCAATCACGTCTTAGGAGATTACGAGGCCAGAGACGAAACAATGGCTCAATATCTCCACTTAGTTAAAACTTCAACTGTGAGGTTTCAAAACTTCACCATTCGTTAAATCCTCCGAGATCAGAATACTCAGGCAGATACATTATCAAGGCTTACTTCCACTGAAGAAACATATGTCCAGCGCTCGGTATACCTTGAATTCCTCAAGGATCGCATTATCAGTTCTCAAGCTGAGATTGAAATGATAGATCAAGAACCCTGTTGGATGGACATGATCATCAAATACCTATCTACAGGTGAATTACCAAGTGAAAGACATGAGGCGAGGAACCTTCGTATCAAAGCTGCTCGGTATGCATTAGTGGAAGGAATTCTATACAAGAAATCCTTCAGCCTTCCTTACCTCAGATGTTTACACCCATCAGAATCCTTATACACATTACAATAAGTGCATGAAGGGATATGTGGCCAACATCTTGGAGGGAGGACATTAGCACAGAAAATCTTAAGGCAAGGATATTACTGGCCTACGATACAGAGGGACGCCATCGAATTCACACGAAGATGCGACAAATGTCAGAAGTTTTCTCCAGTTTCTCATACACCAGTTGCTCCTTTAACTTCGATTGTTTCTCCGATTTCCTTTGCTGTATGGGGAATGGATCTGCTAGGCCCTTTTCCCATGACGTCTGGACAACGGCGATTTGTGATTGTGGCAATAGACTACTTCACCAAATGGACTGAAGCAGAATCTCTGGCAACCATTATTTCAGCCAAATGTAAAGCTTTCTTTTGGAAAAATGCAGTCTGCCGTTTTGGAGTACCAAGAGCTTTGGTCGTTGATAACGGAAAGCAGTTTGACAACAACAATTTCCGGACCTTTTGTACGAATCTTTCGATCGATTTGAAATTCACTTCTGTAGCTTATCCACAATCCAATGGTCAGACTGAAAATATGAATCGAAGCATCTTACAAGGATTAAATAAGAAGCTAGATGAAGCTAAAGGCGTATGGGTTGATGAACTCCCCATGGTGTTGTGGGCTTACGGAACAACTCCACATTTTGTCACAGGAGAAACACCTTTCTTACTCTGCTATAGAACTGGAAGCAATGCTGCCAGTTGAGGTAGGAGTTCTAAGGATATGGCCTTGCATTTCAACGAAGTAAACAACGAAGTTGGACTCCGAGCAAATCTTGATTTGGTAGAAGAAGCTCGAACTCAAGCCCATGAACGATCTGTTGTTATAAAACAACGAGTCAGACGCTATTATAATCAGAAAGTTTGATCCAAGCCGTTTAACGAGGGAGATTTGGTCCTCCGTAAATTAGAAGTCTCCGATCCAAAGGCAGCGACGGGAAAGTTATCTCCAAATTGGGAAGACCCTACCGTGTTATAAAGGTGCTCAAACCGGGTGCATACACGCTGGGAACACTTTCTTGAGAATCCATCCCTCGTACTTGGAATGCTGAGAACTTGCGCAGATATTACCAGTAATATCTTGGCCCGAGCCAAGACACTTCTTTTTTGGGAGGATAAGGGGTCCGTACCTTATCAAAACCCCAATATTTTAGAAATAGTCTTTAGCATATTTTTTTCAAATAAATGGGTTGTCAAGCAATCCAATGTAAACTTTATCTTTTGCTCGAACAATAAAGTTATTTTTCTAAGCATTGTTGTACGCTTAGCCAATTATTTTGCTCGAGCAGAATATCCACCGAAAACTTTGCCCGAACAGAGTGATAAAACTTAGACAAAAACATTATGTCCGAACAGAGTGATGGCCGAACACTCTGCCCGAACAGAGTGTACAACTCTTTGGATTTGTAAAAATATAAGAGTGGGCCAAATGGATTAGTTGCAGATCTAAGTCCGTGAAGAAACAAAAGTTAATGGAGGCATCGTCACTCCACCAAAGCTTTTGCTTCTTCGAAGTTTAGGCCGAGCGAGGGTGCTCGACTTTTTTACCAACTCTTTAAGTGACGAATAAAGGGTTTGAGTCAAAGTAAAAATAAAAAATACTGTGTGAATGGTAAACACAAACCACGAGAAACACATAGTAAAGCAAAGTAGCATAAAATAAAAGATAAAGTTTTACAATAAGCCCTTGAAATGGCATCAAAATACTTGGTCTGAACAAAATAAAGAGCCTAGATACAAACGCTAAGAACTAGGGCTCGGGGGGATTGCAAGAAGGACCTTCCCCTAGAGGATGAGAAGCTGCGGCATCCCCTGCCTCTAAAGGCATAACAGTCTCTCCAGATAAAGACACCACCGCAGGAAGAACGAAATCATTCAATGGGATGTCAGGAAAGCGCTCAGCAAACATCTCCTTGGCCTTCACAAAGCCTAGCTCGTAAATCTCAAGGCCATCTTATGTCCGCTTCTTCTGCCATTCATCCTCGGCGTTTCCATCCAGGAAGTCACAGATGCCTTGGTCTTGAGCTTTCGTCACCTCTTCTGCCGCCCTCCTTTTTGCTCACTCCAGTCTCTTCTCCAGAGTCGCAATCTGAGCAAGATAGTCTGCCTCTTGCTTGCTCAGCTTTTCAGCACGATGAGTGGCTTCCTGTGCCTCTTTGATGGCTTGCCTCTTCTGCTGAGCCTCCTCCGCTGCCACCTGCCTCGCCATCTCAAAGCGAGAAAGCATTTCAGACCCGCTAGCATACATCTGAAATAAAGACTGGAATGATCAGCTAAATGAATGTAGAAAGTGAAATAGACAACTAGTTGGAATAAAGGATGTTACCGTATACACGGCCTGGGCGAAGGAACATGCGAAGGTCTCATGAGTCTGATTCTGGAAGACCTCTTTGTCTCGAGGAAGAACTCCATGAATAAGATATTGTTCAGAGATCAGGCTATCTGGCATCCCAAGGTCATCGCGCCTAAGTGTCCATCTTGGTCGGAAGATGGGATCATCATCAATGGACACTTGCTCAAGGATCCGTGGAGAACGTTCAGGAGGAGTGACTCTAGTCTTCTTAGGAGCAGAGGGCAACTCCGCACTTGGCTGCTTCTCTTTTCGCTTCCCCTTGGCTTTTTGGAGAACGCCAAGAAAGCCTATTTGTGGCGAATTTCCACTTCCGCTAGCCATTTTTACAACAAAGAGAGAAATCAATACGGGAATAAACATTGAAACCAAATTGAAATCAATGACTTATATAAAGCACACCTAGAGGAATAGTCTCGGTAGATGACACGCTAGGAATAGCGGGAGGAGGATGAGGAATCGAAAGACCAACTGGAATGGGCTTTGGAGGAATGATCTTCGCCCACTCCAATTGCTCCTCCGAAAGAGGCTCATCAATAGAAAGACTGCCTCGAAGTTTAATGTGGCTAAGAATGTGCTTAGTGAGATTTTTGGGAGTGGGCTTGCCAGGATTTTCGAAATCCTTACAATAAGGATTCTAGTTTCTATCAAACGGAAGCTCCCCCTTGTCCAATCGGCCAACGAAGAAGTATCTGAAACGCCAGCCTTTATTTGACTTCGGGCCTCCCTTCAGAATTCGTTGCCTACTATGAATATAATACCATCCCGGGCAGTTGGCAACTCTTTTGACGAAATAGATTTCGAAGAACACTCTCATAAAATATGTTGCATCTGGTTTGTAGCCTGAAGTCTGAACCAAATATATAAGACCAGCAAGCTTCCTCCAACCATTTGGAACAAGCTGCTCGGGAGCCATGCGATAATGCTCGAAGAAACGAAGAGCAAAAGGGTGAAGAGGAAGCCTATACCCAGACTTCACCTGCTCTTCGTAGATCCTAGTTTCGAACTTTGTGCCGTAATTAGTTGGTTCTTGCAAACCAGGAAGATGAGCATACCAACCTTCGGGAAGAGGATATTCCCGAATTAACTCCAGCAAATCTTCAGTGGACAACTTACCTGACTTCTCATCAGCAGTATACCAAGGCTTGGGATTAGCCTTATCCTCAGCTTGATCCTTCACATCTCCTAAGGCATTTTTGCCAGACAAAGAATGCGAAGGCTGAAAAGTGGAGGGTTGTGGAGAATGAGGATGAAGGTGGTAAGGGTTGGGAAGTCAAAGGTGGTGGAAGTTGTGGATTTGAAGTTCAAACTTCACTTCCTGAAGTTGGAACTTGTTTTGAACTTGAAGATGAACTACTACTTATATAAATATTCTCTTCGGAAGAAGAAACAGACGCTGAAGTTTCGGACATGTTTTCTATTAAACTAGGAAACTACGAAAAACTTGAAGTGCTGAACCAAAAGAGGAGAGGAAAAAAGACTTACTTGAAGAGTAGTATGCTTCCAAATGATTCGAGTGAGGAAAAAATGAAGTGAAAGACTCCTATTATAGAGAAACTCCAAGTAACCGTCAATTGGGAAACCCAACGGTTCGTCCCCCCCTATGTGTCAGAAGCCAAGAGAAGAGGAGTTTGAAAATTTCAAAAATTCCCGCTCAAAGGCATTAATGGAGAATGAGACACGTGGAAGGAACCAAGACTTTGGCCGAACAAAATCTCGTCCGAACACTCTGCCCGCGCAGAGTGACTGGCCGAACAGAATTATGCCCGAGCAGAATCCCGTCCGAACACTCTGCCCGAGCAGAGTGACTGACCGAACAGAATTATGCCCGAGCAGAATCCCGTCCGAACACTATGCCCGAGCAGAGTGACTCTGGCCGAACAGAATTCTATCCGAGCAGAATCCCGTCCGAACACTCTGCCCGAGCAGAGTGACTCTGGCCTAACAGAATCCCGTCCAAACACTCTGCCCGAGCAGAGTGACCGTGGCCGAACAGAATTCTGTTCGAGCAGAATCCCGTCCGAACACTCTGCCCGAACAGAATTCTGCCCGAGCAGAATCCCGTCCGAACACTCTGCCTGAGCAGAGTGACTCTGGCCGAACAGAATTCTGTCCTAGTAGAATCCCGTCCGAACACTCTTCCCGAGCAGAGTGACTCTGGTCGAACAGAATTCTGACCGAACAGAATTCTGCCCAAGCAGAATCATGTCCGAACACTCTACCCGAGCAGAGTGACTCTGGCCGAACAGAATTCTGCCCGAGCAGAATCCCGTCCGAACACTCTACCCGAGCAGAGTGACTCTGGCCGAACAGAATTCTGCCCGAGCAGAATCCCGTCCGAACACTCTACCCGAGCAGAGTGACTCTGGCCGAACAGAATTCTGCCCGAGCAGAATCCCGTCCGAAAACTCTGCCCGAGCAGAGTGACTCTAGCCGAACAGAATTCTGTCCG
Source organism: Escallonia rubra (assembly GCA_033065855.1). Classification (NCBI taxonomy): domain Eukaryota; kingdom Viridiplantae; phylum Streptophyta; class Magnoliopsida; order Escalloniales; family Escalloniaceae; genus Escallonia; species Escallonia rubra. The sequence continues at coordinate 9,151 of JAVXUO010003144.1, read as the reverse complement.
AGCAGAATCCTGTCCGAACACTCTGCCCGAGCAGAGTGACTCTAGCCGAGCAGAATTCTGCCCGGGCAGAATTGGGCAAAATTCTGCCCGAGCAGAATCCCGTCCGAACACTCTACCTGAGCAGAGTGACTCTGGCCAAACAGAATTCTGCCCTAACAGAATCCCGTCCGAACACTCTGCCCGAGCAGAGTGACTCTGGCCGAACAGAATTCTGTCCGAGCAGAATCCCGTCCGAACACTCTGCCCGAGCTGAGTGACTCTAGCCGAGCAGAATTCTGCCCGAACAAATTTGTGCCCGAGCAGAATTTTGCCCTAGCAGAATCCCGTCCGAACAGAATTCTACCCGAACAGAATCATGTCGGAGCAGAATTCTACCCGAGCAGAACCATGTCCGAACAGAACCTTGACTGAGCAGAGCACTCTTTGGATATTTGAAATGTTAGACAAACAGATTCAATTCTGTTTTTGGCATATTTCGCTATCACCAGTGGAAAAAGTGTGCTTCCACCCGCTTCATTAACGCTGGTAAAAGCATGGGGCATATGATATAGCTAAAAATACCCCTCCAATCTACGGATGACACGTGACAGTTATTGTCACGACCCGAACCCACGGCTAGGCCCGTGAGCTAGGCACGCGACCGGCCGCAGACCCAATGGGCTCCAACCAACGGCTCTGCCAGGCCTTACTCGCTAAAATCCAATATATGCTGCAGCGGAAATTAAAACTTTTACAAACTTTAATTACATTTTCATATTTCTATTTGAATACAACACTTATGCTAAAACTCTTCATAACTCCAATTGTCATCAGCTAGAACTAGATCAACAATCTAAATATTATCGACTCATTCAATATAGACTCTGTAGATCCGCGCCAAATTGTCCTTCTTATGCTCCTCACAATCACCTTACTTTCAACCTGAAATGATAAGTAAGGGATGAGCTTCCACGTGCTCAGTAAGTAACCAATGATTCAACTAGATGGACCAAAGCATGCAGAAAATAACTCACTTTATATTATAGCCACATTAAGACATCTAAAATCATAAAGTTGGTGATCATCGGGTAAAACAAATAAGAGTACATGAAACCAAAAACTGAAGTATAAAATCATTAGCACAAAACTCATGATAACCAGTCAATTCTAACATTAGCTCAAACGATATGTTGCGGTCAGCGTACAGGCCCCACTGACTAGGGCTCGAAATCCTTCCTCCATCTGGGATAGATAATATGTGGAAGCAAGGGCGAACCACGAGCAACAATACTGTGCATCAACGTACAAGCCCCGTTGACCATGGCCCAAAATCCAACTTTCTCCCGTGTATATGGGGCACATCAATCGAATAAACTAAACCCCCCCCCCCCCTGTAGGCTCATCATAAACAAAATCACTCATAAATTGATTGTCAACCATCCACACACCCTTTCAATAATTATCAAGATGTTCAATATTCACAATAACATCAAATACCAAACATTTCAAATCTGAGTTCCATTTCAATTTCTAAGCAAAACATCGTTTACATGCTGGTCCGGTTTTTCTTTAACGAGAAATAAACCACTAAAAGTTTTTTGGTAAATTAAGCCAGAGCAGTTAAACATAATTAAAAACAGTCAACGTCGATAAATACCATTTTTTAACAGTAGAAAACATATACATTATATGTAAAAATACTAGTTGAATCAAAGGGTCACTTACTTGTTGCTGGCACATTTCCTCAATCCAAAAATCCTTGAATTAAACCTAGATTGACATTCCATATGTTAGAAAACAATCTATACTAAAATACTATAAACCTAATATAAACTACCCAAACGATCCTCACTTCTAACCCCCGAAATCGCTCAACTCTAAACGCGACCAACCTAACCGAGAACCCGATACGCTCTTTAATGCGTAACGATATCTCAAAATTTATACTAAATTACAATCAAACACTTTTACTACTTAAAATATTATAAAAAGTCAAAATATTAATTTTCTGAAATTTTGAATATTTTCAAATTAAAATAATTTCTTTAAATGCAAGAAAAGCTCATAAATAGCCATAATTTCTTCTAGCTGAAAATAAAGTCCCATAAATTTTCTAATAGCTTTAAAATATGTATAAAAATTATATAAATTTAAATCAGAAATAAAGATGCATTAAAACTATTTTTAAATTATTCATTTTGCTAAAACCAATGTGATACGAAAATTATAGCAAATCAACTCTAAAATTTACCAAACTTAAACTGGGTTGTATTTATACCATAAAAACTTTATTATAATTTTTCCAAAACATTTTCATGGGTGAAGGGCTCCAAAAGAATTTTACAAATCTAAGCTTGCCAAAAATATGAAAAATACATATGATATCAGACAAATATGAAAAATTTTAACAGTAATTCTAGTATTACCCTATGATCCTTCCTGTAAAGTTTCAACATTTTTTTGACAAGTTTACGATACCCAACAGCCATGTGGTACAACTGTGCAAGCACAGTGTACTGTTCACGCAGAACACAGCTACTGTTCATTATCTTCTTCTCCTGTCCAAACCCAGAACACACAGCTACTGTTCACACAGCTTCCCTTTCACCCCTAGCACATTACAATTCACTCTATTAACACACTAAATCTACACCTTCATACACACACTCAAACCACTTGCACACATATATCCAACACACTCATATGACTCACTTATACTTTACCTCTACTCCCAAATTCCCATAACCCATTACTGTAACTCCTCATCACCATTTACAAGCTAGACTCCTGGACACACACCATACCACCCAGAAGACACACGTACACTCTCTCCACCTCATGCATTTCACAGCTTAAATATATACAACCACACAGCTTCCCTTTCACCCCTAGCACATTACAATTCACTCTATTAACACACTAAATCTACACCTTCATACACACACTCAAACCACTTGCACACATATATCCAACACACTCATATGACTCACTTATACTTTACCTCTACTCCCAAATTCCCATAACCCATTACTGTAACTCCTCATCACCATTTACAAGCTAGACTCCTGGACACACACCATACCACCCAGAAGACACACGTACACTCTCTCCACCTCATGCATTTCACAGCTTAAATATATACAACCACATTTTTGTCAACTCATGTTGAGATTTACAAATAAATCTCATTGGCTGTTTGGTTATTTAATCAAAATGAGAGCTTAAGTTTTATTCAAAACCTTGTCATCATCTTCTTTGGCAGAAGCTGGTTTGAGTTGGCCACTTTATTCCAAATATAAAACCCATGTAACGGTGGTGCTTGCGGCAAGCAGCTCCTTTGCATTGAAGCGGTGGCTTTCTTCATGAGTGATTTGCCAACGTTTTTGGCTGGAACACAACGGTTATTACCGTTGCTTGGTGAAACGGTGCCATGCCGTCTCATCTGATTTTCAGATTGAAGAAGCCGAAAGGGAGTTATGTGACCGTTGTTGTGCAACGGTCACTGCAGCGCATCTGCCTCTTTGAAGAGGTGTTGTGCGTTGTTGTGCCTGTGGCTTCTGTGTTTTTTGCAGAAGATGATATGCGTATTGTGAAATTACATACAAAACAGAAAGTATTTTGCTGAGAAAAAATTCACTTTGCTCTCGTAATCTCCCAAAGTCTATCTATTATTGTTTCACAAAGATTTTTGGAGATCTTCAATATTGCTAATCGCAGTTTTGTTGTATTCTAGGAACGAATTTGCCTGCAACCCATTAGCAAACTCTGTTTTTAGTGGGGGCAAATAACGTTATAAAGAAAGTGTCTTTAGACACGCCTCAAAGCCTTTTTCGTTTCCATTTCCCAACAGTTTTTCCCAACAACTCACAACAATCCAAAACACCCTCGTGTTAACAAACACAACTCACACCCACTGCCTTACGGTAGTGATTTTCTAATTCTTCTTCTATCTTATTTTCTAACACTCCTAGACCATTTACTCCTTCTAATCCCTTCCTCTCAAAATCTGCAGTCATTCACCCGTCCCACCATGGCTGTGACTTACCGTTAACCACCCTTCACACCATGAACGTACCCACACAGACACACTAACGGGCGCACCCAGTATACATACACACACACACCACGTCCAACCTGTTCTCTATCTCGGCCGCAGCTACTGGGTTTGCTTCTACCTTCATGTGATCCTTGACGGTGCCGTAAGTCATAACCCCGACACAGCCATGGCCGTTCATGGCTCCAACCCGTACCCCCGTGACCACTATGCATTCACCCTACCCGGCACTCTCACGGCATAATGCTAAACCCATTAAAACACTCAGCGATTTACCCCCTTCGTCACAGGTTCTCGCACCCAACAGTGTATATATCCGTGGTCATATATATGTACAATACACTAACGAAATTTAACTGAATTCTGAAATCTAAGAGAGAAAAAGCCAAGGGAAAGCTTACCGAATTGCTATTGATCGCTGGAAAATTTGCCGGAGGATCCCTTTTTCGAGCTCTCTTTTACCTCCTGATACCTCCCACAGGTTGAATCTGACGGCTAAGGGTGGCTGCCCCTTACTATATCTTATATACATACATATATATATGCGCACACGCGCGGGGGGGGGGGGTAACCCCTTTTTGTCGCTAAAACACTAGCCCAACTTATTATATCGGAAAAAAAAAGTCCAAATATATTAACTACACTAATCATCGCTAAAAGTATAACGATGCTAAAAATTTCACCGCTAGAAGTTGTTAAGAAATACATTGATGTTGAGTGAAATTATTGTCGCTAATTGGAATTCTAATATTAGTTAAAAGTATCGTCGCCAACTAAAAAATGCCGCTAAGGATTTCTAAAAATATTGATAACGCTAATTGTCACTAATACCTCAATCTATATCAATAATATCTGCTACCGTTAAATTATGTCTTATGATTATAAAACTATGGGTAAAGATCATATTTATAGTGTTCCCCAAATTCGTCTCTAAAAAGTATATCGATGTTAAGAGAAATAATAATTAGAATAGTAATAATTCATCGTTAAAAAGTTAAATTAGCCCATAAAAATATATCGGGATTTTCGGAGTATTACAGTTATGACGGTAGCCCATACTGGCTCATTATTGATATGGCACTTGCCATATCAATCACCAGGTAGAATCCTAATTGGATTCTGATTAGAGTTTGGTAGAGCCCGGTCCTACTAGGACTCCTCCTTCCACCACTATATAAAGGGGTCAAGCCCCTCAGGTAAAGAATAAGCTCACACACATACACATTGTGTCTTTATTGATTCTCAAAAGAATAAGCTCACACACATACACATTGTGTCTTTATTGATTCTCAAAGTTCTACATTGTAGCCGGTGTGGTTCCCGATCCAGTTAAACATTGTAGCCGGTGTGGTTCCCAATCCAGTTTTTAACTACAACGGTAGCTTATTTGATTCATGTGGACAAGTTCTATAACCTGGTATAGTTTCTTCTAAATAGTTTCATCCAAACCTGCACCTCTCTCATTTTCTTTCTTAAAACATGTTTTTCCAGGAATCAAGTACTGCAATCGAACTAAAATGAAAAGTTTCAAAATATCAATTATCGTGGCAGTAGTACTGCTTATCCTCACAGTACGATCATGCCATGGAATTTCTGATTCATGTATGAAAGTTTACAATCAAGGTGGTGCCCCTGCTGTTCTACAATCGCCAGATTGTTCTCAGTGGGTTCTCTCTACCCGTTCGCTTGGAAATCAGTCTAAGAACTGTGAGTTTGTGAACAACATTGGAGAAGCAGCACATCAAGAGGATCATATATCATGCAATATTGATATGCAGATACCATTGCCTGGTAACCTTTCAACACTTTATGATTCTCATTTAATGTTGTTGGTTTTGTATTCATTATGACACATACTTGACTAAACTTCAGTTCTGATGTATTAAAATAAAGTTCATCAAGCCTGACATGTGGTGCAGGTAAAGATGGGCCAAAAGATGTTAGGGTGGGGGTGGTGGCAGTTTTTGATGGGCATATGGGTGAGGAAGCGAGCAATATGGCATCAGAACTTCTTTTGCAATATTATTCATTACACTCTGCATTCATAGCTAATGGCAATGAAGACCAGGTTGTGGTTATTGAAGAACTTTATGGACATGGCTCAAAAATTACCAGGTGTGTCACGTTATAAACATACGGCTACTTAAATGGGACAAAGATGTCAAACTTTGGACTGCTGGTTATGTTTTGATCTTATTGAGGAATCTCAAATAGCATATTCATCTACAGAAGCTTATTGTGCTTATTCAGATGCATCATACCATTTCAACCTCTTAAAAGTAATAACTGGATTTCTGAGTACCTTATCTACGCCCTTTCTGTATGTTACTTGTTTCAGGGTAGGGTTCTTAGCTGCCCCCCTCCCCCGCAATGTTTTTGAGACCAAGAAAATAGCTCCCTCAGGGATATGTTAACAAAAGAATGTCAGAAGAAAGATTATGCCCTTTATCCAATTTTAGAGTCCCTTTTGAGATTGAAGTTTAGTTACCCTAGATTAACCCCTAAATAAATCACCCACAAAAAAAGTTTATAATGGACTTTTTCAGGTAATATTGGAAACCATAATCAGAAGATTCTGGCAACCACATTGGGTATGTTAGGGGTAGTATGTGGTTTAACATATATGCTTTTCTGACTAGATGCGCTCTCATTTTGCGCATTCAAAATGGGAAAGACTCCAGCCGTGGCCTTGTGAGACATTCGGATGCAAATTCTGATATGCATTTTCAATGGAGTTGTTAAATTAAGAGTACAATGCTTTCGAACTTGAACTCCTTAATCAAGCAAACTTAAAATTTGAAATGAGCACTTGTTCTGATTAGGTGGACATAAACTTGTTCTGATTTCCCTATCCAAGTCATCATCTCAGGCTTATTTGATTGAGAAGATTCTTTCTAAATCATATAAGAAGTCTTAGTCTGCAATGGGAACTTTATCGTTCAGAATGAGCACTCTTGAACATAAATTTTTCCATCCTCTATAATTTTGTTTGATCATGTCCTTATGTAAGCCACTGTTGGTCAACTTTGGGTCTTGGGTTGGATATGGACCTTTTTTCCCCTGTAACCAATACGTTCTCTTGTTTTTCCAATGAGTGGAGAAGCACTGAGTTACATATACGTACTCTCTTTAAATCAAGCCATGAGTTGGTGTGATACCAATATTGGTGTTATATGACCTCCACTTTAAGAGACTACCACTTGCTATATCAAATTATGAAGTTGTCGTTGGTAATGACTGTCCCAAATGTGGTGAGAAGCACAGCACTGCACCTTTCACCCCATTAGTATGTAGAATTTTAACTTATATTGCTGCTTTCGCAGTTCTAACGTAGTCAGAGTGGTTATTTCTGAGGAACCAATACATAAGAGGATTTTGAAGGAGGCACTCTTGAGAACAATTCAGGACATTGATCTAACATTCTCTAAGGCAAGTGAAAATTACTCCTCATCAGTTGTAGCTGCATATATTGATCTGGATCATACTATCAGCTTTCGACTTGGTTATGGTTAATTTGCATTCCGATGGTTTTCTTCAGGAAGCTTTAGAGAAAGGTCTTTCTGCAGGAACTACGGCTACTGTTGCTGTTTTGGTGCATGGGCAAATTCTAGTTGCTAATGTTGGTGATTCAAAGGCCATCCTCTGCTCTGAAAAACGTGACTCTCAACAGAAGATAAAAGGTTCAACTCTTCTGTTTTTTGTGTGCTAAAAGTCTGGTTTCGCTTACTTAGCTTTTTCAACCCACTTGTATTCAGTTTGTGCACAAACTGTGAGTAATGCACATTGATTCTTAGATATCCACGCAAAAAACAAAAAAGATGACCGGTAATTTTCATGGATTCTAAAGCTGATATCTTATTGCTTGATCACATAAACAGGTATCTTCTTCGCTACAGAATTGACAAGTGATCATCATCTTACAAGAACAGATGAGAGAGCCAGAATCAAAGCAGCTGGTGGTTTTGTTTTTGGCATGGGAAATAAGATGTTTTTCAATGATTTCTACTGGTTTACTCGTGCTATTGGTAACGTGGCATTGAAAAGGTGTGGTTTTGATACTTAGTTCTTATTTGATTCTCTGTGGTTGGTTTTTTCTCCTAACATTCCAACAATAAAATCGAAACCATACCATCATATTGAAAAATACTTTCCTAAGGTTACGTTGCTATTGTCAGGTATGGTGTTACAGCGGAGCCAGAAGTGACGGATTGGCAGCCCTTAACCCCCAACGACAGCTACTTGGTGCTTGCCACCAGTGGAGTTCTTAAGAAACTGTCCTCACAAGACGTCTGTGATCTTTTTCCCGCCCCAAATTGGGAATCTAAGAAGCCAACATATGTATGTTTCGGTAATAATTGCCACAAAGAATCCCCACATCGTTGTTATATGTGGGCAGATATGGCTAACTGCATTCTTTTCAAAGCGTGGTCTGCTGCTGGAGGCACTCGGGACAACTTATCAGCGATTGTGGTGTCACTTAAATCAGCCGGGTTTGTGCGCTGAGGGAGGAGCAGCATAATGCATTTTAGTCCTAGTACTACAAGTATCTGTATAGCAGAATCTAGCATTCAAGTCATGGCATTTTATTTTAGTCTTAGTTCTATAAGGGGTTTCGTTTTGGAATTTTGAAGCTGGCATTCTAGGTTGTTTGCGTTTTTGCTCGTTTATGGTTGTTCTCTGCCGTAATGTTGCAATCCATCACATTTCAGTTAGTTAATCCACACCAGAGCCCGCACATATATCACTGACCTATTGGTCAAATCCACGACCTCCATAAAGGACATCCTCCGGACCAGTGACTACTGCTGCTTTATCTTGTTTTATCTTATGTTATATCATTCATGACGAGCTCAATGTTCAAGGACTACAAGTTCTTTCCCATCAAAACCGTATGTCCAGTAAAGCCATGGGGGCAATTGATTTGCTTTGAAGGAACATGCTTCAAAGATTTGAAAGGAAGCTCAAAAATGACCATTTACTGAAAAGGCAAAAGTATAAAATTTACTAGAATATTAAAAAGTATGAGATTACTGAAAAGTGCACTAGGATTTGCTCATTTGCTAATAGCATGATCATATAGATTTTCCAAGGCTTAAATTCAAGCTTTGGCCTCCTCAT